>JARHVA010003603.1:1615000-1685000 GCA_037957365.1 Torreya grandis | reverse complement strand
TGGCATCACAAGATAAAAATTATAAAATAATGAATTTAAATGATATATGGAAAATGATACAGTACCAAAAGTCATTTTTGCAATAAGATGATTTTTGATTCACCACATGTCACCTAAATAGATGCTTAGGGTTACATGAACTAAACTATATTAGTGATGGTGAATACTATGGAGCATACATATAGGTTTAGATATATTTACATAAAAATATAAATATGATGTAGAGTATTGTATTTCAATGTTAAAAAGGATAATTTTATTACGTGTTCTCAACAGTTTCTATATCTAAATTAAGTGGTACTAGGAAGACACTAGATCTTGTGACATAACTATAGCATTAGTCACAATTTGATGTCATCCAAGTGGGGTATCTATAACATATCTCATCATATGTACAACCAAAAAGATGAATTATTTCAATTATGAATGAATTAAAAGTAAAATTGACAATATCTTGGGTTGATAATTTAATTTACCCACCTGGGTATAGGGTACTATAATGCTAATTGTAGCCTCAAAAAAATAATATAAAATAGGTGAGTTACCTAAAATATAAGTTATCATCTATATAAATAAAAAATGAAATAATTTAAACATTAATAAATTAAATAAACATATCAAATATAAAATTAATATTAATTTACATACATAAGTAAACTATAATTGATTACTTGTGTGATTACATATGGTGAAGTAGATAAGTACTATATATCTTGTTATGACCTGAGGTGGTAAACAAATTGAAGATGCCATATATTTTTCCTTACTATTTTCCTAAGGTGATGAGGCAACTGTAGATGGAAAATATTATCATGTACTAGTGTTTGGAGGTGATGAAGAAATTGTAGATGACATTATATTATTTTGTACCAGTATCTTGTACAAATGTGTGTATAGTATTTATGGGTGTGCCTATTAGATTTTTAAATGTAACCCTTGTATGTCTAACCTAAAAAAGTGTTCTAATACACATCATCCCACATAATTTTCAATGATGTACATGAGTTATAGGATGGTTGTTAGTTATGTTCCCACGTGGAACACCAATAGTAAGAGGGACAATATTAGATGTGCCATGTATTGTAGTATGTGTACAAGTCCTCAATGTATGAATCCCATGGTCAATAATGACATGTGTAAAAATACTAAATTACTCAATGTTTCCCTTATTTATGCTACAATGCAATATTTTTGGGATGAAACTATGTTTTATTATCTTTATGTTTCTTTGTGGGTAGTTTTATTCCCACTTGGCACCAGGTATTTTAAATTTGGACTTGTCTCCCATACCTTGGGATTCCTTCATGTAAAAATAATTTATAATTAATTTGATAACAAAATAATAATAAATATTTTTCAAAAACTACAATAAAAACTCATAGTTATTGCACGGAGGCTCATCAAACACCATCCAATAGCTATCTAAAAAGTGTTTATAATATCTCCACAAACACACAAACAATTTTAATGTGTTTGTGACTCATTGGTGGTGGTTTGGCAGTTATGGTAATATGAAACCATGCACATAATATTTACTTTTTTAATCCTCATATCATAATTTATCATAATAATATTGTTTTAATACCTAGATTTAAAGTAACATTAGTTAAAGTTGGTCAGTGACATTTTTACACTTCATTATAAATAACCTAAAATGTATCAACAAGTGAACTACATGCACTATGTTTTGAAGAGTCATGGAAATTATTAATAATAATTTATAAGGCTTTAAACTTTGAATTATACAATTGATATAATTATTCTTCTTTTGTGAAATCAAAATGTTTGGGTTTTCATAAGGGTTTTGTTGGATGTTTTCTTCAAGAAATGGGTCCATCAAATAAAAATATAAAATTATAAAAATAAATATTTATATTAAGTAGTTGAATAATTTCATGAGAGAAAATTAATTTCAATTTAAAAACCCTATTGGCTTGTGATTATAAAAAAATGCATCACAAAAAAATGTCATTACAAACCTTAAGCATGCCCTAAGGCAAAAAATACATGGTATTACGATGCAAGTGTCTAATATTCATGGAAATTTTTAGAGAATAATATGATGCATGCCATCTTATTTCCTCTTCAAAATCAGGAAAAAACACTAACTAAAATTTAAAACATGGGTTTGGATGCTAGACAATTTTATGCAGCGTTTTAAATGGTGTAGGCCATTTGGGGCCCCACAACGGTAATATGACCTTTCTGGGGCCCAAAGAGTGTATGCCCGTTGGTAGAAACTCACATTATGTTCATTTTGATTTTTTAATGATGCATGCTAGTTTAATAAGGGTGATCACCTTTTATACAAAATGAGAAGATTTCTAAGAAATGGCCCCACTTCCCCTTTCCCTCCCCCCTCCAACTTTGTGCATTCATCTATTTATTCAGGTGTACTCCACCCTTATTTTTAAATATTTTTTTTGAAATATTCAAAGATCAGATTTTCAAATTTTGAATTAAAAAAACAACTAATTCATGAGATTTTTTATGTTTTGAAAAATTTGAATGCCCTAGATAATTGTAATATATTCTCAAAGATAAAGTGTGTTAGACATAGTTAGGTTCAACTATTTCTCCTTAACTC
Source organism: Torreya grandis (assembly GCA_037957365.1). Classification (NCBI taxonomy): domain Eukaryota; kingdom Viridiplantae; phylum Streptophyta; class Pinopsida; order Cupressales; family Taxaceae; genus Torreya; species Torreya grandis. Next base: position 1,682,413 of record JARHVA010003603.1, on the reverse strand, counting down.
TTGCATTTTAATTACTAGAATATGTGGGTGGAAAATGTGGTCACATTTTTCTTGTCATAGGTACTTGATAATGTTAATTCTTGATACATTCAAAACCACATGGCTTAAAATCAAATACATTACTCTTGTTCATCATTCCTATAATCCATTTATCTAAATGTGGTCTCAACCCTATGTTTTCCATTTGTATCCTAACACACACATCCCATTTTATTAATTAGAATGGGAACCCACTGCTATCTGAATATGCTTATTCAAGGTCTTATAAGCCTTAAAAACCCATGAAATTGGTTATAATATACAAAATACTAAGGTTTATCCTTAGTCTAAATTTACAGAATACAAATTTTGAAAATAAAAGCTTGAAAATTGATTATGATTTATTTTAAACCTTGGGTTTTCATAATACATCTAAAAAATTAACATTATGGTTTTTTATGGAATAGGAAAACTAATGTGTCTTGTCCTAGTATTCCTATGATTTTTTAATTTTTGCAAGACTATTGACAAAGACTTGTAAATCATTCACATCTAGGCCCTAAATTTATTAAACAATATTGAGGCAAGTGGAAACATTAAGTTATCTAGACCTTGAGACTTCACAAAATTTTCTAAGTGTTCCAAAGTTTCAAATCCTTGAGAGCTCAATAGATGGAGTTATTATGTTACCCAAATCCCTTCATCTTTCAAATAAAATTCTAAATTTTCAATGTCTCCAAGATCCAATAACATGACATATGGCATAATTATGTGAACCTAGAACCAGATAAGTTCAAAACAAAGTTAATCATCTAATGGTCTATAAGTTCTAAGCTCTAAGAACATGACAAGTGACACAATTCTACAAACTTAGAACCTAAAAGTTTTAAGCAGAGTTTAATGGCCTTGAAGATTTATAGTATAATAACTATAAGGTTTCAAGATATGAGATCTTTATAGTTGACACAATTTACTTAACCCAAAGCTTTAAATAATAAATAACAAGTTAATCATAAAATGGTCAAATGGATCTAAGTCTCTAAGCCTATAAGTCTCTAAGATCATGTCATGCATTGACATCATGGCACTCAAAGCCTTCCTAGAGATGTACATAGTTAAAATTTAAAATAACCATGGATATAAGTCTCCAAGTTTCCATAGGCCTGATATTATTTCATATGACTCAATCAGATTTAACTCATAACCTTGGAACATACAAAAAAAAGTTAAAAATCTAAAGACCTGAGTGGGCGAGAAGTAGACAAGTGTCATGATCTAGGAGATGCATGGCCAAAGCATAAATAAATGTGTTCAACAAAAAATTAGAGAGGATGATAAGAAAAATATTTTACACCTATCTCGAATAAGTGACTGAACATACAAAGTCAATGAAAATGTTCCATATGTCAAAGACAAACCCACCAAAACTAAATGACACATTTAAATTGAAACGAGAACAAAATCAAAAGTCATTATTCATATTGATTTCATATGAATGCATTTAAGGTGTAGAATTTTTTAAATATATGTAAAATATAAGATGTGGAGGGTCTCTTGATAATCAATCAAATATTACAATCTCGAGCTTTTAAGGGATAAAAATCCATAACTTTTTTAGTGTACTTGTAATAACATCTAGATAGTTTACAAAAGGATTACAGAGTTCTAAACCACTAAAATGGTTTCTCCAAAACTACCACATGTCCAAGATCCTTTGGTATACTCCATTACTATAAATACTAATTACACTAATATATTATTCGAAAAGAGTGCCCTAAATTTCAATTTTCCATATTAATCAGTGGTCTGAAATGTAGTGGAGACTATGGCACCATACTTCATGCAAAAGAACTATCTCAAGAGGATAAATAATACAAGGATGAATTGATACTAATCAATACTATAGGACTTTATCAAGTGATAACTAAACTAGAGGCAATGCATTATGTTGATTTACTTTGTGATTCATTATTTAATGGTACTTTTTATGGGCATAATTTACATCTTACGAAAGAGAAAAAATGTAATTTCCTATATTTATGTAAGGGTATTTGATAGGTACCTCATTATCTTAGCACTTTAAGTTGCCTATAATTTTTTTTTGACCAATTGATATCTTGAGCACAACATAGTAGATAACAAATTGAAATAATGGCTAGTGAAAGACCAAAGACTAAATCCAAAAAGAAGAATTTCCTCTAACAATGTTATCAAATTTAGGCATAACATTAGAATAACCATGGCCCTACTGAATAGATTATATGGTTTTTAAATATAAATTATGTGCAAGTAGAATGGGTCCCTTTTCTAGACATTCTCCCCACTTCTGATAAAATTGTGGCCCTAGGAGAGATAATCAATGTTAGACTGAAGGCCCAAATGTACAAGCATGAACAAAAGCCCAACAATGAAATTTTTTTACATGTTATATGATGCAGAGTGATTATATTTATTTTTACTTTGTGAATGAAAAAAGAAACATAATCCCACACTTACCTCTACCAATTAATCTGGCTTTGACTTTTAACTCAATCTAGCTTTGCCTTATTCTAGTTCTTGACCTTTTGGTTGTACAAAATTTTAACTCTTCTATTTTCCTTGGCTTAAATAGGTTATGTAAAAATTATTTTGGATCCTTTCATTCATATTATCCTCTTATAAAACCCTACTAACTCTTTAAAATAATCTTTTTATCATTTACCATGTCTTATTCTATCACAATCACTTTATTGTAGCCTTTTTCTTAAGTTTTATTCCTTGTATGTATTTGTATAGAATCCTATTACAGAACTAGTTTTATATTAAGATACCCTTTATGATATTCCATTGTTTCACAAAATTTCATGCCTTAATTCAATCATTAGACCATTGTTTTAGCCAATTTTAGGTCACTATTCACCCCTTTTAGGTCTGTTCTTCCCTAAACTCCACACAATGGCTTATACTAGTATATAAATGTACAAAAACACCAAATAAAATTTAAAATAACTTAGTCTATAGTATTATCTTACTATTAATAAAGTTTCATAATTTTATATTAGTTAAAATGTTTTATTCTCACATTTTCCCTTCTAAACCCTAATTTAGGTTTTCTAACAGGTTGTAGGACCCGAGAAGCATTATAATTCATTTTCATGCATGGAAAGGGTTTATATCTCACTATAAATAGTGTTTGAGGTCTATGCCATGAATTTACACCTCTTTCAAATGGTAGTTTATCTCTTTGAATAATCTATGCATGTTTTCCAATGACCCTCTGTATTGGATTATGAGTATTGGAATGAAATGCAAGTGTCTACAAGGAAACAACATGATAATATAGGTTTATTGAATACTTTTATACCTATAGGGAGGATTAATACACCTTGTACCATATCCTTATTCCTTTTCTAAAACATTTTAAAACTCTATAATAGACTTTGTTCCCCTCTATTTCATTGGGTATAGATTGACTACGAAATCAAACATAGAATACAATAGGGTTTATATTGTGATCTTCAAGAACATGTTCATAATAAAATTAGTTACCTCATGATAAATTGAGATTATTTCTATTATACGTACCAATACAAATAGAAGTGGTTAAATCAACCCCACTTAAAATATTACATTACCATCAATGAAAACTCAGTCCAGAATACAAAATATTTACTAGATAGGGTATACAGTATGTCTCTTCTCAATCTATATGTAATAAAATAACCTCATAATCCATAATGAATTAAATAATATAAGTGAATCAAACTTACCAACATGCACATTTAATGTTTCAATTCAAATATAGAAATACTCAACATTCTTTTTTGCACCACATAATCAACACAGGGATTGTATAATTAACATCTAATAATAACTAGCATACTCACTACTCATGTTTGAATGTGAAAAAACTAACTTTATTGAATCCTTCTTTCATAACCATTCAAAACATAGTTATTTCAAATATTATATATAATAACACAGGGTCTGCCACTTTGTTATTAAGACTATAAATTTTCTTCATTCATTTTGGGATTAATCTTTATTTTCCATCCAAACCCAACCCAATACAAATTATACCTTGAGTAGACACTAAAAACACATGTTACACCAAAATACCGATCTATTTATAAAATATTCAAAAACACCATAACTAATGTTTTAACTTATTTTGGTACATTGCAAACTACCTAACTACAAGCCTATTCACCATGATGACTCATTTTGTGAATCATGTAGGGATTATACATTATTGAACCCTTATTGAAACCTACCCACACAAAGCATGACATGGAGACTTATTTTGACAAGGCTGAAGCCTCCTAAATTTTACATTCAAATCTAAAAAATCATATCAAGCTTTTGGCAAGAAAATGCCAAATTGTCCTTAATTCAAATTTATCAACTTCTTATCACCTAAAAATGATTCCTATAGACCCAACATGACTAAGAAAACTTTCCAAAGACTCAAAATATGACAAATTGAATAATATATACATTGAGGCACAGATGCTCTTGCATCATATTCCATGAAAGTTATTAAAGATTTTGGTGTTGATGGTTCTTTACAACATCCTTCTTTAACCTAGATTCCAAGGACTATGTGAAACATATAGAAATTTTGGATGCTTTCTCATGATGGCTCCTCCTTTGTTGTTCATTCTCTTCTTCTTCATCTTGATTTTTTTCTTGATTTGTATCTTATAAACAATCATAAGAAAATGTTTTTCATTCTCTCTTCTCCAAAAATCTTCACATGAAGCAAACATGTCAATAAAAACCACCTCATGATTCCTCTTTTGGTGTTCACTTTGTTCTATTGATACCAACTTTTTTTCCTTTTGACCCAAGATTATTTTCAATATAAATTCAGCTATCTTAATTCTCTCTTTGTCTCCTATAAGACTCAAATCCTCTGACTCCTCTATGATATGCTACCATATCTCATTCTCCTCTATTTTATACTCTTCTTCATAACCTTTATCTCTCATTTTTTTTCTAAACAAAACACCACAACCTACTGTAATTCAATTTATACAAGCACTTCATCATGTGTTTCTCCTTCCTTCTCTACTGTTGCCACCTCATGTGTGTCAAATACTTCATTTGGTACTATTGTACCTATTTTACTTCAACTAAAATGTTCATTAGCTTCAAGGTATCCACATATAATTCATATTTACTAATTTTCTTATTAAAATACTCATTAAATATAGCATGAAAACTATTACCTTGTTCTTCTTTTTTCTCCTCAATGCTTATTTGACTGAAATCTTACTCTTTCTTGCTCCTCATGAGGCTTGGTACTAATAAAAAATAATTTTATTCTTCATCTTGATCCAGTGGATCACCCTCTTCAATATAACACAATATTTTGTCACCATACATTGATGGCCACTCCAATTGTTCCTCATCTTCAGCATGTTGCTCATTCTTCAAATCATATTCACCTATATATACACATGACAAAAATTAATTAGTCATAATCATATGAGTATTTTTTTCCTCTTTGCATCTTTATATAGGCTACATTGATAACTTATTCATCATTTATCTTCTTCTCTTCTCCATCAACTATTTTAGGGGCCATCTCATCTTCTTCTTTATGCACACATTGAATCTTGGTCTCAACTCTTCCAAGATTTTCTCTAACTTTACCATCACCTCCTTCATCTCAATTTTTTCATTCTCTCTCTCTAACCATATTTTATTTTCTTCTATTTTCTTATTTTATATCTTCTTATGGAATTAGTCAATCATCAAGCCCTTAATCAAATTTACTCTCTCTTCTCTTCATGACAAGAATTCCATCTTGTCCTCATGACCATTCACTCGGTCTATCTCACTTGAATCTCTATCTCTTGTCTTTACCTAGGACTTCTATTCTCTCCTCTTATCCTATCTTTAGGAATCTCTTTTCTATCTCAAGCTCACTTTTGAGCTTCTCTCTCTTGATCTCTTATTGGCTCTCTTCTTTTTCTAAGCCTTCTTAGCTAATGGCTTGCCATAACTATCAATTTTTCACAACTATATCTACCTCTACTTTGTATTAATGTAGCCTATTTAATTAATTCTTGCATTATTAATTAGCATTATCCATAAAAATAACTCAAAACAACATTCATCATGTGCTCAACAAAATATTCTTGCATATGAAATCAATAATCTCAAAACTCAAAACATAAATTGACATAAAATATTCTTGCTTTAATACCACATGTTGCCGAGGGTTTTCATCTATTTCTATTTAGTGAATGAAATATGAAACATAATCCCACACTTACCTCTACCAATTAATTTGGCTCTGACCTTTGATTCAATCTAGCTTTGCCTTGTTCTAGTTTTTGACCGTTTGGTTGTATAAAATTTCAACTATTTTGGTTTATTTGGCTTAAATATGCTCTATTAAACTTATTTTGGATCCTTTTAGTCCTGTTCACCTCTTCTCAAACCCAACTAAATCCTAAAAACAATCCTCTTATCAGTCACCACTTCTTACTTAGTCATAGTCATTTTCTTGTAGCCTTTTTCCTAAGTTTTCTTCCTTGTATGGATTTGTACAAAATCCTATTTCAAAACTAGTTTCATATTAAGATACCATTTATGTTATTTCATTTTTTCACAAAGTTTCATTCCTTAATTCAATCATTAGACCATTATTTTAACTACTTTTAGGTCACTATTCACCCCTTTTAGGTTTATTCTTCACCAAACTACACACAATGGATTATATTAGTATGGAAACACACAAAAACACCAAATAAAATTCAAAATCACCTATCCTACATCATTATATAACAATTTAAAAAGTTTCATATTTTTATATAAGTTAAAAAAAATTATTCTCACATTTTCCCTTTTAAACCCTAGTTTAGGGTTTTAAACATATTGTAGGACCCGAGAAGCATTATAATTCATTTTCATGCATGAAAAGAGTTTCTAAATCACTATTACTTATGGTTGAGGTATTCTCCATGCCTTGAAACCTATTATAAATGGTATTATATCTCCTTGAGTCTTTTATGCATCTTTCCTATGAACCTCTATATTAGACATTGAGTATTAGAATGGATTGTAAGTGTCTACAAAGAAACAACATGCTACTCTAGGTTTCTTGAATACTTTTATACATGTGGGGAGGCTTCATACACCCTATCAAATATCCTTATGCCTTTTCCAAAAAAATTTAAAACTCTATAATATACTTTGTTCCCATTTGTTTCATTGGGTATAGATTGAATATGAATTCAAACATAAAATACAAGAGGGTTTATACTAAGATATTCAAGAACATGTTCATAAAAAAATTAATTGCCTCATGCTAACTTGATATTATTGATTTTATACATACCAACAAATATATAAGTGGTCAAAATAACCCCACTCAGAATATTACATTACCATAAATGAAAACTCAATACAAAATACAAAATATTTACCAAATAGGGTATATAGTTTATATCTTCTCAATATATATATATATATATATATATATATATATATATATATATATATATATATATATATATATATATATATATAACCATCTCATAATCCTTAAGAACTTAAAGAATATAAGTGAATACAACTAACCAATGTGTACATTGAATGTTTCAATTCAAATATGGACATACTTAGAATTCCTCTTTGCACCACATAATCAACATAGGGTTTGTAGACATATATTTTTAAAGAACACTTGAAGTAATAAAGCAAGTACTTGAATTAATATATGAAATAAACTATCATACTCACTACTCATGTTTGAACGTGAAAAAACTACCTTTCTTGAATCATTCTTTCGTAACCATTTGAAACACAATTATTTTTAATCTTATATACAATAACAGAGGGTCTACCACTTTGTTATTAAGACTATAAATTTTCTTCATTCATTTTGGGGTTAATATTAATTTTCCATCCAAACCCAACCCCATAAAAATTCTACCTTGAGTTGAAACTTAAAACACATGTTACACCAAACCACCCATCTATTGAAAAAGACTTAAAAACACCATAACTAACTTTTTAACTTCTTTTCATGTGTTTTAAACTACCTAAATACAATCCTATTCACCATGATGACTCATTATGTGAGTAATGTGGGGATTAAACATTATTGACCCCTTATTGAAACCTACCCACACAATCCATGATATGAAGACTTTTTTTGACAAGGTTGAAGCCCCCTATAAATTACATTTAAATTTGAAAATTCAAATCAAGATTTTGGCAGGAAAATGCCAAAAGGTCCTCAATTCAAAATTTTCAACTTCCTATCACCTAAAAATGATTCCTATAGACTGAGCATGACTAAAACAACTTTCCAAAGACTCAAAATATGACAAATTGACTAATATATGCATTGAGGTAGTGATGCTCCTACATCATTGTCATATCTATTGGATGCAATCCTTAACATAATACACATGTCACATACAAAACTATGGAAGCCATCTATAGAATATGTTGATAATAGAATCTAAAAATATTATTCTTTCATGTTTTTATATATAAATATTAATTATATTTCCAATATTTATGATAAAATCTATCCTCAAGTTTATGAGGCCATTGATGGGACTCAGATGCCTAGAATGTTTGAGAATATGAAAATAAAAATTACTAATATGAGGGACTATTGGAATTACCGAGATTATACTATAATCCAAATTATATGAACAAGGAAAGCCCGTATGTTTTTACCTCTCCATTATCTAAACAAGCTTATAGAGTAATAAGTGTCCCATCAATTGTATAATAATATAGATTAAGAACTTGGCCTTAAACATCAATCCTATTATTATAATACCCCTATAAGTATTGGGCAGTTCCAATTTGTGGTGAAGTCACACATAAAAAATTTGTGGGGAATCATGTTCCATTATAATCTAAAAGTGGAACAATGCAAGGATTAAAACCCTAAATGAAAAGTAAGGAATTATCTCTAAATCATCAAGGATAAGAAAGGAGTGACCATTACATATGACCACCATGAATATGCAAATGATGATATTTTTATGAGTGCATTAGATGACTCTGAAGTATGGACTTGGATGAATAACAAGTAAATGTCAATGATAATTTCTCATGCCATCTAGTATGATCTTTATATCACCAAATAATAAGAAAATAATATGGAGAGACTAGAGTCATTAATGTTTTATACCATAGCCTTAGGGACCAATAGGACAAGACCAATCTCCCTCTCCTACAAGAGAAAAAACTAATATACAAGAGGGAGAGTCCAATGGTCAAAGGGAAGAGAACCTAAAAATTAGAAATGAAATTCTAAAAGGTATCCCTAGTCCTAATTTAGGCCCCACACATCTAGATAGTACCATAATTTTAGGCACACCCACTATAGTGGAGAAGACTGCACCTCCTTAGTATACACAAAAAATCACATTATTTTGTGAACCTTTCTCTCCACTCATAATAGTTACACATGTGAGCCTCTCAGAGTTTCTACAATATTCCTTCACATATATTATATCTACTAGTCCTTCCCCTCAAACATCTCAAGTAATTACATCCCCATACATTATCACTAGTGAGGGGAAATATGCTCAAACACTCCCTACCATACCATATTCCTCTATATCCACATTTCCATCAAGTATTGTTGTTCAACTCTCCATTCCTTCACCACCAACATTAATAATAGTTTTTAATACCATGGTAACTTCATTTTTTTCATCATCTCCTTCACCTCTTATTCACCCATATTCACTTACTAAAGGAAAGAAAAAGTATTTCAAATATCCTATAAGGTTAAATAACTAGAGGAAAGACCATCATTAGGTATTACTGTTGACCAAATTTAACCCTGTAAGTCAAATTAGGACTATTATAGGTAAAAAATTGATCCTTATACATTTATATGGGATTTAATATTTTGGCATGGGGTGTATTATAAGTTATTTGATGCCATTTAATTCAATATTAGCCTTGGTCTTTGTCTAATTATTCAATATAACATTTTGAGTCATTTAGAAGCCATTTAGGGGTCATAAATCCAAGTGGCATGGTTTTAAAAATTTCTAAGTGTATTAGTAATATTTAAAACATCAAATAAGTTATATTAATTATCAGGAATGTTAGTTCATCTGAAGCTTGCAAGTTATCTAATTAAAAATCAAGAAACCAACTAAAAAGAGAAGAGTTTGGCACTTATACGACCCATGAGGGAGGGTGTCACATGGGATAAGGTCATGGAATGTATTTTAATATTTATTATACTAAATTACATGTTTTAAATTCTATGGAAGTTCCAAATTTGAGATAAAACTTTTTTCTCCTTCTTTACCTTTCTAGACACATAGAAGTGGTTAGGAGGTTTATGCTTGGTATGGATAATTGGATAAGTTTAAAGTCAAACACATTTGTGAGTTGAAATTAAACTCATATATATCCATTTCAATAAAAATATTTTAAATATTGGTCAACCATTATTTATGAACCATCCTTTACAAGCTGACTATGTTTTTTTGCTCACTATTTCCAACACCCTATAGGTTTTGCTCTATTTTGGAAAGGTCCATAAAATATAGTTTATGATGTTGGATCTAGATAATGTTGGATATATTTTCAGATTCTCTACATTTTTGGTTTAATATTTCATAGTGTTTTGATAGGCAAGTTATCTCATGTTGTAGGAAGGTGTCACCATTATGAAACTTCAATCAAGTTTTCCTTTTAAAATTTTTGGTTATTTGTAGATGTCTCATGAAAATATAATATGATTTTTAACATGTATCAATTAAATATTTTCCATCCCTTCATGTTTTATCTCATCACACCATGCTTTGGGAAACATTCAGTCTTGTTATCCTCATAATTCAACTCCTCACTCACTGTCATTTGTAGTCACATGTAGAAAGTCTATTTAGCATGTCCATGAAGTTTTAGTGATGATATATTAACTTATTAAAGGAATAAATAACTTAGGATATTATATTTTTATGTTTAAATAATATGCAAAGTTAGACACTAGCTGATGCACCACACAAACAACCACTAGCTATCCGACCCTGCTTTGTAACAGGTTTTTGTAAAAGGTTTCATGTTGTAATAGATGTTTTGAAGCTTGTTTCAAGATATAAAAAAGGAAAAACATGTGTTTTATGGATTTAAAATGAGTTCAAGTTATTTTTTAGACCATTCATCCACACATATTACTCCAATTTTATTCACTACTTGCACACAACTCATACACACCTACAAGAACCTCCTTGATGATGTCATGTTGAGATGGAGAGTTTGATAGTTTTGTCAATCTATTATAGTGAAAAAAGGTTCATTTGAATACTTGGTGAGGGAATATAAAGTGTTCATAAACATAGGTATCTTTTATACTACCCAAGTCTACTTTACTGCTTGTGTGTGAGAATGACCACCTATAGGTGGTACCATAGAGTTTTGAAGGTCCTTATATGGTGAATTTGAAACATAAAAAAACTTATTTTGGATTTTACTAATTATATAGCTTATTAAAGTGTCAAATTATAAAATGGAGGTATGGACCATCCTCTAGCATGAGATGACAGTGTTTAGGGACCTTCTCCCTAAAATGTGAAAACAAAAGTCTAAGCCCTTTTCCCAAGATCATATAACAAGGTTACAAGAAATCATAGTGCACCCAAATGATCATATATTGTAGTATCCATTAATGATAATATCTATGCTAAAGATGAAGCCAAAAGGATTGGTATAAGGTTATGTTTAGAAGGCTCAAGATTGCCTATTTCAACACTAAAACCCTATAGTGATTACCTACAAGTTTGATCCTAAAAATCCTTATTCACCTAGTGTGGTAAAACTAGACCATGCCAAAGTACGTGAATGATTAAAAATTATGAATTTGATATTTATGATCTAAAAAATCATCAAGAAGAGTTGAGTGGTGATGTTTTAAAGTCCAAGATACACCTATAGGTAGTCCATTATGCAAAATGCACACCTATAGGTGACTATAGGAGCACACAGTCTAAGATGGAAACTTGAACATGGAATCACTAAAGTTGGTATATGAGAGCTGGGTTAAAATGGTTCATGAGGTTAAATAGTGATGATTAACCATTCAAAAGAGAAATCTTCACCTACAGGTTTTTACGTCTCCCAACATAGTTGATAGTGTTTGACCATAGCAAATAGTGGGTTGAGGAGTGAGGTGTGAAGGTTAGGAATGCATAGAGATGATCCCAAATAAGCCCAAAAAATAATGAATTTATAGTAAGACACTCTAAATTTATCTATAGACTTTGTCTCAATCTGAAAGAGGCATGAATATCTATAGGTCTACCTTCATGACATGAAACATAATCAAGGGTTGAAACACATTTTTGACTAAGAGAGGACTGTGAAGTGTATGTAGTAGGGTAGAGTGATGAACAGGTTTAGAACATATAAAAAATTATTTTTATACCTTAAAATTTATCTCAGCAATGAAAATCATGCAAAATAAAGATTTCAAACAAAGCAATGCATAGTCAACATTCTAAACCATATACAGTCTGCCTTCACAAAAGTCTATTTTGGTTTTTGCAAGTATTACAAGGCTAAATGACATGATAAAAAGCTAAATTTTGGTGTAAGAGTTCCTAAACACTTGGGGAGACTTAGGCACTATTTTTTTCCTATAAAAAAAGGGGAAGTACCCTCTTTTTTGTCTCAAATAGAGGGCACTTCTCTTATGCACAAACCCTACAATTTTGGAAAAGGGAATGATCAAGTGATTTTGAGACTATTTGAACCTTTATAGGAGGTTTTTAGAGTTTATTCACACCTAATAAAACATTATAAACATGTCAAAGAGGGGATAAACCCTGCATGGAGGTCTAAACCATCAAAAGTGCAGATAGGCTTGTGAGGCATGGTTAGGCCTAGATTTCAAATGATAGGTCACTTTCATTTCTAACATTATAAAATATTTATAAGGATTGGAGAATTATTATGGGATCATAATATACATTTCCAAGATTTTTTAAGGTAGATAAGTTATAGGGGAATCTACTTTTGGCTCAAAGGCAACATTAGGCCTATGTAAATGGAGAAACAAGCTCGATAAGAGAAGTTTAGATGCTCACATATTCTTGGAGGTTGTGAATCAGGATATAATGAGTTTGGGTAAGTTTATTAATGTATTTGATTTTTACCTAGTTTAATTTTTTGGCAACTTCAACGTCAAATCTACATGAACAAACCTTAAGAGCCTAAATTACTCAAAACCCTTATAAACCCTAGTTATAGACCCAATGAAGGAAATCAATATGGAAAGATACTTTAGTGGAATATTTTGAATATGAAAGTTATTTCATTTTGTATAATAATAATTTAGGGTCCCTACCATCAAGATTAGCTATACAAAATTATATGAATGGAGTACAAAGTAGGGTATTTTTTACTATTTTATGAATTGTGTAGTTTATAGGAGGTTTCAAGAGATTAAATAAATTTTGAAAGGAATAATGAGACTTAATATAACTCCCAATGTCCATTTAATTCCTTGGAAAAATAATAATTTTTCTAATAAAATATCTCATCTTAGCTAGTTAGAACTAGCATAGTGAACAAGATGGTGAGAAGTGTGAGAACTTCAAGTGGGAGCCCTTTTAAGGTGTTCTTGATGCCTCTAAGGACATAGATGGTATTTAAAAGTGTAATCCACTAAATTTTACTAATTTACATGGAAAATTTAATCCAAATTTAAGGCTAAGTGTGCAAGGTGTGTGAAAGAGGAGTTTTCTTTGAGTGCAAGTAGTGATGGCTCAATTTTAGAGGAATACAGGTGATCAAGACTACAACCAATGCATGGATAGGCATGTATGAAACCCTTAAATATCATTAAAATCATGATAAATATCCTTAATAAGTTTATTGATGTTTAAGGAGGGATAAATCATGAAGGTAGTTTTTTAAGCAAGTAAAGGGAATCCTATGCCACATTTCAAGAGTTTCATGAATTGGGATGACACTTGGGATTTATAAACTTGCATGGTCTATTTAATATACTCTTATCATTCACATGTGACTTATTGTATCAGATTTAAAAGTTTCCTTATGACATTTGGTCATCTCTCTCTCTCTCTCTCTCTCTCTCTCTCTCTCTCTCTCTCTCTAAGAACTAGCCATTTATAAATTATGATCCAACTGAGTATGGTCAATCCATAATAATTTGCATACCATATCTCAATAAATAATACTTATTTTTACCTCTTTCATGACTTTTCATAGTGTGTTCACTTGGATGATTTATTTTGTTTAGTGATGACTTGTTTCCTTATCATTATTGTTTCATTCTCTCACCTATTTGTAGTTGGAAAGATTCTTATTGTAGGTCATGTGAAGTATTATAGGAAGTGTTAAGGTTGAGTGAGTTATCCTATTTAATAGTGTCATTCTAGACCTCTTGTCTATTCCTCCTAGCCTAAACATTCATTCATAACCTCATAATGAAATATTAATGTGAGATTATTTAGATTGGAGAAGTGTATGTTTGGTTAGTCACTTGTTCTCATGTGTAACATGTATCTAGTTGGTATTCATAAACTAATTTGTTGCATAAACTCCTTTAGGATAGTTTAATTTCAATTTTATCTCCCTTTTCCCTCAAAAACTTTACGTACAATAGTGATCTATAAGTGGTATATCAAGAGAGCTAACCCTTTCTAGAGATTAAACTCATCCTTAGGCTACTCACAACCTAGAGGTGTTTAAATTGTGCCACTTAGATGAAGAGAGATGAGACATATCCTAAAAGGGTGAAAATCTAAGTGACAATCATTTTTGGCATTCTTGATAGGACTCTTAGTCTAAAAATTTGAAAGAGTTTTGGTGTTGTTTCTCGACAAATTAGACTTTAGAAGCATCTATCTAAACATAAATGACGACTCCAAGATTAAATCAATTGGTCAAGCAGCCCATGTATTCCTTTTGAATATTGTTGATAATCATTCCTTATGTTCTTTCTTCCTAATGGATTTCTATGGTTGAATTTGGTGTTGAGTATTATTTTACACAAGTTGGTGAGGTTGATCAAACTTATGACACTCCCTATCAGCCTTGGAATGATGCTTACCAGCTCCAATATGATATTTAATAGATCTAATTTATCCTTACTAGCCTAGTCATGATTTGTATTAGTCCTTAACCAACCTTCTCAATATAGTGATCCTCCTAGTCAACCTATTCACTTCTCAAGTCAGTCCATTTCAACCTTCAAAAAAACTATCTTGGGCTATGAGAGGTACATGATGGATATTGAAACACTAAGGGGACATGGTCAAGATGTTCATTGTAATCTTATTCATAAGGTGAAAGATGCATTAGAGATGATTAAGAGAGAGTGGGCTCCTATTGAGAGATAAAATTGGTAAAGGCTCACAAGTGAGATGATAGATGTGAGTGACTTGGTTTCATCCTTAAAAGATAAGATAAGAAGTAATGAGGAGAAGACTCACCAAATATATCATCCCTAATATCCACTTCACCAACATTTTTATCATTCCTACATGATTCCTACTCATAAACCAAATCAAGCTTATCAAAGTCATTATTTTCCCAATCACTTGGAAGAGAGAGTTAGAAAGACAAACCTTGTTTTTGAATCAAACCTTGATAGGAAAATTGAGTTGTACAATAATAAAATACATAAATCCATGTAATTATCAAAGGAAGTGGAGTTTAATCCCTCATTTCCCTCTCTAATTGCATCCCAACCTCAAGAAGTGACATCTAGATATGAAATCCCAAGTTGGAGACAAGGTGGAAAATCAAAGCCTAAGGAGATTTCAAGTTTCTTGAACACTTCTTCCATTCCTAAAATTGAATCACCACCTAAATATGAGACTCTATATCCTAACTTCCTAATCTAGAATAAGATAGTGGAATCATGAGGAAAGGAGGATAAAAGCTTACACAAAGAGTATGAGGTTAAGAAAGAGCTTAATCCTATACAAGTCCCTCCCACCCTTCCTAAAGATACTTATTATTCTCCATGTCATTCCTCTTGTATTCATCATACTCATGAATATTATTATAAAATTAAATAAATACTTTTCCAAGAGAACCTAGAAAATAAAATTGAAGAGTTAAAGTTAAGGATGAAATTGCTAAGTCAAGGTGTGATGGAAGGTTTAGATCCCAAAGAAGATCATAAGCCTAAACACACCCCATCTAACCTTCCTCAAGAGAGTGCTCAAGCTAAATCAGATGTCAATGAAGTGATTTTCAAATTGAAGGAATAAAATCAAGCTATTTTATCCCAAGATTTTCCTCCTCTTCCTCAAGAGCTTCCAAAAGAATCCCCTACTTTTCACTCTCAATTTGATTTTGAGTTCCATATTCCACCTCCACCAACTAGTTCATATTGTCCTCACCCTATCAATCTTTTAATTGATGGAACTATGGTGTGGGAACCTAAATAAGATAAATTGGTTGATAATAATTTGTAAATCTTTCTTGAATAAAATATACCTCCTTGGTAGCCTCATTGGGTCAACTCATCTGATTACAAGATGCCTAGGCTTAACATCACCAAGAAGGAGAAAGAAATTTAGGTGTTATAGTACTTGAGAAGCAAAGTTAGGTTACAATGGTTAAAGTATAAATTGAGATCCATCAGTAGGTTCTAAATTTTTAATAAGAGGAAATCATTATAAGGACTCCCTTTGGTGATCACAAGTGTAATTTTGCCTTCTTGTATGAAAAGAAACATGATAAAGACTCTTTTACAGTTGTCTATGAAAGATATGAAAAACACTTGAAGAGGGAATTAATTGAATAAGACTATACATATGATTAAAAAAATGTATATAATCATCTCAAGAATGAATATGAATTTTCTATTAAGGATGGATAATAATTTCAAGTCATCCCCAAAGAGGTTGCAATACTAGAAAAATCTCTTGAGACCAAGGTGGAAGTTATTGTTAATGAAGATGACTCAATACCTTAACCTAATTTTAAATCACACTCAAATTTATTTGATATTGAATAAAACCAACTTTATGACCTCATACATTAATAAGAGAAGATTGAAGAGGTAGTGGTTCTATATGGTAAAGAGGACAAAGATGATTGGCATCTACAAATGAATTTCTTTCAAGATCTTGAAGATCTTTGCCAAGTTGAGGGTAAATTACATGAAAAGTTAAATAAAGAGTATTAAATGGAGGACAATTAACAATATTGGGTAGAATATGAAAATCTCCTTGATGAGCTATAATAACTTGCAACTGAGAAGAAACTTGATCTTATTGAGAGCACTATGGGAATCAAGAAGGTATGCCTTGTTAAACCACCATCAAAGGTTGTAATTGAGGATCCATATGAGAAATTTGAGTGTAATTAGATGTAATAAGAGTTAATTTCCATATCCAAACTATTTTAAGGTACTTGTTTCTCATTAAACATCTTGTCAATGAAGATGGCAAACATCATGAAAAAGCTAGAGCCATTAATGCCAAGGATCAAAAGACTATGTGTCTTCATTCATTCCTTCATGTCATGAAGAAGAAGGGTTTAAATTATCCCATTTGACCTAGAAGGTATTTTTCATCTTATCCTAGATAGTGTTTGAGTTAGTTTGTTTAGTTTGGTGTGTGTGTTGTATAAGTACTTATGAAGCACTTGTGTGTTTGATTTTACTTTGTGTGTGTCATTTATTTTGTTTAGTTGAAGTACTCATTGGCCTTGTATTGATCAAATCTTGTTATAAAGTTTTAGGTCCTATTATTATGTTTTATACTTTAGATGACTCCCTAATCCTAATGGATTGATAAGGCTACTGGTTTAGTTAGCATAACATGCATGCTAATCCTATGAGTCACCAAATTGTTGACCAAATTTGATCTTACAGATCAAATTAGGAACCCTATAGGTAAAAAATTGATCCTTATCACTTTATATTGGGTTTAATATTTTTTCATGGGGTGTATTATAAGTTATTTGATGTTATTTAATGCCATATTAGCCTTGGTCTTGGTCTAATTATTCAATATATCATTTTTAGTCATTTAGAAACCATTTAGGGATCATTAATGCAAGTGGAATAGTTTAAAATGTGTTAAAGTGTCTTAGTATACTTTAAAATGTCTATTATTTTATATTACATGTTATGAATTTTAGTTCATATGAAACTTATAAGTTATTTTATATCATTTTTAGTCATTTAGAAACCATTTAAGGATCATAAATGCAAGTGGAATGGTTTAAAATGTGTTCAAGTGTCTTAGTATACTTTAAAATGTCTATTATTTTATATTAAATGTTATTAATTTTAGTTCATATGAAACTTATAAGTTATCTAACTGAAAATCAAGAAACCAATTGAAAAGAGAAGAGTTTGACACTAGTACGACCCATGAGGGAGGCTGACACATGGGATAAGGTCATGGAATGTATATTAATATTACTTAGAATAAATTAAAAAATTTAAATTATTTGAAAGTGCCAAATTTGAGCTAAAACCATTCTACTCCTTCTTTACCTTTCTAGACACATATAAGTGGTCAACATGTTTATGCTTGGTAAAAACAATTAGATAAGTTTTAGGTAAATTTACTTTGGGAGGTGAAATTAAAATTAGATATATCCATTTAAATAATAAGAGTTATAATATTTGTCAAACATGCTTTATGAACTATCATTTACAAGTTGAATGTGTTTTTATGCTCACTATTTCTTGCACCCTAGAGGTTTTGCTCTATTTTGAATAGGTCTTTACAATCTAATTGGTGATGTTGGATCCATATTATTTTGGATATATTATCATATTATCTAAATGTTTTATTTCATATGTCATGGTGTTTTGATAGGCAAGTTATCTCATGTTGTAAGAAGGTGTCACCATTGTGAAGCTTCAGTCAAGTTTTCCTTGTTTTAGAATGTTTGGTTCTCTATAGAGGTCTCATGAAAATATATTATGATGTTTAACATGTCTCAATTACAAATTTTCCATCCCTTCATGTTTTATTTAATCACACCATTATTTTTTAAACATTCGGTCTTGCTACCCTCATAAGTCAACTCCTCATTCACTTTCACTTGTAGTCACATGTAGAAAGCCTCTTTTGTTAAGCACGGGATATACTGAGAGGGGATGAATCAGTATATCATATATCTTATAAAAATTTCCCTTAACCAAATTCCTCTTAATCAAACATTCAAGATATGCAATAAAACTTGAACAATAAACATCACACAAGATAGAGAGAGACACCAGATATAACGTGGAAACCCAATGTGGGAAAAACCATGGAGAAAAATCTCAAGTATATGAATGAGCACCAACCCAAACAATATTTGCAAGCACCAAATTGTAGGAGCACCAACCCATTTACTGATCACCAACCCAACAACTATTCATTAGCACCAACCCATAGGATCACCAACCCCTTTACTGAGCACCAACCCAACAACAATTCATGAGCACCAACCCACAAGAGCACTAACCCCTTTACTGAGCACCAACCCAACAACAATTCATGAGCACCAACCCATATGAGCACTAACCCCTTTGTTGAGCACCAACCTAGTAACAATTCATGAGCACCAACCCACAAGAGCACCAACCCCTTTGCCGAGCACCAACCCAACAACAATTCATGAGCACCAACCCATAGGAGCACCAACCCCTTTGTGTATACCACACACCTATCTCTCAATGTTTCTATCTCAACAAATGATATTTCATTACAACATCTCTTTCCTCTCTCTCACCTTTTCTCTTCTAAGCTAGATATAACAAATACAAATCATATTCATCTCTCGCAATAGCTCTTCTAAGTTAGATATTATAATATCAAATCAACCTCTCTCACACATATTAAAAATGGCTTCTCAAGCCTTTATTTATAGCTTTCCAAATGACCTGTGGCCTTCCCCCTTTGTGACCCTTCAATCCTCATGGAAAATGGTGACAAACTTGTATGACCCTTCATATTCTTGCCTTTGAAAAGTCATGTGGTGACCCTTCATGACCAAAAACATCCTTCCCACTTTTGTCCTTATCTTGGTGACTTTTCATATTCCTCAAAGTGTCCCTTCATGGGAAATTGTGCCCTTCCTCTTTTGTCTTCACTTGGTGACTCTTGGAATTCCCCAAGATGACTCTTAATGGGAAAATACATCCCATCCTTCTTTTGTCTTTACCCCATGGCTCTTTGACTTCTCCATGGGCCCTTCTTTTGTCTCTTATGAAACCAAAAATATATTCATTAATATTAAATCAATAATAAGTCACATTAGCCAAGATATATCTATTATAAACAACATTAAATGCAATGGGGTCTTTATCACCAATAATGCTAGACTTTTGACATCAATGACAATATTTCCAACAATCTCCCCCTTTGTCATTGATGGCAACCTCAATCCTGAAACTGCCACATCCTATCACTTGCACATATTGTCATTTGAACACATAAAGTAACTCCCACTTACTGTAGCAACTTGTACCTATACCCTGTACCTATTTCTTTACCTCTTACATGCAGGGTTGTTTGAACCATCATAGAATCTTCAGGGTGTTTCTTTTGCCATGAACATGTCTGAACCTTCTTCTTGATGAATGGAGCTTTGAAACTCTAATCCTTCTTGACTGAATCAAACATGCTTCTACAATACTAAGATATGTTTTTGAAGTTCTTGCACTTGTAGCATACTATGGTCTCTTCATCAAAGCTTGATAGAGGAGCAAAAGAGTTGTGGCTTCTGCTTGACTCTACTTGACTTTCCTTCTCCTTATTTATGAAATTGTTATCTCTTTTTCTACATTCTAATTTCTTGTGACCATATCCATTAAAATAAAAATAATAGCCATAAAAATAAGACCTGTCTGTATATCTCTGCCCTGATTATCTTTTGTAGCTTCGTTCTCTCCAGCCTTCTCTCTTTGAAATGTCCTCTGTATTTTTCACTTTTCCCCTTTTTGTTTCCTCTTATGTAAGAGCTTCAGCATAGTTCTTTTTCTTTTCAAGACTAATCCCTATCTTATCTGAATTTACTTTTTGACTTTCCAATATCTTATTCAACATGTTAGTGCTATCCTCAAAATTTTAATCACTAACTACTTTATCATTAACTGCTTTCTCAATTTCTTCTTTTAAAGAGGCAATTTCAATAACATACCTTTGACATTCTTTTCTTTATATTTATAAATGTGTTGTGAGATCTTCCTCATTCTTCTTGGCTTCTTCGAAGTGTGTTGTTAGATCATCAATAATTTCCTTTGATTCCTTTTCATTTTTCTCGAGCTAGTGCTTTAATCTTTGATTTTTCTTCTCAACAGATTTTAACTCTTCAAGGGCACAAATGAGTTCTTCCATATTCACTTCATATTCCTCCTCTTATTCTTCTTGATCATCTTCATGTATGGCCATGAATATAATATCTTCTTCTTCTGAATCACTGACTCCACTGTCTTCAACTGAGCTAGGATCTTTAGAATACAGGCTCTTCTTCTCGAATCCCTTCTTAGATTTTCCTTTGAAATTCTTCTTATATGTAGGTTTTTTTTCTTCATCATCATTACCCTTATTTGGGCATCTAGCTGAAAAATGTCCAATCTTTCCACAATTAAAACATTTAAAAGGTAATTTTCCTTGATATTTACCTATTCCCCTTTTCGGCTTGCAAATGAAAAGTGCTCCATTGTCATCTTCATCATCACTGAAACTATCACTTGATTCTTGAATCTTATCTTTCTCTTTCTTTGATGTCTTGAAAGACACTTCTCTCTTTGAGGGTTTATCTTATTCTATCTGCATCTTATATGCCATGAGAATACCATGAAGCTCATCCATCTTTAGCTTGCCTAAATTCTTCATCTCCTCGATTGCTGAAACCTTTGCATCATAGCTCATTGGTAGAGATCTCAAAAACTTTTGCACCACTGTTGACTCTTCCAACATTTCTCCAAGACCTTGAATATGATTTACAATTTGATCAACTTGAAAAATATAACTTGCTATATCTTCTTCTTCTTCCATCTTCAAACTTTCAAACTGCCTTCTAAAAGTCTAAAGCTTAGCTTGATGAACCTTTCCATCACCTTTGTAAATATTCTCAAGTTTTACCCAAGTTTCATGAGTAGATTTACATTGCATAACTTTAACAAATTGAGATTCACATAAACCACATACAATAGCATTTAAAGATTTAGCATTACATTCACTTGCCTTCTCTTCTGCTGGAGTAATTGTAGATGTCTGTGGCTCTTCATATTATTCCACCACTGCTTTCCATATGTCGAATCCAAGGGCCATCAAATAAACCTTCATTCTCATGCTCCAAAAATCATAATTTGTCCCATGAAACAAAGGTGCCTTATTTGTAGAAAATCCTTCTTGTGACCCAACCATCATGCTTTCCCGATCTACCTTCAAATTGTAAAACTTTTCAAAAAGGAACATGCTCTGATACCAATTGTTAAGCATGGGATATACTAAGAGGGGGGTGAATCAGTATATCATATATCTTATAAAACTTTCCCTTAACCAAATTCCTCTTAATCAAACATTCAAGATATGTAATAAAACTTAAACAATAAACATCACACAAGATAGAGAGAGACACCAAATATAACGTGGAAACCCAATGTGGGAAAAACCATGGAGAACAATTTCAAGTATATGAATGAGCACCAACTTGCAAGAGCACTAACCCCTTTGCTAAGCACTAACCCAAAAAATATTCATGAGCACCAACCCCTTTATTGAGAACCAACCCATAGGAGCACCAACTCCTCTGCCGAACACCAACCCAACAAAAATTAATGAGCACCAGCCCACAGGAGCTCCGACCCCTTTGCCAAGCACCAACCCACAAGAGCACCAACCCCTTTGCTGAGCACCGACCCACAGGAGCACCAGCCCCTTTGCTGAGCACCAACCCAGCAAAAATTCATGAGTACCAACCCACATGACCACCAACCCCTTTGTGTATACCAAACACATATCTCTCAATGTTGCTATCTCAACAAATGATAATTCATTACATCATCTGTTTCCTCTCTCTCACCTTTGCTCTTATAAGCTAGATATAGATAAAATAAAAATCATATTCATCTCTCACAATTGCTCTTCTAAGCTAGATATTACAATATCAAATCAACCTCTCTCACACATATTACAAATGGCTTCTCAATCCTTTATTTATAGCTTTCCAAATGACCTTTGGCCTTCCCCCATTGTGACCCTTCAATCCTTATAGAAAATGGCACCGAACTTGTATGACCCTTCATATTCTTGCCTTTGAAAAGTCATGTGGTGACCCTTCATAACCAAAAACGTCCTTCCCACTTTTATCCTTATCTTGGTGACTTTTCATATTCCTCAAAGTGTCCCTTCATGAGAAATTGTGCCCTTCCTCTTTTGTCTTCACTTGGTGACTCTTGGAATTCCCCAAGATGACTCTTCCTGGGAAAATGTACCCCATCCTTATTTTGTCTTTACCCCATGGCTCTTTAACTTCTCCATGGGCCCTTCTTTTTTCTCATATGCAACCAAAAATATATGCATTAATATTAAATAAATATTAACTCACAGTAGCCAAGATATATCTATTACAAACAAAATTAAATGCAATGGGGCCTTTATCACCAATAATGCTAGACCTTTGACATCAATGACAATATTTCCAACATCTTTAGCATATCCATGAAGTTGTAGTGAGGATATATTAACTTATTCAAGGCATTAAAAATTGAGGAGAGTATATTTAAATGCTTTAAGAAGATGAAAATTTGGTTTCTAACTCATGCACTACACAAATAACCACTAACTATCCCTACCTACTCTATAATAGGTGTTTGAAAGAGGTTTTATGTTGGAACAAATGTTTTAAATCTTTACTCAAGATCTCAATAATTCCAAACATGTATTTGAGGTATTTATAATGAGTTTAAGTTATTCTTGAGAACATTCATCCACACATGTTACTCCAATTTTGTTCACTACCTGCACATAGCTCATACACACCTATATGAACCTCCTTGATGATGTCATGCTAGGATGGAGAGTTTGATAGTTTTGTCAATATCTTAGAGTGAAAAAAGGTGAATTTTAATACTTGGTGAGGGAATACAAAGTGTTCATAATATAGGTATCTTTTATACTACCCATGTCTACTTTACAATCTATGTGTGAGAATGACCACCTACAAGGGGTACCACAAAGCTTTAAAGGTCCTTTTATGGGGAATTTAAGACATATAAAAACCTTATTTAGTATTTTAACATGTAAGTTGACCATTTCAAACCTTATTGAAGTGTAAAATGAGCAAATGGAGGTATGGACATCCTCTAGCATGAAATGACAATGTTCAAGGACCTTTTCCCTAAAATGTGAAAACAAAGGTGTAATCCATTTTCCAAAGATCATACAACAATGTTACAAGGACTCCTAGTGCACCCAAATGATCATCTCTTATAGGCTCCATGAAGGATAAGATATATGCCAAATATGAAGCCAAAAATATTGGTAGAAGGTGATGGTTGGAAGTTTTAAATTTGCTTATTTCAACACTAAAACCCTACAGTGATTACCTACAACTTTGATCCTAAAAATCCTTCTTCACCTAATGTGGAAAAAATAGACCATGACAATGTATGTGAATGATTCCAAATGATGAAAGTAATATTTGTAATCTAAAATATCTTCAAGAAGAGTTGATTGGTGATGTTTTAAGGTTCAACATGCACCTATAAGTAGTCCACTATTCAAAATGCACACCTACAGCTGATTGTAGGAACACACAGTCTAAGAAGGAAACTTAAACATGGAATTAGTAAAGTTGGAAGATGAGAAATGGTTTCAAATGGTTAATGGGGTAATAAGTGATGAGTAACCCTTCAAAAGAGAAATCTTCACCTAAAGGTTTTTACATTTCCCAAAATAGTTGATTATGTTTGACCATAAGAGATAGTGGGCTAAGGAGTGAGGTGTGAAGGTTACCAATGCACAGAGATGATCCCAAATGAGCCCAAACAAGCATGGAATGATCATAAAAGTTGAAACATAGTTTTACGTAGGAGAGGAGTGTGAATAGTATGTAGTAGGGTAGAGTGATTAACATGTTTAAAACATCTCCACCATGATGTTTATACCTTAAAAGTGATCTCACCAATGAAAATCATGTAGAAGAAAGAGTTCAAACTAAGCAATGCACAATCAACATTCTAAACCCTGCATAGTCTATCTTTACAAAATTTTGTTTTAGTTTTTAAAAGTATTACAAGGACAAATAACATGATAAAAAGTTTATTTTGGTGTATAATTTCATCACCACTTGGGGAGACTCCTCCACTATTTGGTTTGCCTAGATAAATAGGGTAAGTGCCCTCTATTTTATCTTGGATGGAGGGTACTTCTCTTCTACACAAATCCTACAATTTTGGAAAAGGGAATGATCAAGTGAGTTAGGGACTATTTTGACCTTGATAGGAGGTTTTTAGAGTTTATTCACACCTAAGAAAACATTAGAAACATATAATATAGGGGACAAGACTTACAAGGAGGTCTAAACCATCAAAAGTGCAGATAGGCTTATGAGGCATTGTTAGGGTTATATTTCCAATGATAGGTCACTTTCATTTATGACTTTAAGAAAGATTTATAATGGATTGGATAATGATTATGGGATCATTATATAAATGTGAAATATTTTAGAAGGTAGATAATTTTCAAGGGAATCTAGTTTTGGTTCAAAGACAACATTAGGCTTGTGTAGATGGAGAAACAAGCTCGATAGGAGAAGTTTAGATAGTCACATATTATTGGAGGTTGTGCATGGGGATATAAGGATTTTTATGAAGTTTATGAAGGTATTTATCTATGATCTAGTGGAATTTTTTAGCAACTTCAATGTCAAATATACATGAACAAACCTTAACAGCCTAAAACACTCATAACCCTTGCAAAATTTGGTTATAGACCAGATGAAGGAAATGGAGATGGAAAGATAATCTAATATCATAGTTTAACCATGAAAATTATTGGATGTTTTATAAGACTCATTTATGATCCTTACCATTAGGATTAGTTGTACAAAATTGTAGGGATGGAGTACAAAATAAGGTATTTTTGACTATTTTGTGTATTATGTAGGTTCTAGGAGGTTTCAAGAGACAAAATAAACTTTTAAAGGAATAATGAGACTTAAGATAAATCCCCATGTCCATTTAATTCCTTATAAAAACTCCTAAGTATTCTAACAAAATCTATCGTCTCATCTAGTTAGAACTGGCATAGTGAACAAGATGGTGAAAAGTGTGAGAACTTCAAATGGGAGTCCTTTTAAGGTATGTCTGATTCCTTTAATTCAATGAAGGATATTTAAAAGTGTCATAAAACACTTTCTAAATATTTTTATGGAAAATTAAATCCAAATTTGATGCCAAGTGTGCAAAGTGTGTGAAAGAGGAGTTTTTTTTTATTCCAGGTAGTGATGACACACTTTGAGAGGAATCTAGGTGATTAGGACTACAATCAATGCATGGAGAGGCATTTATAAAAACTTTCCATCTCATTCAAATCATGATACCTATCCCTAATTATTTTTGGGATGTTCAAATAGGGATAATTCATGAAGGTGGTTTTTTAAGGTAGTAAAGGGAATCATATGCCACATTTCAAGAGTTTCATGATTTGGGGTGACACTTGGGATTTCTAACCTTACATGATCTATTTAAAATATTATTTTCATAAACATGTAACTCATTTTATAATATTAAGAAGTGTCCTTGTGACTTTTGGACTTTTTTCTTCTCCTCTCTCTCTCTCTCTCTCTCTCTCTCTCTCTCTCTCTCTCTCTCTCTCTCTCTCTCTCTCTCTCTCTCTCTCTCTCTCTCTCTCTCTCTCTCTCTCTCTCTCTCAAGTTCTATAAGAACTAGCTATTTTAGCCTTTATAAATAATGCTCCACCTGAGTATGGAAAAATCATGATCATTTGCATACCATGGATCAATAAATACTAATTATTTTGACCTTTTCCATGAATATTCATAGTGTGTTCACTTAGATTATTGATTTTGCTTAGTGATGAATTATTGTTTCCTTAGCATTGTTGTTTCACTCTCTCACCTATTTATAGTTGGAAAGCTTCCTCTTACAAGTCATGTGAAGTTTTATAGGAAGTTTCAATTTTGAGTGAGTTATCCTATTAAATATTTTAATTATATACCTTTTGTCTATTCCTCCTATCCTAAACATTCATCCATAACCTCATAATGAAATATTGATGTGAGAAGATGCAGATTAAAGATGTGTATGTTTGGTTAGTCCCTTGTTCTCATGTGTAACATGTAGTTGGTTGGTAGTCATCAAATAATTTGATGTATCACCTCCTTTAGGATAGTTTACTTTTATTTGTCTCTCCCTTTTCCCTTACAAATTTTAGGTACAAGAGTGATCTACAAGTGGTACACCAAGGGAGCTAGCCCTATCTAGAGATTCACCTTATCCTTAGGCTACCCACAACCTATAGGTGTTTTAATTGTGCCACTTGGATGAGGAGATGTTATATATATAATCAAAAGGTGAAAATACAAGTGAAAAAATTTACTAATAAAAAATAATCCCTTGATGAAGAGGAAATAGAGGAAGAGGAACATGAAATTGTCATATCATTAGTCGACTATCCTATAGATGAAGAGGAAGGTAATGTATAAATGATGATGGGATTAGTAATAAATTCAAGTTAGGAGGTAGTCAAAAATTAAATAGATGAGGAAAAATAGTTATAAAATGCTAAATAAATGAGCCTAATAAGTTTACACAAGGAAAAAACTCCATCTAGGGCATTAGACTGACAAGTCCTTACTAAAGAGGGTTGATAAATCATTACTAATATACTTTATTATTATTTTTATTATATTACTATTGAAAATAATATTTATACATATTTACCTCTATCCATTCTAAGGCCTCCATATTATAGTTCAGTTGATTCTTCTATTCTTTCAATGTCAACACAAATAAAGGCTCCAAAGATAAGATTCTATTTTGAGAATCTTATAGGGCCAACACTCCCACTAATTCTTTAACTCAATTGGAAATTCCCATAACATATTCCAAAATTATATAATAAAACATAATGATAGTTGAAAAATATCTAGGTTTGACTAAATATTTGGCTCAATTCACCATAGTAGAGAATTATTTATCCACTTTTCCAATTCCCAATTTAAATAATTTCTTCATTAGTATCAAAGCTGAGTCCAAGGTTTGAATAACTTGAATGCATAATTATATTTAAAAAATGAGCCATTAAATTGTGTAATAATAAATAATTGAAATAAAATGAAATTCACAATTGATAATATTGAATAAAGAGAGATAGGAATGACCAAACTTGCATTAATTTAAAATCTATCAAATGAGATGCATATATAGGATAATGATGAGGAAACCTTACACAAAAGGTGGTAAAAATATGCTTGGAATAGACAATTAAATCCTCTATAAAATGTGTTCAATAGGGCCAATAATAGAGGAGTAACTTCCATTCCCATAATATCTAGTTAAGGGAGTTACTTCAAGTCGCCCATTGAACCTGCACACATAAGCAATCTTCTCCATGAAAGTAGGAAAAATTTAAGTGGGGGAAAATGACCTAAATAAATAAATATGGGAAAAAATAAACCCCCTAATCTAACACCACCCTTCAAGTTAATTTTAGGTGGGTAGTATGAAAATCAAATAGATCTTGATAACTAGGCCTAATAAGGTACCTATGTACAAAGCAATTTGTCATAAAGTAGAGAAAATGAGAAAAGCCATAGGAAAAACTCATCCCCAAAAGAGAGACATATAATGAGGATATAATCCCCCCTAAATATGATGCTACTAGTGATGTATATCACACCCTAAAAAGAGATCATAGATGAATGAAATTGATCTTGGTGAAGGGTTTGATAAAGATATCTGCAACCTGCTCTGAAGAATGGAAAATTCTCAAGTAGATGACTTGACCATGAATAAGATCCTAGATAAAATGCATGTGAATCTAAATATGCTTCATCTACTAGTGTTTAACTAGATTACTACATATTTTTATAGTACTTTGGTTATCATAATAGATAATGGTAAGCTTCCTGATAGGAATGATAAACTTAGATATAATCCTCTGAAGATAAATAGATTTACTAGTCGCATTAACAAATAACCTATACCCTACCTATATGGATGATATATAAATAATATTTTGATTCTTAATATACCAACTGATAGAACCAAAACCCAAATAAAAACTATAAAATAAAGTGGACTTACAATTTTTAGTATCACTAGCCCAATCCAAATCTATAAAATGAACCAAATCAACCTCTATCCTAAATCTACAATGAATCCCACATCTTTAAGAGCCATGAATGTATTGAAAGATCCTATTAAATTATTTATAATGAAACTCATGGGGTTCTTACATGAATTTGGATATCAGTCCCATTGCATACAAAATGTTAGGCTTGGTATGAGTCAAATAAATGAGGCTACCAACAAGTTGTTGATATCGAATGGCATCAACCAAATGTGTAGAATAGTCAGAATATTTATTGAATCATAAAATAAATAGATACATATATGGATTAATATTATCCATGTGAAATTGAGCTAAAATATTAAGAGCATATTTGGGTTGTGCAAGTGAAATCCCTGAATCAAACTTTGAAATATTAATGCCAAAAAAGTAAGGTAGAAGATCCAAATCAATCATGCCAAATATATTGTAGATGTGTCTTGAACTCCATAATAGATGATGAGGAACTCCATATGATCAGAGGATCATAAAAATAAAGGACTAATATTAGTAAAGAATCATCCTGCCATAAGAAGTATACATTGGTGTCTAAATGACACCTAGTAAAACTTGAAGCAAGGAGGAAGGAATCCATATTGATGTACCAATATTGATGGGCCTATTTTAGACCCATAGATGGATTTACTAAGTATGAAAACTAAGGATGAATCCTAAACAAACCTAGTTGGGTGCTCCATGTAGATCTCCTCCTTAAGGTCTCTATGAAGAAATACACTCTTCACATCCATTTACTACCTATACCAACCATGTGTTATTGCTATAACTAGTGTGAGTCAAATATAAATCATATTTATAATAGGGGAAAAGGTATTTGAATATTCAATGATGTCTAATTGTGAAAAACCCTTGGAGAACAATCACACCTTATACTTATCAACTCACCCATTTTCTATAAACTTGGTCTAAATTATCCACCTACATCAAACCATTTTGCTTCCCTTAAGAAGTGAAGCCAAATCCAAAGTGTGATTTTTTATTAAGGAGAAATATTATTTCTTCATATCACTATTCCACTCAAGTTTTCTTGAAGTCTTTCAAAATGTATATGGATCCAAAATTGAAGAAAAAAAGGCATGTCAACCAATCTGATAATTTGTCCTAATATGTCTATAATCTATTGGATCCCTTACCCAAGTTTCCACAATTTCTAGCCTAAAGGGGCCTAAGTATGGGTGATTTAGCTGATAACTCCTCATCCTCTAAAATTTGACTAGCGGTGGCTGTACAATATTCTCCATCACTACCATCACTATCATAACTGAAAGAAGAATAAGAAGAATACCCTAGAATAGGAACCTATTCTAGATGATACGAGCCAAAATAAGAATCATTAAGTCTAACTAAATCCAATGAAAGTGAAGAAGTGTCAAGTGTTTGGGACTCTCTTGAAAGTGAACCCTTATCTCTATTAATAACTCATTTGTGGTTGGATGTAAAAGGTGGTACCTATTTCTAACAAGTTTTAGCTTTGTTCACATTCAAAAGGATGAAAGAAACTAAAGATAGAGGTCAAGGGTTAGATGATACCTGGATGAAGTTTGTACACCGAATACAGACAACTGAAGGAACTTCTCTTTGGTTGTGGATGATGACACCTGTAGATAAGATAGACTTAAACAAGAAAACTATTAGATAGATAGCTAATAGACTGCCAAGCAAAGCTTGATCCCAGAAGTGCAAAGACTTCCTAAAGGGGTGACAGCCTACTGATTGATAAAGAGAAAAATGTTTCTAGAAAAGGAAATGATAAAGGACTGAACAAAAGAAATGGAAATAAATACATGCCTGTATGTGGCAATCTTTCTTCCATAGTTGCCGACGTCGGTGGTTCTGTCAGCGCTGGTTGTCAAGGTCACCGACGTAAGTTAGTATGCCGAGGTCGGTGGGGGCAATGGGCCTAGAAGCTGACGTTGGTTAGGGAAATGGGCCTTTGGATGAGTCTTAAGTCTATTTGGGGTCAATTAGAATGGTCTAGGAGGCTTGTGGTAGTTAAATGGCTTGTGCTAGGTTTTGCAGGATAGAGAGTGTTGCTGAAAAGGGGACTAGACAGAGGATAGGGGTGAAAAGGGAGAACGGGATGAGGGAAGGATTTTTAGCCTTTTCAAGAAGAATAAGTCGAGCTGTGGCCACAGAGCTTAGAAATGGGTAGTGGGATGATTGCTAATGTATTGAAAGGATAATGAAATGAAAATCAGTAAAGATACTTAGCTGTGAGTGGAGAGACAAAAGTGCAAGAAGCCTGTTTCCGTTGTAACTAATTTGGGAGATGTCTTGAAACCTTCAATCCAGTTTGGAATGATTGATGAAAAATTCTTGAGCCTAGAGAGTGCTGTTGAGACACTGATACCTGCAAGAAGTCCAGGAGCAAGGGAGCTTGGAGCAAGCAAATTCATGTTTGTGGGGGGGGGGATGAACAGAAGCTGAAATTTAGTTTTAACGTAACTAACATCGGTGATACCATCGGTGTCGGCTGAATATTGACTGATGTCAGTAGAAAAAGAATGGGAAAAAGGCTATTTTTAGCCTTCTGCCCATTCTTCCAACTGCCAAGGTTGATTGTCGTTGGAAAACGGTCTGAGAGCAGCTTAAATGAGTATGAGAGGCTAGTGGAGGGGTTAAGATGGGGTTTAAGTAATTAAGACTTGGCAAGAGGTGAGGGAGGCATCTAAGGAGAGGTATCTAAGGTGGAGTGAAGTGTCATGGGTGATGTGGCAAGGGGGTTATTAATTTAATAGTTGATTTTTATTTTAAATTAATAATTGTGTGGGTTAGGAATGTGTTAGAAGTGGACCAAAGAGACCAAGGGGGGAGGATGACCAAGGGATAGACATAATTTTGGTGTCTACATTTTCCCCTTTTTGTCTTGTTGGTTGTTCTTGATGAACTGCAAGACAAAAATAGGAGTAAGTTGCCCTAGGTATGGGATGCGGGGTTCCCCCCTCAAAGCAGGAGTCGAGGGATGGGAACCTGAGATCGGGTGTTGATTTGATAGAGGATGAACACTGCAAAGGGTTTGATTACATGTATGCCACACCACGTGATAGGTAGGTCAAATTGTCATGGTTAAAGACTCGAGGAGTGCAAAAATTGGAATAACCAGTCCCTAGCATTTAGTCGTAGCTGATTAGGTTATTCGATCCAAGCTGTAGCTCCAATGGGTCATTGTGTTCTAGGTATCCCAAGCTCAGGAAGTGCTCCTAAAAAACACAAAAATGTCACAAGTAGTGGGGATCAACTTGCTCGCGATCCAATACTTGTGAGGGTTGGGGACAATTTGCTAACTAGTCATGAGGTAGCAAGGGCAATCAAAACAACCAAGGCAAAGTTGTCTCGAAAGTGGTCGTGGTCAGAGGAGATAGGCATGATCTCCAAGGTCTGGTGGTCGAGTCAAGCAGAGGTAAAAGTGATCTTAAGTGTGCCCCATGAGGATAAGATGACTTCTACTATGAGGACTGGTTGATTATGGCATGATTTTGGTCATTGTGAAGAATTTTGAGGTTTTAAGGCCACTGATGTCAGTTATAAAACTGATGTTGGTGGCCAAAAGTGACCGACGTCGATAGAAATCAGTTGACATCGATGGCCTAGGGCACACTTCTATCGACATTAGCAGCCTGCCAAATTTGACAAAACTAGATTGGTGGCCCACTAAAATTCATTTGTGATTGTTGACCAAGTGAGAAAAGTGAGCTCTGGAGTGATTGAGTGAAAATGACTTGAAGTTGACCGGTGTAGCGGTGTGAGGTGTCAGAGTGAGATTGGTGGAGAGAGGGAGTGATTTAGAGCAGGATTGGAGGTTGCAGAGGTAGTTGTGGGTTAGGAGGAGTGTGCAGAGAAAGTGACGTAGAGGAGATGGTAGAGGGTGGAGGAGGACCCGTGGGAGGTCCACCACTAGTGGCACCCATTGTGCCACCACGGTGGTGATGATGGGATGAGGTAGGAGGTGGTTTCGAGTTTGATTGGTGTGATTTTGAATTTGTTTTTGTTTTTTAAATTTTTATGTTTTTAGCTAAAAATCAAGGGGGAAGGGTAATTAGGAGGGTGGGTGGGGGGGTTAGGGTAGGTTAGGAGCATTTAGAAGGGTTTTTGGGGGGGAAAGGGGAAAGAAATGGGGAAGCCTTAAATTTAGGGCTCGCCCTATTCGGTCCTAGGGCTGAACCAGTCACTGACGTCAGCGAGTTCACCTGTGTCAGCCGACCAGCGACCAAAGTCAGTCACTTACCTGTTGACGTCAATCATGAAGTGACCGACGTCGATTAGGTAAGTGCCATCATCGGCATGCTAACTGATGTTGGTGGATACCTGGTCTAAAAATGTTGGGAAAAATGCTAAGTTGAGGGGCCGAAGTTATGCCAAGGGCTTCTCAGGTGTCGGGATAGGCATAGATGGTTAGGTAGATAGATGAAAGGGCAAATGGCTGAGCTAGTTCTCCCAAAAGAGAATAAGAGTTATGGGGATTGGTAGTCACTTGACACAAGTTTGATTTTGGTTGGATGTAGGTGAGGCAGACACTGATGTTGAGGGATCGACTACCGATGTTACTGATGTGGATGCATCAAGACATCACTAGGGTGGAGTGGGCCTAGATGACTATAGTGGGACTCGATGGGTTCCAACGATATTGTTGGGTGGTGAGGAATGTAAGCCTAATGGTGGCTCTAATCGAGCGGTGGGATCAATCCACCAACACCTTCCATTTACTGACAGGGGAGATGATAGTCACTATCGAGGATGTGTACATGATTTTGTAGCTGCCAGTACACAGAGTAGGTTTGTATGCATGCTTGAGAGAGGCTCATGATATCCACATGGTCACATTATTTGGAGAGCATGTCACTGAGATGAGATATCACTCAGCCAATTTTGCGTATGAGCCCCTATATGCTGTGGATGAGGATGCACATCGATTGGCGATCCTTATGATGATCGGCATCACAGTCTATGCATTGCCTGATGTAGAGGGAGGTAGGTTTCTGATTGCTATGATTGGAGTTTTGATAGAGATGATAGAGCAATAGATAGTCTTTACCTGGCCACCTATCTTTTTGGCCCAATTGTATAGAGAGCTGTGGGGCATCAGTTGGTGACGATGGTATAACTTATGTGTAGGCCACCTCCTGCACTATTGGGCATATGAGCACATCATGGTTACATGACCTCTCAGCCTCCCAATGGCAATTTAAGCCAATTTTAGGGTCAGATTTAGGTGATGGTGTGAGGTCATGGCATAGACACGGATGGATGGAGTAGTTAGAGATATTGACTACTACATAGGGGTATTAGAGGCTTTGATCCCTGCGAACATCATCTGGAGACCATACTTAGGGTATCCAGCTTTTAGAGACTAGAGAGAGCAGCTGGTGGGAGTGCAGAGCTTGAGAAGGGTCACGGGTAGGTAAGCCAACGAGCTTGAGAGGGTATTAATAGAGAGAGTGTGGCACCAGTATGGGCTACTTCAGGATGTGCCACCCATTTTCCCACAGTATAGACAGGATGATATAGAGGTGCCGCTCCCACTACCAGAAGAGTTAGAGGGGACATATTTTTAGGAGCTACCAGTAGGACCTGGGATAACAGATCTAGGATGTACAGAGGCCTATGCATCATGGTGGGTAGGGTAGTACACAGGCATGTAGGTGGGACCATAGCCTGATCTATAGGTAGTGATCAGGGACAGGGATGCAGCCTACCAGGAGAGAGATGTGGCGGTGTAGGAGAGGGATGTAGCCCAGAGATAGGTGACCATTTTGTATGGGCAAGTCACAGTTTTGATAGGCTAGGTGGCTAGGTTGACAGGGCAGGTGACTGCTTTGATAGGACAAAACACCATTTTGCAGGGGTAGTTGGCCGCAGCCCAGGCACAGGCATTGGCAGGGTAGGTTTTTGGAGGACAGGGCTTGATTTTGCATCCACCTCAGCAGCTAGTTCAATAGCCAACATAGTCTGCATCAGTGCAGCTAGCTTATTCATAGCCTCAGGGTTCAGTGTAGGGTATGACAGCAGGGTTGATGGGTCCACCACAGACTGTACCTATCTCTAGGTACAATACTGCATTAGATGAGATCACATATTATGAGGGGGCCATCAGGGGGTTCCCTCAAATATAGTGATACTCTGAGATGAGGGCTGAGCTAAGTCAGCAGTGATCTATGTCGTGAGTGACTGCTTCAGGTTCTCACAGACAGCGTAGATCAGAGGGGGGAGAGGATACAGTGTCTTCATAGCTGCTGCCACCACCACCACATCCATAGCCTTGAGGCCACATTTTTTTTATGATGTGTATACTGGCCTGTGAGCTGTGGATGCAAGATGTATGATAGATTTTTTGAGATAGAGAGAGAGACACAGATTGTGTCATTGTAAAACATTGATATATATATGATGTGATTTTTGGCTATTAATGTGTTATGGAAATGTTATGGATGTTTAATGTTTGCAAAAAATTTCATGTGTTTAATGATGCATGCTTTGATATTATGTTTATGATGATTATGATGATTATGCTAGATGATTAATGTGATGAAGATGATATTGTTATGGTTAATGATTATGATGTAAATGATTATATGATGATGTTTAATGTTGATGATGTGGATGGTTTGATTTTTATGATGATGCTTGATGATTCTTAGATTATGGTTTAGTGATGTATGTAATGATGTTTGACGATGATGTTTTATGATTATGTTATGATGAAAATGATGTAAATGAATATGTTAATGATTGTCGAAATATGTGATTAGTTTGGATGTGATTGATAGGTGACGAAAGAATGTGACAGAAGAATGTGATGAAGATAATGGCCGAGCTAACCTCAAAAGACCCCATGTCAACTGAGTGCTACCTACATAGCCCCTATTGTTAGGGCCTTAGGCCAATGTAGTTCTCTTGAAAAGGGAGGAAGAGGGTCGGTTATGGACTAGGTTGGTTGAGGTTAAGTCATGGTTAGAAGGGGATATGGTTTGTCCATCAGGTAGAAGAACAAACGAGGGTGGTTGAGCTAACCCCAAAAGACATCATGTCATCTGAGTGCTACCTACATAGCCCTAGTTGGAAGGGCCTTATACCAATGTAGTTCAGGAGAGGAGTCAAAGTGGTCGATAGTTGATGTTTTTGTCAGGTTATAAATGATGAGGGTAAGACGATGTTACAACGTTTTCCATATTGTGATGGTGTATGTTGTAACATTGGTTGAGTAGTCTTTCATCCTTACCAATTTTCCATATTAGTAATGGTGTATGCTAAAAATGAATTGAGGTTATTTATGCTTCAGCAAGTAATGGTTTATGCTTGACAAAAATTGTGTAGTCGATAGTTTCCATGTGTATTGGTTTCCATAGAAACTAGTGTGAATAGGCTAGGAGAATGTTTTAGTGGTCTGAAAAAGGTTTGGTTGACTTGATTTGGGTTGGCAAATGATTTGGTTTAATGTGACCAAAGTGTATGAAGTGAAAGGCATGTTTGCCCATTCATTGACAAGGACCAGAATGATAGCATAGATAGGGATTGTTAGAACAAGAAGCCCCATTCATGCATTACGTCGTTGATCATTGGTTGTGTTAGAAAAGTAATCAAATCACTTTGACATTAAAATGAGCTCAAAATCCCTTGAGTGGGTGATGTGATATGTTAGGATGGGGTAACCCCTTTTTAGTAGGGATAACTTTGCCCCTTTTTATAGGAGACCCTGAGAATGACTATAAGTCAAGTCCATGACCTTTTTTTTTAGTGTAGACTGATTGATGCGGGAAGTCTACGAGGGATGTTTATTTTGTTTTGTGGTCATATGTGAAGCTGATCGATGCGAGAGGCTTCTGAGAGAGTGTTATTTGTAGCAAGATCTTTATTCATAGCCATCCTTCGAGGGAGTGGTCTATATTTTTGCTTTATATATATTTGACATTTTTGAATAGCTGTCCTTCAAGGAAGTAGTCTATTAGCTACAACAATGATGATACAGTTGTCCTTTGAGGGAGCAGTCTACATTTAGAGTTGATGACCTTTGGATATTTTGACATCTCAATTTATTTTTGATAGAAATTTTTAGTCATGGACAAAACTATAGAAGTTTAAGGGCTCCCTTTTATTAGGACAAAGCATTCATACTTTATAAAAGGGTTACGGAGGGGTTATTTAGGGGAATAGGGTTGAAAGGAATGAGGATTCAGAGGATAGGGATTGCTCAAGGGATGAGCTTAAGTTAAATGTCAAGTGAACGAGTACTCGACTAACAGTAGAATGGTCATAGATGCAAGGCATTAAGAGGCTCAGGTTTTGGTCAACCTTCAAGGGAAGACAGATGATAAGTCCCTGATCCATACTTGTGCATTATAATGTAAGGTCTGAGCCAATTAGGAGCAAACTTGCCTCATTTACTTCATTCCATATTGGTCACGTGTTGGTTTTCTTTGAGGATGAGGTCTCCAATTTTGAAATCCCATTCTCTCAGATTCTTGTCATAGGCACGTTTGATGCGATTTTGATAGACATGGAGATGGTTGAGGGCAGCAAGACGACGTTCGTCGAGTAACTCAAGTTGAGCTAATCAGTCTTGATGAAAGTCATCATTAGAAATAATGTCATGCAAAGAGATGCATAAAGAAGGTATCTATACTTCAAGAGGTAGGACAACTTCTATTCCATACACTAAAGAGAAAGGTGTAGCACCCGTAGGGGTTCGGATGCTAGTGTGGTAGGCCCATAAAGCGAAGGGAATATGAATGTGCCAATCCCTTCCAGTGTCATTGACCACCTTCATGAGAATTTTGGTTAAGATTTTGTTGGAATCCTTGGCCTACCCATTTGCTTGTGGGTAGTGAGGAGATGAGAAGTTGAGTTTGATGCCAAATGAGTCACAAAGTTTCTAGACAGTTTTGTTTTTTAATGACTTGCCATTATTGGTGATGATTTTGTGGGGTACACCGAAATGATAGATGATGTGGGTATTGATGAAGTTGACAATTTTGTTAGCTTTTATGGAGACAAGAGGAATAGCTTCCACCCATTTAGTGAAATACTCGGCAGTGGTGATAATGGACTGATGATGAAGAGATGAATGAGGGTTAATCTCACCGATGAGATCTAAGCCCCATTGTGAAAAGGGATAGAAGTCCTAAGCGACTTGTAGAGCATGGCTCGGAGTGTGAAGCAAGTTAGCATGCTGCTGGCACTTGATGCAACACTAAACATAATCACTACGGTCTTGGTGAAGAGTGAGCCAATAATAGCCCAGGCGAAGGATGTGCTTGGCAACTGAGTTACCACTGAAGTGTCTACCACAGATCCTATTATGGACTTGTTTAATGGCATGAGATGCTTTAGTGGAGGTGAGACAGCAAAGAAGGAGGCTGTCAAAACCTCTTTTGTAGAGAAGACCCTCTAGCATGGTATAGCAAGCCATGCATTTGATGAAAGCCCATCGTGCATTGCTAGAGAGATCAGAAGGGATGATAGAATGAGTCAAGTAGTCCATGAGTTGTTTATACCAAACATCTCATGGACTAGAGTCTATGGTGTTGATGAGGTTGATGTTAGTAGAAATATATGAAGGTAATGACACATGATGCACCATGACGTAGATTTTTGATGAAGATGGAATATGTGAGGTGAGAGAAGCTATGGTGTCAACAAACTTGTTCATAGATCGAGGAACAGTCTGGAAGAGGTAATGGTCAAAAGAAGCTAGGAGGGTGTCAACATGGTGTTTGTACCTTTGCAAAATTTCATTTTTACAAAGATATGAACCGTTGATTTGATTGACAACAAGTTGTGAGTCACCGAAGATGTTGATGGTCTTGATGCTCAAAGCAAGGGCAGTTTGAAGTCCCAAAATTAAGGCTTCGTATTTAGCCATATTATTGGTACATTCAAAGTCACACTTGAAAGATAGGGGCATGGGCTCACCCTTGTATGGAATGAGAATGACCCCCGCACCCCCACCGAGTTGACATTTGGAGCCATCAAAGAACATTGTCATTTGAAAGAATGTGTCATCAATCAAAAGTGTGGCAATGGATTTGTGAGGGAAATCACAATGAGAAGGTTGGTTGTCAGGTAGAGGAGCATCTACCAGTTGGTCAGTGATTATTTGCCCCTTGATGGATTTCTACTAGATGAATTCCAAGTCAAACTCAGCCAAAAGCATGAGCCAACGAGCAATACACTGGTTTTGGTATGGCTTGGAATGGATGTATTTGAGGGGGTTAGTGTGAGTGATGACAAAGGTTTTGTGATTGAGAAGATAATGACGGAGCTTGGTAGTGGCAAAGACTAATGCCAAATAGATTTTCTCAGTATGAGTATACCGAGTTTCATAATTCATGAGCGTTCAGCTTATATAGTAAACCTCTTGCTCACGGTGTTGCTCGTCTCGGTGCACGATCATGGCACCTAACGAATGGTTGGTTACTGAGATGTAAAGGTAGAAGGGTTGGTCATCTTTAGGTGGAATAAGGACTGGTGGAGAGACCAGATAGCATTTGAGGGCTTCAAAAGCCTCTTAGAAATCCTTATCCCATTTAAAGGAGACATCCTTCTTGAGTAGATGATGAAAGGTTTGACATCGGTCGAAGAGCTGGGAGATGAAGCGATGAATGGATTGAAGCTTCCCTTGCAGACTATGAAGTTGCCTGAGATTGGTCAGAGGTGACATCTCGAGTATAGCATGGATTTTAGCGAGATCTATCTCAATGCCATGAAGAGAAATGATGAAACCCAGGAGCTTCCCTGAGAAGACTCCAAAGACGCATTTCTTGGGGTTAAGGCAAACATTATATTGAAGAAGGCGAGTGAAGATGATTTTGAGGATGGTTAAATGGTCATGATGAAGCTTAGATTTTCCTTCTAGGTCATCCGCATAGTCCTCCATGATTTTATGGAGGAGATCGTGAAAAATGTAAGTCATGGCACGTTGATATGTGGTGCATGTGTTCTTTAGGCCAAAGGGCATGGTCTTATAGCAGAAAGTTCCCCATGGGGTGATGAAGGTAGTCTTATGTCGATCTTTTGGTGCAATCAAGATTTGGTTATATCCTGAAAACCCATCCATGAGTGATAGCATCTCATGACCGGTCGTGAGATCAACAAGTTGGTCGATATTGGGAAGAGGAAAATCATCTTTTGGACAAGCCAGGTTAAGGTCACGAAAGTCAGTACAGATCTAGATCCCCCTAGTTACTTTGGTGATGGGGACAATATTAGACACCCACTGTGGGTAATCAATTAGTTGAATGAAGGAGACAAAGAGAAGACGCTGAAGCTCCTCTTTGACAAGGAGTGCAACTCTAGGATGCATCTTGCAAAGCTTTTGCCTGACAGGCTTAGCCTCTGGGTTTGTGACAATGTTATGGATGGCAATGTTTGGGTTGATGCCAGGCATGTCGCTGTAAGTCCAGGCAAAGGCCTTGCTATGGTCTGAAAGAAATTTGGTGTAGTTAGTCTGTTCCTAGGCATCCAAAGATTGGCCAATCTTTAAGACGTGAGGAACGTTAGAAGATGGAAGGTTAATGTCAATGGTTGATTCATTTAACATAACCTGCATTTCGAACAGAAGGGAGTGTTGAATGAAAGTGTCATCGACACCCATGTAGGTGAGAATAGCATCATCATCTACACAGTGGATGGTGTTGATGGTTGTTGATTCATCGTCTACCATGTTGGGATAAATGAGAGGGAGAGACTTGGATACCCCACTTAGTTGATAGGTTAGGGGTTCCAAGTGGATGGTGTTTATGGAAAAAAAACTAGGAGGGATGGAAACCACTGACTACGTAGGTGAAGATGGATGAATAGGCGAGTTGAGAGGTGATTTGTCTATGTTAGATTCAGGACAAGGGTTTTCAGAATCTTTGGTAGGCTCTTGGAAACCCATGCCATGTCGTTTCTTGCCATTCTCATCATTTGGTGGTTCAATGGGCTGATGGGAGCCTTGTTCATAGTGTCCAAAGCCAAAACCCTTCCATGCACACCTATAAAGGCAGGTATGAGCAAAGTTGGGGTTGCCAAGAAAAGAGAAGTTGGATGTGAATGGTTGAGGTGAGGAGAGAGGATTCCCATCAGTGGGAGCTCGATCTAGCCCCCCATAGATGAGATTTGTTTGAAGGTTAGGAGGACCATAAGGGATGACCATTCTGATCTAATGGCCATAGCTTGGACTGTGATGGAGTTGTCCATACTCTTTCAGAGTTTGGAACATGTCTAAGGTAAGTAAGTGATACTCCCCAAGTGAAAGTCGTTGGAAGATGTCTTCCATAGGGTCCTTTGTTGTCACTTGAGGAGGAGGTGGTGTGAGTGCAACCACTGTTTGTGTACTAGTAGAAGCTTCC
Source organism: Torreya grandis (assembly GCA_037957365.1). Taxonomy (NCBI): domain Eukaryota; kingdom Viridiplantae; phylum Streptophyta; class Pinopsida; order Cupressales; family Taxaceae; genus Torreya; species Torreya grandis. Next base: position 1,640,814 of record JARHVA010003603.1, on the reverse strand, counting down.
ATGGATGGAGGCAGTGCTTGGGTTGGTGTCTTGAGAGGAATGAGAACGTCATTTGGTCGATAGGTCATGTTACACATCTTGAAAGGGGATGGGTCGGCAGGAATGACATGGACTTGACCGTCATGTTTGAATTTGACACAACGGTGCAATGTGGAAGGGACACAGGCCATGGCATGAATCCAAGGTCATCCTAATAACATGTTGTATTGGAACTCTCCCTCAATGATGTAGAAGAGCCCTGGGACTGTGCATGGGCCAACATGAATATGGAGGACAACGGTGCCAATGGTAGTGGTAGTGGTGTCATTAAAGGATTGAAAGATCACGTCTATTTTTGATACGCAATTCTTGGGGAGGGCCAATTGTTCATAGGCATGGGTGGAAATGATGTTAATGCTAGCACCCCCATCAATCATAACTCACTTAATGCAGGTTTGATCAATGTAGGCTATGATGAAGAGAGTAACATCTTGATCTTTTGAGTTAGAGGTAGGAATTTCAGAATCGCTGAAAGTAATAGAAGCGATGGGGGACAATGACTGGACCAAGGTAGATAGTGGTTGGGGGTCTTTGGGTTGGACCTCCACTACCTATAAGGCTTTGATTAGAGCTTGATGGTGTTGAGGCAACCTTTAGATGAAGTCATATAAGGTCATCTTCATGGGCATTTGGTGAAGCTGTTTCACCATGGAATCATGGATTACCCCTAAAGAAGAGGGTTGGGATGCACCCAAGATAGAAATCTTGGGTTTGGGTGGTTGAGGTAGTTTGACAAAGGGGTAGGTCCAAGGAATAGCAGATTTTTCTTTTGCCTTATCCTTTTGTGACCTAGTGGCTATGTAGATGGTGTTAATTTTGAAGAGAGGGGATGAAGGTGGTGAAGGGGCCATAGTTTGTTGATGGGATAATGATGAAAGTGAAGAGGACGGTGTTGGAGGTTTGTCGATAGTATCCTCAAGAAGAAGGGTGTCTTTTTCTAGGTATTGGCGAATGACAACCTTGAGGGCACAAAAATTTTTGGTGTCATGTCCTGGTGTGTGATGATATGGGAAAATTTTAGTATCATCAAACTAGGAAGGTTTTGACCTGAGCGGTTAGAATGGTTTGATAGGCGGAAGGGTTATGCTAGAAGTTTGCAAAATTCAGTGCAATATCAAAGCATATGAACCTACTAAGGGGTCTGTGCTTGTTGATGCATTAGATGTTGAGGACTTTTGCTTGGGAGGCATTGAAGGAGGCTTTTGTACCACTTTTTGGGTTGGTGGTGTGGTCACTTGTGTAGATGACACTTTCTTTGTGAGAGGTGCCAAATTTTTCAGAGGAGGCAGGCTTGTGGTGGGTAAAGGAAGAAGTGGAGGTAACTTGTTTTGGTTAGGGGTTGGAGTAGGGAGTACTTTGATTATGGTAGAAGGATGAGGGCCCAAAATGGAGGGAAATGATGATGGTAGAGGAGGAGTTTGCCACCATGGTTTAGCAGTCTTCTTTGGTTTGGTTTGAGGACTATTATTGGGCGAGGCAAGATTCAAGTCTACCTTTACTTGCGGGTGAGTGAAGTTAGGTATGGGGTGAACGTCAAGGGATTTAATTAGTTTTGATATGGTGGATGAGGGTTTAGGTTCTGATGTGGGTGGTTGAGGTTTTGAAGGTTTAGAAGTAGAAGTTTGGTCTTTATTGGAAACTTTAGGAGATTTTGTCACAGGAGGGTCAGTGTCATGAGATGAGATGGGACGCATAAGGTGAGGAGCTTTGAGTCGCTCCCATAATGCCTAATGTCCCAATTTTATTGATTGGAGAAGTCTTAGTTTCTCCACCAATTGAGAGAATGGTTGGGAAGATGTTGGATGAGGCTTTGGTCCTTCAGAAGATGTGGATGGTTGTGAGACCAAAAATGTGGTAGATGCGGTAGTCTCAGTCCCAAGGTGTGAGGGAGTCATAGCAGGATCGTCTTTGGTTGGAGAAGGTGAAGAGACAGGTTCTTCTCTTGGTGGAGAAGGAACCGGGGAATGTGGTTCCTCAAGAGGGTAGAGGGTAGGGATGATTGTGCCTTCTACTTGTGGTTGAGGAGTGGGCAAGGTAGGGTCCTCTATGGGTAGGAGGAAAGATGAAGGTGGGACCAGTGGCGTCAGTATGGTCAAGGCATCCTCCAATATAAGGGAAGTCGATGGAGAACTAACAGGAGAAGAAGGTTTGTCTGCCTGTGAAAGAGAAATAGGGCAAGAAGACTCTTCCTCCTGTGAAGGACCAATGGGTTGACTAGCTTCTTCGAACTGTGAGAGAGGTTAACCAGGCACAAAAGGAGAGACAGTGTTGATTGTGCGTATATTATGATCGTGGGAGTCCTCGATCATGGTTCACACATTATTTTGGATAGGGGATGATTAGGAAAAGTTTGTTTGAAGATGTCAATGATTTGATTGGGTGGCATGTTTGAGTTGTCTAAGACAAGGTCACCTTTATCTAGCATATCCTGAATCATGTTCTTGAGAGTCTTACAATTGTCTGTGTCATGGCCCTTGACACGGTGATAATTGCAGAAGTCATTTTACCTATACCACGTAGGGATAGATTTTGAAGGGTCAAATTGTGGGGGTGGTCAAATTTGGGGGAGATTGAGGACTCCCTATTTGACAAGTTTATCCAACATAGATGCATATGACTCTCATATTGGAGTGTGTCGACGCTGTATGTATCTTTGTTGGAATTGTCGTGTGATACTTTGAGATGTGGATGGTTTGGGTTGGTTGGTCATTGTCGAAGATGATGGTCTAACAACGATAGCATTTGTTGATGCCTTAGATTTGGAATTAGAAGAAGAAGGTTTAGAGGAAGGGTCATTTGACTTGGTGTTGGGGTTTTTACTCCGCAATTTGACTTTGTTTTCCTTGATGGCATGTAGTTCAAGCTTCTTGGCCATAGTGAAAGCCTCATCAAAGGTGTAGAATGTTTGGACCCATAAATTAGAAGAGATGTGCTTGGCACATGCTCTTGAAAAGAGCTCAATGAGCTTAGGTTGAGGTAGGGAAAAGGAGAGTTGATTGATCAGGCCTCTCCAATGGGCGACAAAATCATCGATCGATTCATCATCAAATTGTTTGATAGAGTATAGGTTTGTGATGGAGACCTTTTTGGTGATATTGATTGAAAAGTGGTCAAGGAAAAGTTGAGCTAGTTGGGTGAATTTTAAAAGAGAGTGACTGGTAAGAGAGTTATACCAGTCGAGGGTAGGACCAGAAAGCAACATGGGGAACATGCATAGCAATAACGCATCATCATGGGCTATAAGATAACAAGCATGTCTGAATGCTCATAGATGCTGTTTTGGGTCTTCCTTACTCTGGAAGTGAGTAAACTTAGGAAGTTCCCATTGACTGGGATACGGCCAGATTGGGACTGAGGGACGGATGGGTTCATTACAAATTTGCTCATATGAGAGAGCATTTTTGGAACCCAAAACTGAGGTCTCAAGACTAGACATTTTGTCCATCAACATTTTGATTAAGTTAGTTGATAGATTTGTAGATGGAATGCCCCCTAGGTTGTAGGGCATTAGGAAAGTGTTAAGAGGGGCATATGACGTAGTTGGTTGCGCTTGTATAGGTACAACATATGGGCAACTAGTCATCGGGGTGGATGTTGAAGCCAAGGGTACTTGTGCCATGGAGTTAGAGGGCACAAATTAGATAGGAGCTACCAAAGGTGGTTGAGGGGTGGCCACACTTGTTGAAGGGTAAGTAGTTACTCTTGTGTTGATGGGTGCAAGAGTAGGCGGGATGGAGACAACTAGGTTTTGGAAGGGTGTAGAAGGTTGCGGTTGAGGGGGTGCCGAAACCCCAATGGAGGTAGGTCTAGGAAAAGACGGAGAGGCCACACTTTGAAGATAGGATAGGTCAGGTTATTGGTCAAGGTATTGGCTTGGGTGTCTATGGGCTGAATTATAGTGGTGGTTTTTGATACGATCACCATCTCAACTAAGGAGGTCGGCATCCCATAAATTGGGTTGCCTAAAGAGTCTCGCATTTGACTTCTTGGGAGATAATGTTGAAGGGCCTTGACATTGAGGTCAAGGAACCTTTCAAAGTCTTGATCCCCTTCAACAACAATAAATGGTCGAGTCAGGGTGGGTTGGACAGGAGTATGCTCAGTGTCTGAATGATACTCCATTAGGGGGCTTGTTATGGAGGGTGAAGGCAGAAGTGGTTGTTGCCTTGCATGGTCAAGAAGAGTTCTGGTTTGATTGCGTGTCGAAACCATTCAAGGAAAAAAAGGTTTAGGTTCTAGAAACTATGTTTTTTAGTCTCAAGAAACCAAAATGGGTGTTGGACAACAGGAAAGTCAGGTTTTAAGCTTGCTATTTTTGAGAAGAAAAATTTAGATAGTGACCGACGTCGGTAGAGAGACCGATGTTGGTAGAATAGGTTGCTGATATCAGTCAGATAATCGACATCGGTGAAGGTAGTTGCTGATGTCGATAGAAAAATTGATGTCAGTTACTGTGTTTTTCTAGAAACTCAAAGAATTTGAAAGTTTTTGGAAAGAAGAAAATGTCCTCACTAGCTCAAAAAACCAGATAGAAATAGAAAAATAGATGAAGACAGGCAGATCCTAAACGTTAAATCCTAATAATAAACTTTTAGAATCATATTGGCTTATGCCTTAGAGTGTGTCTGGGAAGTTGGCTTTTAGAACGGGTCCTAGAAGAGGTAATCTAAAGTTGGTTTTAGGTTAGTTTCAGTGCTCAAGATCTGTGTTAGGCTCCGTACATGGCCTAGTGATAAGCTAGGCTGCTTAGCCAATATATACTTTCCCTAGAGTTTATACTCTGCCAGAGAATAGAGTGGGCTTTCCCCTTGGTAGTGAAGTCCAAATGGGATTACCAGGAAGGGTAAGGTATCCACTAGGTGATGAAATCCTAGTTGGACCTTGTCTTAGGTAAGTTTAGATGTTTGATTTTGTGAAAGTGATCTGGTCATGTAACATAAGTGGACTACGATTTATTCATAATGCGGTTTTAAGTTACTAGATGATCTAAATGTGCATTCAAGTACAAATGAGATGCAGTAGATTTTAGGCCCAAATGGAAATGTGTGTTCGTATGCAAACAAGTGAGAAAAGGTTAAGAGTATGACTTTGACTAGTCTAAGATGCAAGAAAGAAAGAAGGATTCTTTTTAACTTTGCTAATAGTGTCTTTTCAGAAGAGATAGAAGAAAAGATGCAAGAAGAGACCTAATGCACCTAGATGAAAAGTTTGTCTTTAGAAGAAAAAGTATGAACTGAAGAAAGGATTTTAGGGTCCCACCGGGCATGCCAGAATGTTTCTAACAAGTTTTTGCTGTGTTCACATTCAAAAGGATGAAAGAAACTAAAGATAGAGGTCAAGGGTTAGATGATACCTGGATGAAGTTTGCGCACCAAATCCAGATGACTGAAGGAATTCCTCTTTGGTTGTGGAGGATGACACCTATAGATAAGATAGAATTAAACAAGAAAACTGTTAGATAGATAGGTAATAGACTGCCAAGCAAAGCTTGATCCTGTAAGTGCAAAGACTTCCTAAAGGGGTGACAGCCTACTGATTGATAAAGAGCAGAATGTTGCTAGAAAAGGAAATGATAAAGGACTGAACAAAAGAAATGGAAATAAATGTGCACCTATATGTGGCAATCTGTCTTCCACAGTCGTCGGTGTCAGTGGTTCTATCGGCGCTGGTTGTCAAGGTCACTAACATCGGTTAGTCTGTCGATGTCAGTGGGGGAAATGGGCCTAGAGGCTGACGTCAGTCAAGGTAATGGGGCTTTGGATGAGTCTCAGGTCTATCTAGGGTCAATCAAAATGGTCTGGGAGGCCTATGGTAGTTAAATGGCTTGTGTTAGGTTTTGCTGGATAGAGAGTGTTGCTAAAAAGGGGACCAGACAGAGGATAGGGGTGAAAAGGGAGAACGGGATGAGGGAAGGCTTTTTAGCCTTTCTAGGAAGAACAGGTCGGGTTGTGGCCACAAAGCTTAGAAATGGGCAATGGGATGATTGCTAATGTATTAAAAGGACAATGGAATTAAAACCAGTAAAGATACTTAGCTGTGAGTGGAGAGATAGAAGTGCAGGAAGCCTATTTTTGTTGTAGCTGATTCGGGAGATGTCTTACAACCTTCAATCTAGTTTGGAATGATTGATGCAGAATTCCTGAGCCTGGAGAGTGCTGTTGAGATGCTGATACCTGCAAGAAGTCCAGGATCAAGGGAGCTTGGAGCAAGATAATTCACGTTCGCAAGGGGGTGAACAGAAGCTGAAATTCAATTTTAACGTAACCGATGTCGGTGATACCACTGGCATCAGCTGAATACTGACTGACATCAACAGAAAAAGAATGGGAAAAGGGCTATTTTTAGCCTTCTACCTGTTCTTCCAACTGCCAGGGTTGATTGCCATTAGAAAATGGTCTGAGAGCGGCTTAAATGAGTGTGAGAGGCTAGTGGAGGGGTTAAGATGGGGTTTAAGTAATTAAGACTTGGCAAGAGGTGAGGGAGGCATCCAAGGAGAGGTATCTGAGGTGGAGTGAAGTTTCATGGGTGATGTGGTAAGAGGGTTATTAATTTAAAATAGTTTATTTTTATTTTAAATTAATAATTGTGTGGGTTAGGAATGTCTTAAAAGTGGACCAAGGAGACCAAGGGGGGATGATGACCAAGGGATAGACAGGATTTTGGTGTCTATAGTACCCCTTGACACCATCTAGATAACATAAAAATATGTAAGGCTTAAAATGAAGTTCTATAGATTTATGTATATTATTTGATATACATGCCATAGTTCAAGATCTAAAAACCCTAAGGTGATCAACATCAGGTTTCCTTCCATGCCAAGCTTCTAACGATGTTATGCCTTTAAAAGCTTTGTGAAGATCCCTATTCTAATTATAAATCATAATTAATGACTTAAACCTAATACTAAGGTGCCAAGGACTTAGAGTAAATCATATAGCTAACCATTTCTTTCAAGGATTGATTATTGCATTTTACACTTCCATTCTATTAAGGATCATAAGTAACTCTCCATTACAACTTAATCCCCTCTATGGTGAAAATTTTCTCAAATTTGGTACAAAAATATTCACCTCCATTATCAATTTGAATAACCTTGATAGATTTCTTAGATTTTTTCTCAACAAGTGCCTTGAATTATTGAAAATCTTCAAACACTTCAAACGTTTGCTTAATAAAGTAGACCCATGTATATCTCAAGAAATCATCTATGAAAGTGAGAATGTAATTATCCCTTATAAAATATAGATTAGGAAAAGGCCTAGATACATCACTATGTACTAACTTCAATTCTTGTGAATCCCTCTAAGCTTTACATTTGTTAAAATTTGGTTTAAGATGCTTTCCACTAGAGAAACCCTCACAAAATCTATTAGATAATTAGATTAGAGGCAAGCCTATGACCATGTCATTTTTAAAAATTTATTTAAGGTAACAATAGTTAATGTGGATAAACCTCTCATGCCATAATTTTTTAACTCCATCTAAATGAGTTAGTAATGCATCCATATAAGAATCAAGTGAAAAATTTGAGGTGTATAACCTAGCTTAGTGATCTTCCCTACCCACTACCATTATAGAATCACTATACAACTCCCTGATGATAATTGAATTTGTTAAAAACTCAACCCTCATGCCTTTACTGATATGAGTGATTTGATACACTGATAGGAGATTTTTTTTAATAGAAGAGACACTTAGAAAATTGTTGAATTTTCATCCTTCCATTTTAAAAAACCCTCTCCATACAACTAGTACATAAGTATCATCACCTAAACTGATGGAAGACATGATATAAGGATATAAAGAAGAAAACTCAACTAGTGAAGATCCCATGTGGTGAGAAGCACCTAATTCAATAACCCATGAATATGTTGAATATGTAACTACTACAAGAGCCTTGACCTTTTCTTCCTCTTTCCCCTTCCCCTTTACCTTGGTAGAATCTTGGGTTGATGAATTCTACTTGACAAAATTAGGAACACCTATGTGATTCTTCTCTAGGAGATAAATTAGGTGATATATTTTATTCTTCATGTACATTTTTATTATAATAGGAAAAATTAACCTTCTCTTTCTTTATTTTTTCATTGGAAGAGGAGGATTTAGTGTTGGTTTTAGAAGTGGTTGATTCCTTCTTCTTCTCTTGATCCTTATTATTTATATTTTTCACTTTATTTTAAGTCTTTGATTTCCCATTCCCATCGATTAGGTCTTAAGTTTTTTTAGACTCAACTGTGCCCATATAGACCAACTTGTCTTAATCTCTAGTTAATTAGACAATGAAAGCATATAAATAGAGAATTTTTCATGTAGTGCCCAAAGCACTTTTAGTGGCATGGAAAGTAGAGACAAAGAATGAATAGTCAGGAGCTAGTTTAGAGAGTATATAAAGAATAATTTGGTAATATTATTTATTTATGTTGATAATTTTTGTCATTAATGTCAATATTGATGTCACTGATGTCAAAGTGCATCTAGTGAAGATGCATAATGAGTGGTCTTTGAGGTCTGAGCTTGTGTGCTTGATGTGACAAGGAAGTCATGTGATAAGAGAGAATTTGAATCCAAACTAATGTATCTATATTGAGATATAATTTGAATTTAACCTACTAATTCTTCTACTATTTGATATCAAGGTTCAAGTTAAATGAACATTAAAGCATGCTTGAGTACTAGTTCTTGAGAAGCCTAGTCTAGACCTTGTAAGAAGGTGTGTACAATGAAGTTTGGCAAAATAAGTAAGCAGAATATTATGAGAGGATTTTTAGAATTATGTGATAATAAAATATAAGTTTAGACACTTTTATAAGTATTTCAAGGTTAGTTTTTAAGTTTCAAATGCTTAAGAATCCTACTCATGACACTAGTCATAGCATAAAGAGACCTTATGAGAAGGTATGAGTAAGATGAATTGGTGAGATGAGTGCACATAGGTGTGAATGGATTTATAATGTTTATTTATCATGCATTTTATTCATTATAGTATTCATAATAGTCTTAGGATGAGCCTATAATGGTAGGAACTACATATTAATTCTACAACTATACCATCTCTAGACCTTGCCTGACCTAATGAAGTATTATGAGTTGTTGTCAAGGAATATTAAGGATGTACATATATTTTTTATAATGAGAGAGGTTGATTTAGTATGTTACTTAAGTGTATAACACATGTATATATGTATGGAGGTCAGCTTTAATGCCTAATGTGATTTATGGGTCAAGGTCTAAGAGAGCAAAGAGAGAGAGTATCATCTAATGGGGTATGGGTTTTTTATTTCAAGGAAAGTATTGATAGGTGAGTGTTTTCATAGGTATTATATGTTTTTTCAATCATGTTCAAAAATTTTGAATTCATGGTTTGTAATAAAATGCATGAAACGTGGTTTTGAGGTCTCTTTAGTGCACAAAATGAAGGATTCTCAACTTGAGAAGGATTTTATTATGTTTGTTAGCTTGTGAAACCTCTGAATTGGAACCTAATATATTAATGGTATATGGGTAAATGTCATAACTCAAAATTATAATATTTTTTTTAGATTAAGGGGCTATGATTTATGAATGATTATTTATAATGTAAACAAGTTTAAACCCTCTAAGAACCCTAATAAGAACCTGATATTGAATGTGTTGTTTATATAATATATAATGGTCTCAAATTACTAGATAAAATATTTTAGATTTAAGTTAACTCTCTTAGGAACCTCTTGGTTTGATTGAGTTGTCAAGTGTGTCAGTGGACCCTATATGAAAATGCTAGTTCTTAAAGATTTTTTTGTAAAAACAAGAGTTGACCAATTCAAATTATTAAAATCATTATATGGAGAATTTTGATACTTTTATTTGATGAACATGGTGGTTTATGGATATGTTATATCCCTCAAGTATTCTAAATTGGTCATCCAAGTTAGCTAGTCACTAATAGGTCTAATCATGAAAATAGTGAGAAACACAAGTAGTAGTGAGAAGATGATTAGGGATGTGTTAACATGGAATAGTGATGGAATAAAGTGCATGGAATTGTTTTTTAGGATTTTTAATACATGATCATTTCTGGTATAAGTGTTTGAGGACAATTTTTATAGTAAAAATATTGCTCACAATTTGACTTATCAAGTTTAGATGAGATAATGAGATACAAGGTTATGAGATTGGTTTGTAAGACCAATATTTATATTTGACCATATTATAATTTTATCTAAGAATTTTATAATGATATAATAATATAAAATACATGCGTAATATATTTTTTTAAATGGTCATACAAGTGATTGAAGGTCAATATCACCATGACTATACTTTAAGGCAAACTAATAGTTGTGGGAAAGTAAGTTTTAGTGATGCATTTGAGATTCTATGCAATGAGTTCAAATATATATGCATATATTGTTTTTTTTTATTAATTTTATTTTATATAAATTATTAAAAAAAGGTTTTATTATTAGTGAAAGTGGTTAAATGTTCAAGACAAAATGGCTTATCTGGTTCTGGTTTGACTGTGTATAATAAGTTTTAAAGATTGATCTACAAGACTAATATTTGACATTATAAACTGCAATTTTTTATTTTAAAGTGGTTTGAATATGTGAAATGATATTTTTAAAGTATAATTGGTTATAGGAAGTGTTATTTAAATTTTTTAGTACCAAGTTGTTCATGACTAGGTTTTGGAGTGTTTTGGCATTTTTGAGTGGGCTATTCGTAGAGAAATGTTTAAGTCCTTTTTCCCTAAGTTGTGAAGTATAAATCATATGGTGATGTTTTTAAGGTCATAAATTTTATATTAATGTGATTTATTTTCATCATTATGTGACTATATTATGGATATGCTTTGGTTTTATTTGAAAGACTTTCTGTAGGTTCACATGCCTAATTGTGAATAGTACTAATGGTGTGCTTCAAGTGGTGGTTGAATCTAAAAAAATGTTATGGAGCCTAGATGAGATTATAAAGGGTATATTTGAGTGGAATATTTTATTTTCCTACTATTTTATGAGTTTTAAATTTTTCTAAGTAAATCATAGGGTAATGTGTGCTAATGAAGGCCTAATTGAATTAGGTTTCCTTAAGGCCTAAAAGAGGTTTTGGTATTTCAAGTTCTGTTAAACATATTTAAATGATTAATTAATGTATGAAACATGTTATAAGACATATTTAAATGGTAATCCAAGTATTTAATTATTTATGGTTGAACAATAAGGATATGAGCAAGAGGCTTGTATAAATATAAGGCAACTGTAGGCTTATTTGTGGGTATAGAGAGAAAGCAAATGAAATAGTGATTGAGTAAGTAGGAGGTATTGTAGACCATATATATATATATTACATAGGTTATGTGTATGAAAATCAAATTCATATGATCTAATCAATTCAAAAAGAGAGCTAGTTGAATAAAGAGGCCTAGAAGGTAGTTTGAGAAGGATAAGAGTGTGAAGAGATAAATAATGTGTCCTAAAGGTGATAAAATTAATTAGGTGGCTGATTTGGTTCTGAGTCATCTAGGCGGTTGGTGCCTTCCTGTAAGTTGTTGCTTGCTAAAGCCTAGCTAAGTTGTGGTTAGTTAGTTGAGATTAGTGATCCATGTGGAGTTGGTGCTTCACTAAATTTGGTGTTTGTGTTATAATACTATATTAAATTTGAAAATATTAATATTTTTTATTCCCCTTAAGATTTTACCACATAAGTGATGATTTCTTGTGTTTCTTTCTTATGTGGATAGGCATTTATGCTTGCTATATCTATATGCTTATTTAAATGGTTCATAATTTATTAAGGGAAATAAGTAATAAAGTTTTTGAAGAATGATATACCCCCATACATTAGTAATTTTTATTCTAATTTTTTTTATTATATCAGGTCCTTTAAATTAGGCCTAATAGCCTAAAGGAGATCTTAGAAGCAAGGATGGCTAGCCAACAAGATCAAGGTGGTTTCTCTACTAGTAAGGCTCGATTATTCAATGGGATTCATTATGATTTTTTGAGAATAAAAATGAGGAAATATATAAATTCAATGGGCCATGAAATATGTCATTAAGTTATGGATGGATACACTTCACCTCCTATACCACCAACTGATGCAACAAGAAAGAAGGAAAATGAGAGAAATTCCAAGGAGATGAATGCCATTCGATGTGGCCTATTATAGATAGAGTTTATGAAGGTTATGAAATATGATCTATCTAAGGTAATATGGAAAAAATTGAAGACTATCTATGAAAGAGACACTACAGTGAATATGGCCAAGCTGTAGACCCATTGGAGATAGTTTGAAAGTCTAAACATGAATGAAGATGAAAACATTGCATTTTACTTGTTGAAGGTTGAGAAGTTATCAATGTCATTAGAGTATTGGGAGAAGTGAAAGAGTCTAAATTTTTTCAAAAGGTATTAAGATAACTAAATCATAAGTTTGATTTTAAGTTGTCTACAATAGAATAGATGCAATATTTGGAAAAAATAGAAATGAATGGGATTCATAGCATATTGATTGCATATGAGATTAGAATAAATAAAGGAAGATATCCCAAGAAAGAAGCAACATTCAAGGATAAGAAGAAATCAAAATTCAAGAAGGTCAAGGATGAAGTATGTTGAAATGTTGATGATGATTAACTAATAAGCATGTTTGTTAGGAAGTTGAGGTTTGGATCTGGTAAGTACAAGGGTAAGTTGCCTTTCAAAAATTTTAACTATGGTAAGATTTATCACTTTGCATCTAAGTGTCTTAACAAGGATAAAACCGAGCATGATTAAAAACATGATGAACATCATGGAGATGATAGGAAGGTTTATAATCTTGACAAAGATAAAATATTTTAGGAAGAATGAGGGTAGGAAAGGATCATTCAAGAATAAGAAAAGTTTCTACACTAAAGAGGATAATAACTTATCTAATGTAAGTGACACAAATACATCTCATAGTGATGATGGAAATAATGAACCTGAATATGAAAAAAATGAAAACTTATTCATGGCCGTAGAAATAGATAATGAGGGTTGCTTAAATATAAAAGGCCTTATGGTTGATGAATAATCAAATGAAGAAGAAGCTAAAGTGAACCTTAAATAAGAATTAGTTAAGGACTATGAAGAGCATATTGGTTTGTTTGAGGAGAGATTAACACATCCAAGGATTATGATAAGATCATCAATTATATTGAATCATAGATGGAGATAGTCATTGAAAGCCTAAAGAATAAAGAAGAATAATTCACTAGGTATGGAACTAAAATGGAATCCTTGAAAGTTGAGTTAGATCAAACATCTATCAAGTTGAAGACCTTTGTGAAGTTTGAAAAGAGTACTTATTTTCTAGATAACATCTTGATTAGATAAAAGTATTAAAGTAATAAAATATGTCTTGGTTTCAAATAAGACCAAAATGAGGCATCTCAAGTCAAGGATAAAGTTAATAAAGATAATAATATCAACATGAAGATACATATCAAACAACCTAATTCTATGATGTATATTAATTCATTCAATGGTTATTGTTTTGCATGTAATCAATTTGGTCATAGAGAAAGAGAGTGTAGACAACCCTCTAAAAATGAATATGCATGGGATTATGAAAGGAATCATTAGTCAAGAGGTATGAATGAGGTGGTTTGATATAGTTTTAATCATGTATGACACATTGCAAGATTTTGTCCTAATAGATTTAGAAGGTCATCGAGTCAAAATAAGAGGTTTGAAGCTCTTAGAGTGCAAGAAAAAAGGCAAACACATGTGTAGAAACCAAATAAAATAAAGGTGAGTCATGCTTATCCTATAAGCTCAAGTGGACTATTTACTATGGTATAGTATACTTCAAATGTGAAATCAAGTCAAGAATGTTCATTATTAGCTCATATTTTTTATCAAATGATTGATGAAAAGGTCAAATCTAAGATGCCAATCAATCCTAATATGATCCTAAAGGATGTTAAGTCTTATGAGAGCATGGAGATATGAGAATATACTGATCTTGTTTTGTTTTAGTGTTCTATGGAAAGAGATGAATCCATTAGGATTCATGGAGATATTATTTAATTAGTATAAGCATGGTGGATGTTTGGTTTTAGGGGGAGCTATGCAATTTTTTTATTAAACTTGACCTATGTTGAGAAGTGGTCTTGTAATTTGAGTTAATTTAAATGAGGTATGCATGGAGCAATGGGGAACATGTTATTTTAATGTTTCATATCCTATGTGTTGATATTTTTTTCAAGAAGGTATGGTTCCATAAGTTGTAGTCTGTATGACCCTTTGTCATTAATGTCAAAGGGGGAGAAAGTTCAAGAAGGAAGATTGACTAGATTAGGGGAGATGAGAGTGATCATATTGAAGAATGTTTTTTCATAAATGAAAAAGGGTGAGATTATTGAGAAGTGTTTTAATTTATTTCAAGGTTGATGTCATTGATGTCAAAGTGAATTTGGTGAAGATGCATGGTGAGTAGTCTTTGAGCTATGATCTTGTGTGTTTAATGTGACAAGGAAGCCATGTGATAAGAGAGAATTTTAAGGCAACTTAATTTATATCTATTGAGAAATAATTTTAAGGTAGCCGAATGATTATTATTTTTGTTGACATAAAGGTTCAATTCAAGTGATCATTAAAGCATGTTTGAGTACTAGTTCGTGAGAAGCCTAGTCTAGACCATATAAGAAGGTGTGCATAATGAAGTTTGGTAAAGTAATTAAGCACAAGATTTTTATAGGTTTTTTATAATTGTGTGATCATTAAATATAAGTGTATACACTTTCATAAGTGTTTCAAGGTTAGTTTTCAAGTTTCAAATGCTTAAGAAGCCTAATCGTGGCACTAGTCATAACATGAAGATACCTTATGAGAAGGGATAAGTATGATGAATTGGTGAGATGAGTGCACATAGGAATGAATGGATATATAAGGTTACATGATAGTTAATTTGAGGCATTTGATAATTTGTAAGAGTCTTAGGGTGAGCCTATAGGGGTAGGACCTATAGATCAAGTCTACAACTAGACCATTTATAGACCCTCCCTAATCTAATGAGGTATCATGAGTTATTATCAAAGAATATTAAGGATTTATGGATGTGTTTTAAAATGATATAGGTTGATTTATTATGTTATTTAGGTGGAGATAAAATTTAAATATGCATTAGGGTCAACTTTAAGTCCTAATGTGATTTAAAAGTCAAGGTTTAAGAGAGCAAATAGAGAGAGAGAGTATGGTATAATGGGGTATGAGGTTATATTTACAAGGAATGTATAGATATGTGAGTGTTTTAAGAGGTATTATATGTTATTTAAATAATTTTCACAAATTTTTAAGTCATGGTTTACAATAAAAAACATGCAAACTGGTTTTCAGGTCTCCCGAGTTCATATAATGAAGGGTTATCAACACGAGAAGGATTTTATTGTATTTGTTATATTATAAAATATATAAATGGGAACTTAAGATATTAATGGTATATGGGGAAGGGTCTTAGATAAAAATTCTTGGAATTTTTTTTTGGATTGAGGGACTATGCTTTGTGAACAATTGTTAAGAATGAAAATAGGTTTAAACCCTCTAAGAACCCTAATAAGGACATGATGTTGAATATGTTGTTAAAAATAACTTATAATAGTCTAAAATTAATATAAAAACTATTTTAACTTGTATTAAACTCTCCCAGTCACTGCTAGTTGTGATTGAGTTGTCAAGTGTGTGATTAGACCCTACAAGAAAATGCTAGTTTCTCAAAGATTTTTTGTAATAGTTAGAGTTGACCAAGTCAAAGTATGAAAATTATTCAATGGATAAAATTGATACATGTATTTAATGTACATGGTGATTTGTGGACAATTTATATCCCTAAATTAAGTTAAACTAGTCATCTAAGTTATCCAGTCACTAATAGGCATAGTGGTGGCAATAGTGAGAAACCCAAGTAATAATGAGAAGATGATTATGTATGTGTTAACATGAAATAGTGATGGAATCATGTACGTGGATGTTTTTTTCAATAATTTTAATAAATTATCATATTTTATATAAGTTTTTGATTATAACATTTATAGTGAAAATGTTGCTCACAAGTTGACCTATCTAGTTCAAATGAGATAATGAGATACAAGGTTATGAGATTGGTCTACAATACCAATATTTCCATTTGACCATATTATATTTTTATCTAATAATGGTATAATTATATCATAATATAATATAAATAAATCATAAGTCTCTTTAAATGGTCATACAGGTGATTGAAGGTCATTATCACCATGACTATGCTTTAAGACAAACTGACAGTTTTGAATAAGTTGCAGTGATGAGTTCGAGACTCTATGCCCTGATTTAAAGTATATATGTATATAGTGTTATGTTTGTGAAATTTTATGTGATATAAATAATTTTAATAAGTTCTTATGTTCAATTAAATTGGTTGAAATGTTTAAGACAAAATGGCTTGTCTGGTTCCTGGTTTGACTGTGCATAGTAAGTTCAAAAGATGGGTCTACAAAACCAATATTTGACATTATAAATTGTCATTTTTGCATTTTAAAGTGGTTTAAATATGTAATAATATATTTTTAAATTATAATTTTTCATTTTAAGTTTTATTTAAAGTTTTTAGGACCAAATTATTCATGATTAGGTTTTGGAGTGTTCTGACAATTCTAAGTGGGCTATTTGTAGAGAAATATTTGAGTCCTTTTGCCCTAAGTTGTGAAGTATAAATCACATGGTTATTATTTTAATGTAATTAATATTATATTAATGTGACTTATTATTATGATTATTTGACTATATTATGGACATGCCTTAGTTTTATTTGATAAAGTTTATATAGTTTCACAGGCCTAATTGTGAATAGTACTAATGGTGTGCTTCAAATGGTGGTTAGATATATAAAGTGTTATATATCCTAGATGAGATTATAATGGGTATATTTGAGTTTAATAATATATGTTCCTATCATATTAGGATTTCTAAAGTGTTATAATAAAATCATAGGGTAACATCTTCTAATGAAGCCCTAATTTAATGTGGTCTCCTGAAGGCCTAAAAGAGGTTTTGGTATTTTAGGTTGTGGATGACCTATTTAAATGATTAATTAATGTATTAAAAATGTTATAATAAATCTTTAAATTTAATCCAAGTATGAAATTATGTATGTTTAACCAATAATGATATGAGCAAGAGGCTTGTATAAATACAAGGTAGTTTTATGCCTATTTGTGGGTGTAGAGAGCACACAAATGAAATAGTGATTCGGTAAGTAAAATGAGGTATTTTAGAACATATAAATAGCATATATATATATATACTATTATGAATATTTTATTGATGTTATATATATGAAAATAAAGTTTATATGACCCAATCAAGTAAAAAAGAGAGCTAGTTTAGGGAAGAGGTCTAGAAGGCAGTTTGAGAAGGATAAAAGTGTGAAGAGATGAAGAGGTGGTAATCATAATTTTTTTGAGAAATAACGTGTACTTAAGAAAATAAAGTAAATTATGTGGATAATTTGGTGTTGATTCATCTAGGGGGTTGTTGTCTCCTTTTAAGTTGGTGCTTGCTAAAGCCTAACTGAGTTGGTGCTCCATGTGGAGTTGGTGTTTCACTAAATTTGGTGTTTGTATTATAGGACTATAGTCCATTTTCATATATCAATGTATTTTATTACCATTTTGGGTTTCCCACATATGTGATGTGTTCTTGTGTTTCTTTCTTATGTGGATATGCATTTATGCTTGCAAGATCTGTATGCTTATTTGAATGGTTCATAATTGCTTAAGGGAAATTTTTAAGAAAGTTTTTGAAGACTGATTCACCCCCCTAAATTATTTTTATTCCAAACTTATTTCAATCTCAAGGACTTGAACTTAGTGAGGAAATTATAAAGGGTGTCAAAGTTGTAAGGACATAGGATAATGAGTTCATTCTCAAGCTTATGATCTCTCATCACATCTTTCTCCCCAAATAGCTTACCCAAAATGGTCCATAAATCATAGGGTGATTTGGTAGGATATAAGTGAAATAGAAGATCAAGTGCTATAAAAAATCACAATAGCCCATAGGCTTCATCACTACAGTTTTACCACTTAACTATATTTACATCTATGATAGGTTTAGTTTCACCACCCATGATTATCCTATACAAGTAATTACTCCTTAGAATGATTTTCATCTTGATTTTCCATTTTTGATAGTTAAATGGAGTTAATGGGTTGATTGAAATTGAATACCTTAGTGTAATAATGAGTTGTAGCTGTAGTGCAAGTTGTAGTTGTATAATTGAAAATGAAAGTATGAATGAATAAGTGACATAGAAAAAGTACACCCCCTAAACTATCAACATAAAACACTCTCTAAAGGTTTCAAATTCATGTTTAAAATATGTTTTACTCATTTCAATGTGTGTCTTAAATAATCTATGCAAGCTAGAAAATATATTTTTCAAAAAACATGGTGATGTCATCACTCTCTACCAATAATACATCCAAAGAAGCAAGTACAATGTGAGAAAATGAGATATTTAAATGATGTTTTAAATTTGAGGGGCTTTTTCCACCTACCAAACCATAACTCACCCTTTGCTCCTCATCAAGTGAAAAATATGAAGAGGTTTCAAAAAACAAATTCCCATCTTTTAATAGTTTCCCATAATATAATATATTATTATTTAACTTAAAAAACAATCAAAAAATATAACACCTTATATCCTCTAATGATCACACCTTCCTAATGTATTTTTAACCCCCCCCATAATATAATACATACATACATATACATGTGTGTGTGTGTGTGTGTGTGTGTGTGTGTGTGTGTGTGTGTATACATATATATGTATATGTATATGTATATATATATATATATGTATATGTATATGTATATATATATATATGTATATGTATATGTATATGTATATATATATATATATATGTATATATATATATATATGTATATGTATATATATATATGTATATGTATATATATATGTATATATATATATATATGTATATATATATGTATATATGTATATATATATGTATATATGTATATATATATATGTATATATGTATATATGTGTATATACACACACACACACACACACACACACACACACACATGTATATGTATGTATGTATGTATGTATGTATGTATTATATTATGGGGGGGTTAAAAATACATTAGGAAGGTGTGATCATTAGAGGATATAAGGTGTTATATTTTTTGATTGTTTTTTAAGTTAAATAATAATATATTATATTATGGGAAACTATTAAAAGACTCAATTTTTATGTATCTGTGTGTGTGTGTGTGTGTGTGTGTGTGTGTGTGTGTGTGTG
This sequence comes from Torreya grandis, assembly GCA_037957365.1. Taxonomy (NCBI): domain Eukaryota; kingdom Viridiplantae; phylum Streptophyta; class Pinopsida; order Cupressales; family Taxaceae; genus Torreya; species Torreya grandis. The sequence continues at coordinate 1,621,460 of JARHVA010003603.1, read as the reverse complement.
TGTATGTATGTATATGTATATGTATACACATACATACATACATACATATATATATTAAAATAAATAAATTAATTAATTAAAAAAAGACTCAATTTTTAAAAAAACATATGCCACCTCACTTTTAAATTCTATATTAAATGTAGCTTACCATCCAAAAATTAGGTTTGACTTTCTAAAATAAAACTTTACAATTCAAAAAAAAACTAAAGCCACATTTTAATTTTAAATACCACGTTTTTGAACTAGATGGTAGTTTTGACTAAAAAGGAGAGAAACAAAAGGGAGGAATGAAGTATGCAAGATATAGAGCGTTTTTAACACATGAAATGGTGAAGAGTAGAGGAATTGGGACCTTGAAACCTATAAAATGGCCATTGATTCTTGTGGAAGAGGAACCTTTGACCACTTGACATATTTGGGTGGGATGTAAAACACCTAAGAGGGTTTGGAGAGGAAGCTGATAGAATCTATGTAGGTCCAGGTAAGATCAAGATGTATCCATGAGAACCAATACACATCTAAGTGATCAATATGTAACACAATATATCTAAAACATAGGGTGAGATTAGTTTTGTTGAGCTCTTATAGGGTAAAAATCACTGAAGAACACTAGAAGGTCTGTAAGGGATCCAAGAAGGGTCCTAGGTGTTAAGGTGTGGAGCTAAAAGCTTCACCAATGAGTGAATGATAAAGGTTGTTGTTTTACACAGTCGTCGATGTCGGTCAAGGATCAACTGGAGGTTACCAGCATCGGTTATAGATCGGCTGGCATCGGTCATATGCAGACTGATAGGGACCGATGTCGGTCACCTGTGTGTTCCAGAATGCTATTTTTCATGGAATGAACAAAATGTTTGCATGATAAGATTAAGTGTTAGTCTTGAGTCTGCGTCTCTATCTTTAGCAGGACTATTTTTAACCTTTCATTAGGAGGTGTATCTAATGGTTGTAATTGCATTGCTCATGATCCCCAAGTCTATATAATATGGATAGATCTTCATAGCTTGTAAGTGTGATTGAATTCTGTATCAGAAAAAGGGTGAACAATTCAAGTGGCTGAATTGTGTTTGTAATTGTGTGAGAGAGAACTCTTAAGGGAGAGAGATCTATACATCTAAGAGAGGTGTAGAAGAAAGAGAGATTTCCTCAATTGTATTTCCAAGAGTTTAATACAAGTTTTCATTGGTTTCTTGTATCTCTGATTCTTTGTTGTTATAATTTCTAGTTACTTTCAATTCTGGTTTAATTCTGCATTTAGTTGCTTGCAAAAGTAATCAATTGTTCTTGTCTAGATCCTGACAAGTGGTATCAGAGCTCAGGTTCACTAACAGGTGGTTTTAGATATGTTTAGTGTCTGTTGATTATAGGACACTCACAGGGGTTTCTATAGGGATTTTTGTTTGAGTGGGAGTTAGCAATGGCAGAAGAAAACAAACTGAGAATGGAGAAGTTTAATGGCAAGAATTATCAATTATGGAGGATGCAGATAGAGAATTATTTGTATCAAAAATATCTGTACTTACCATTGGGTGGGGTTTCATGCAAGCCCACAGATATGTAAAATGAAGAATGGAATGTTCTTGATAGAAAGGCTCTGGGATCCATAAGGTTGAGCCTGGCATCTTCTATGATTTCCAACTTGTCACAAGAAAAGACCACGGTAGAGTTGATGGATACATTACCAAATTTATATGAAAAGCCCTCAGCTTCAAATAAAGTATATCTCATGAAGCAATTATTTAATTTGCAAATGCAGGAAGGTGAATCTGTGTCTAGTCATCTAAATGATTTCCATGCTATAGTAAATTAGTTGAATTCAGTCAAAATTGTTTTTGATGATGAAATTAAGGCTCTCTTAATTTTATGCTCTTTGCCTGAAAGTTGGCATAGTTTTTTTATGGCAGTTAGTAATACTGCATCTGCTACAAATATTCTAAAAGTTGATGATGTTGTTAGTGTAATCTTGAATGAGGAAGCTCGTAGGAAAAGCACAGGGGAATCATCAAGTAATGCTTTGAGTATTGAAAGCAGGGGAAGGCAAAAAGAGAAGATCAAGCATGGGAGATCAAGGTCTAAGTCAAAGATGAGAAGAAGATCCAAATCTAGAAATGGAAGAAAGATAACCTGGTGGAAGTGGAAAGATTGGGCATACAAGGAAAGATTGCTGGTCACCGGTTAAAGAAGAGAATCAGCATGAAGGTAAAGAAGAAGAAAATGTTGTAGGTATGGTTGCACAAGATGCTCTTTCACTTTCTTTGGATAATAAAATAGAATCTTGGGTTTTAGATTCTGGTGCCACTTTCCATGCAACCCCAAATAGAGAATATTTTAGTGATTATGTCCAGGGAGATTTTGGAAAAGTCTATTTAGGGGATGATGAGCCTTGAAAAATTGTTGGCAAAGGAAAAGTGCAGCTAAAAATGCAGAATGGAAACACATGGGTGTTGAAGGATGTCATGCATGTTCCCATCCTGAAGAGGAATCTGATTTCTGTAGGAAAGTTGGGGGATGAGGGTTGTACAGTAACTCTCACAGCTGAATCTTGGAAGGTTACCAAGGGTGCACTTGTTATAGCCAGAGGTAAGAGAGTAGGTACTCTCTATTTATGTAATTGTTTTACTGATTATTTTCCTTCTGTATTATCTACTTCAGATGTAGATGCAAAGTTGTGGCACTGTAGGCTCAGCCACATGAGTGAGAAGGGAATGAAAGTTCTTAAGTCAAAAGGTAAGATTTCAGATTTGAAAAGCATAGATCTAGATTTTTGTGAGCATTGTATTTTTGGAAAGCAGAAGAGAGTGAGTTTTCTTAAGACTGGACCAATAAGGAGGAAGCACAAGTTGGAGCTTGTTCACATAGACGTGTGGGGACTAGCGCAGGTAGCTTCCATTGGAGGATCATAGTATTTTGTTACTTTCATTGATGATGCTACAAGAAAGGTATGGATCTATTGTATAAGGAAGAAATCTAATGTTTTTGACACATTTAAGAAATGGAAAGATTTAGTTGAGAATGAAATAGGTATGAGATTGAAGTGCCTTAGATCTGATAATAGTGGTACTACAGTAATAAGTTTAAAATTTACTGTTCTATGAATGGAATACACAGGCAAAGGATGGTTCCAAGGACACCTCAACAAAATAGAGTTGTTGAAAGGATGAACAGAACAATATTGGAGCGTGCACGGAGTATGAGGTTGCATGCTAGGTTACCCTTACAGTTTTGGGCAAAAGTTATAGATACTATGGTTTACCTAATTAACAGAGGACCTTACACTGCACTAGATGGTGGAATTCCAGAGGAGGCCTGGACAAGTAAAAAGGTAGATATTTCATTTCTCAGAGTTTTTGGTTCTAAAGCTTTTGTGCACATTGATAAGGAAAATAGAAAGAAGCTGGATGCTAAGTCTATGAGGTGCACGTTTATTGGTTATGGCTCTGGAGATTTCAGATTTTAGTTGTGGAATCTAGAAACTAACAAAAGAATTAGAAGCCATGATGTTGTTTTTAATGAGAAAGTGATGTACAGTGATCAGCTCAAGAAGCTAAAAAATTTTGAGCAGGGCAATGGAGATTTGGACGAGATTGTGATCTAAAATGAGCTCACAAGAAATCACTTCCAAAAAAACACAGACACTAACATCGGTTAGGTAGGAACTGACGTCAGTCGAACAAACATCGACGTTGATCAGAAAAGAATCGAGGTCGGTCAGGTAGAACCTATGTCGATCAGGTACAGACCTAGAGATGACCGAGATCGGTCACTGACAGAGAATTTGGGTGGACAACAAGTAGTGAATGAGTCTCAAATGCCCTTGAGGAGGTCAAAAAGGGTAAGTAAACCTCCAATTAAATATTCCCCTTCATTATTCTACTTGTTGCTTACTGATAGTGGAGAACCAGAGAGTTTTGATGAAGCAATGTAGGTATAAACCCAAAAATAGTGGGAGCTTGGCATGAATGAGGAGACTGATTCCTTGGAAAAGAACCAAATGTGGGATTTGGTTGAGTTTCCAGTTGAACAGAGAGCACTGAAGAATAGATGGGTTTACAGGTTAAAGGAAGGTGAGGATGGACAAATGAGATATAAGTCTAGGTTGGTAGTGAAAGGATTTGCACATAAACTAGGTATTTATTTTGGTGAGATTTTTTCTCATGTAGTTAAAATGACTTCTATTTAGACTGTATTGTCTTTAGTTATTGTTGAGGATTTGCATCTTGAGCAGCTTGATGTTAATCCAATGTTTCTTCATGGAGATTTGGATGAAGAAATATATATGGAACAACCAGAAGGTTTTGAGGTCAAAGGTAAGGAGAACCTTGTGTGCAGGTTGAAGAAGAGCTTATATGGTCTTAAGCAGGCTCCTAGACAGTGTTATTTGAGATTTGATAGGTTTATGACTGAGCATGGCTATAGTAGGTGTCAATCTGACTATTGTGTGTATTTTAAGAGATTGGATAATGGTAGATATATTATTCTATTATTGTATGTAGATGATATGCTTGTTGCAAGTTCACACATGCAGGATATTATTGAGCTTAAGGTGAAATTAGCTCACACATTTGCCATGAAGGATTTGGGAGCAGCAAATAAAATCCTTGGCATGAGTATCAAAAGAGACAGGAAATATCACAGGTTGATTTTGTCTCAAGAGGATTATGTGAACAAGGTATTGGAGAGGTTCAATATGCAGGATGCAAAACTGGTAAGTACACCTATGGCTGGACATTTTAAGTTGTGTAAAGAACAATGTCCAAAATCACATGATGAGGTAGAGTACATGAGTAGAGTTCTATATTCTTCCACAGTAGGGAGTTTGATGTATGCAATGGTATGTACTAGACCTGATATTGCCCAAGCAGTGGGAGTTGTCAGTAAGTTTATGGCCAATCTAGGAAAGGAACACTGGAAAGTAGTTCTGTGGATTCTTAGATATTTGAGAGGGACCAGCAGTAGGCATTTGTGCTATGGAGGTTCAAGCACTTCTCTACATGGTTATGTAGATGTGGATATGGCAGGTGACTTGGATGGCAGGAGAAGCACCATAGGATATGTTTTCATTGTTGGTGGAATGGCGGTTAGCTAGATTTCAAAGTTGCAGAAGGTTGTTGCCTTGTCTACTACAGAGGCAGAATATATTGCAGTCACAGAGGCTAGCAAGGAGATGATATGGATGACACAGTTCATGGAAGAGTTGGGAAATGTGCAAGAGAGTTGCAGATTGTATAGTGATAGTCAAAGTGTAATTCATTTGGCTAAGAATTTAGCCTTTCACTCAAGAACCAAACATATACATCTTAGGTACCACTTCATTAGACAAGTTTTGGAGGATGGTGAGTTGAAGCTAGAAAAGATCCATACAGATGAGAACCCTACAGATATGTTAACCAAGCTAGTAACAAAGGAGAAGTTGAATCTTCATTCAACTTCTGTTGGTCTTCAAGATTGAGATTGAAGATGGAAAAGTTAGAAGATGTTGCTGTATAGGTACATGTGCAGTTATTTATCTCCAAGTGGAAGATTGTTAAGGTGTGGAGCTAAAAGCTTCACCAATGAGTGAATGCTGAAGGTTGTTGTTTTACACAGTCACCGACATCAGTTAGGGATCGACTGGAGGCTGCTGGCATCGGTTATAGATTGGCCGACGTCGGTCATGTGCAGACTGGCAGGGACCGATGTCGGTCACCTGTGTGTTATAGAATGCTATTTTCGTGGAATGAACAGAATGTTTACATGATAAGATTAAGTGTTAGTCTTGAGTCCGCGTCTCTATCTTTAGCAGGACTATTTTTAGCCTTTGATTAGGAGGTGTATCTAATGGTTGTAATTGCATTGCTCATGATCCCCAAGTCTATATAATAGGGATAGATCTACATAGCTTGTAAGTGTGATTGAATTTTGTATCAGAAAAAGGGTGAACAATTCAAGTAGCTAAATTGTGTTTGTAATTGTGTGAGAGAGAAATCTTGAGGGAGAGAGATCTGTACATCTGAGAGAGGTGTAGAAGAAAGAGAGATTTCCTCAATTGTATTTCCAAGAGTTTAATACAAGTTTTCATTGGTTTCTTGTATCTCTGATTCTTTGTTGTTCTAATTTCTAGTTGCTTTCAATTCTAGTTTAATTCTGCATTTAGTTGCTTTCAAAAGTAATCAATTGTTCTTGTCTAGATCCTGAAAGTAGGTAGTGTGCAAAGTAGAAGATCACTTGGAAAATAGTATGAAAGTAGAGAGAGGTTGTGGAAGGAAAAAATGGGTCTTTGAATCTTCTTAGGTTGTGGAACTATTAGAAGTTGAGTGTCCTCCTACATGTAAAGGTGTGTGTGGGAAGCATAAACATTGTACATTAAAACTACCTCCAAAAATAATAAAGCATATGATTTTAGGAAAAAATACCCTTACAATTTTTAATATTTTTAAAGCTCTTGGAATTTTCTTAAATCTTCTAAAAATTTCCTTAAACA
>JARHVA010003603.1:1522500-1610000 GCA_037957365.1 Torreya grandis | reverse complement strand
TTGTTACATAAGACAACAACTTAACTCAATTGTTTAACCTTTTCTAAAATCAATAGGAACAATTATTGAGTTTTCAAGAGCATTTACCAAAGTCTTTCTAGTGTTAGTCACAACAAATGTTAGGAGTAGTAGAAGTAACTCTAATTAAAGAAGTTCCCAAGCTTGTACTTGAACAAGTTCCAAGGCCAAGAAAGAGAGGAAAGACTAAAGGAAAGAGAGTTTATATGTCAAAATAAGAAGGGATGAAAGTATGAATACAAGGGATATCCCACTGGGTCTTGCATTACATCCAAAGTGTCAGAAATCAATGACACTGACATGGGACATGTTTCCATAACTAAGTTTCTAGAAAGATCTAAAGCCACGATGAAAACACCACTCATGCAAGCAATGAAAAATAGTGGGATATTTCAAGCTATAGTTTTTTCAAGCTCTAAACAAATGCCTAAATTTATCCTAGAGTGTGCTAAGTATTATGATTCTCTCATTAGAATAGTTAAAGTTACTGTAGGCAATGTGGTGGTCAAATTAGATGTTTAGTATTTTGACTATTGTTTGAATATCCCAATAAGAAATAAAGTGATATATTTATCAATATAAAAATCTAAACATCTCTGGGAGAGTAAAATACTAGAATGCATCAAGATAATGAATACATCTTATCTAAAAAAACAAAAGCAACCCTCAAGGTTTCCAAAGCAAATAGTGAGTTATTATTTGGTCCAAGAAGTTAATGACATCATGAAGTTTTTATTTAGAATATATGGAGATAAAAATGCCAAGTGATTTTCCACTTGGATATATGCCTACATAAGGGCTATTGATGTCAATAGGGGTTCTGTTCAAATTGAATGGTCAAGAATGATAAGTGATAACATTGATCAGTAGTTGAGTAATGTATTAAAAACTCTTGAATTTAAAATGAATTCATATTTAGCATATGCTACAACATCTAATGGAGCCTTTTCTAGGCTAACTATAAAAGGGTTGTTGGAAATATAACCCATATATATATATATATATATATATAAATATATACTACCCTCTTGACTCTTTATGAATACTTCAATCACTATAAAAGGGTAAATGATGGATTATTTTATGAAGTCATTGTAAATTGAATGTTGCTTTAAAGGCCAAGAGAGTATCTGATGTATCTTGGAAGGTTGTTTACCATTTTGGGTGTATTTTTATTCAATTCTTGAATTTCACATACATCAGAGCTGGTAGTTTCATAGGGACACCAATTAGATTACCAAAGTATCCTAATGATAAATAGATTATAATGGAATTATGTAGACAAGTGGTAGAGTTACATGATCTATAGTCAAAATTTCACTATTCTTCAATTAGTGTTCATGTTGTTATTTCTCAATATCATTGTGTCAGCATAAATAAGGATAAGAATATATAAATAAAGATGTATCATAACTACAATCAATCACATTTTGAGGCTTAGGTAAATTTTGATTATAGAGGCATAACATAAAGCACAATTTCTCTTGAGTATATGCATATCCCTACCCTAGAGGACTTTTGAATTGATTGTAGAAATGAATTTGAAGTGATAAGAAGAGATAAAAACATGATGACTATACATCAAATTCACTCATTTAATTTGGCTATAATTCTTGAAGACGTGGAAGATGATGGGCAAGTAATTCATGATTCTTGTCATGCAATGGGAGGAGATAATGCTCCACTCCCAAAAATTGATTACAAGAGGAATCAAGTAAAGAATATTGCTAAGAGAACTTCAATGGTTTTTCTATGACTTTAACATGGATTATCAATAAGGCTTACTACTTGAAGGATCTAGTAATGACATAAACTGGCCAAGTAAGTCATAAGAGGAAAACAATGCAAGGAGAAGGTAGTCAAGAGCCAACCAAGAAGTTGAATTTCAAGAAGAATACTGATGAAACATATTTTTTGGTAAAGGAAAAGATTCCAATTTAGCCAGTTACCTATGCATATCCTCTATATTTTTCCATAGACACTACCCCTCATACTACTATTTATATTGCTACTACCACATCTTTATATTCATTATCAATAAATAACATATAGATAGTAGTGAAAGATGTAGACCCATCCACACTCATGCCATCTCTAAATTCTCCTAAAATTAAAAATCCTAAAAAATCTACTCAGAAAGAGGTTGATACTCCTCCTCTTCTTCCCCCATATTCTCCACTTACTGCTCCACATCCACCTCTTTCTAATAATCTATCCACCATTCCTCATGTTCCTACCCAAAAAGAGTAAGAGAAGGTAACTAATAGAGAGGTTATCTCATCTCAGGAGATATCCAAGCAAGAGGTAACAATTGAACCTGAGAATAATACTATTGGAGAAGGAAAAGAATAGGAAACTTTTGACAAGTAGGAATAGAAAGAGAAAGGTGAACAAATAGTTTCCAATGTTGTTCAAGGTATTCCAAATGTAGAGGAAGTTTCTTTTTGATAGATAGTGGTGAAAGATAATCAACAACAAATGGTGATACATTCAACCACTTCCACTAGTATAGATTTCTCTTCATGGTTGGCATTTCAAATAGTTCCTAAGTCAAAGTAAGAAATACATTTGGAAGAGATTGACTTGAAATTTCTAAAAAATATTGATCGTAAGGTTAAAAATCCCAAGAATACCAAAATGACTTCAAAATTGATAATTAAGCCTTCAGGTCAAGAATTTGCAAAAATATTAGTTCCTCCATAGGGTAAGCATAAGTGTGAAATCACTAAAGAAGACTTGGCAATTACAAAGGTATCCGTTGAGAAAGTCACTACAAAAGGATTGAATTAAGACACAAAACCCTTATCAATACTCTCTTTCAAAATTTTGATGAAGAAAGATTGATAAAGACAAACTAAAGGAACAAATTTCTAAGCTATGTGACATAATTACCAAAGTAGAAAGATCTACTCCCCAATAGTCGTTATTTTTAGGAGATTTATTTGATCAACAAAAAATAACTCAGGTAGAAGAAACTAGTGACAAGGCCAAAGTAGTTGATGAATATATAGATAAAATGATACAAACCGCATAGAAATAGTTTCCTGAGGTCCTAGGTAATTTTGCTAATATTGAAAATAAATTGGCACAACTAAAAATAATACTAAAGGAGATTGAAAGTGAAAATAGAATATCTAAATTGTAATAGGATAACATTCAATGAATAAATGCTTTAAGTGAAAATATATTGATTGAAGAAAATATTGTTCTAGAGGGATTAATGATTAAAGGAAAGCAAGAGGAACACATCATATCTTTTGGCATGCATATTTTTGGAGCAATGCTTGAAGAAATGAAGACTTTGGAAGAAGAGGCTCATAATGTAAAAGTATATTTGGAAGATTGCATCTTCTACCTCATGAATGTTTGGTCAAAATAAACACAAAGGACACATGAACAAATACATCAACAATTCAATCAAGTAATTGAAAAGGCCACGACATCTTTCACATTAAAATCAATAAAAGAGTTAATAAAAATTCAAAAGTAGATCAAGAGGATAGAACCCAATCTTAGAAAGGTGAAAAGATATTGTAAGAAGCTAGAAAGAGAACTAATAAGATTTGAAATAGAAATGAAATTAATTGCTATGTTAGATGATGTAGTCATTAAATTTATGATATCCTAACACATCAACTATAGGGGAAAATGTAGAACAAATATTCATGAATTAGAATGATTTATATCGCTTCTGTACTTAACTTCTGATATTATCTTCAAATGACTTGAGGAATGTATTGGAAGTAATTTTGTTTTAATTAGTTTATTTATAAGTAATGTCAATCACAGAAATTACTTATAAAATTAAGTTGCTTTATAGAATGAAAAACTCAAGTAACTTCACTAGATGTTATTACTTGAAGTCATTTTGTAAAAATAGATTACTTGAGTGAGCTGAGTGCAACATGTAAATAAGTTATATTTTATCCAAATAGTAAAACCAAAAAGAGCTACATGTCACCAACCATTGCATACCACACATGATAAATTCAAGGAAGACATCTCCCAATGGTTTTTAGATTTCAGCACAACACATGGGGAATTCAAGGAGTTGTCTCCTAATTGTATTTGATATCTAAAAATTTATAAATATGGGAAAAGACTTGCATACATAGGGGGGTAAATTTTGGAAAATAATTGTAATTGTTTTACAAGAAAGTTTAGGCAATTTAAAACTTTGTAATTAGATTTATTTATGTTTTTTGTATGAACTTTGTTCAATGTGAATAAGAAGAAATTTTGATTTTGGAGGAAATTTGCATATAAAGATACTTTTAGGTGCATTATGTGAGGATTAAAATGGTAAACTTTGTGTTATCACTTAATTTGAATGAGTTCAAATTTTTCTTAATCATTTTCTAAAATTAATTATCATATCTTATATGTTTATCTATTTTATGGATATAATAAGCTCTACAAAAACAACTTGTTGTGAAGTACAGTTTCTTTCTATTTCATCAATTCTAGTCTTTTCATTCTCTACTTTCTAAAAATTTCTTTGCATAATTTATGAATCAGCTACTTGATGCAAAATCATTTTGTTATGGTTCATGAACTTTTTGATTAAAGCAATACCCAAAAATAAGATAACTTGTTTATATACTATGCATAATTTGTATAAACTATGAATAACTAAAAATGTGAATAGTAAGAGTAGACAAATATAAACATATGAGAGATTTACCATTAAATGAAGGGTATTTAGTCCCATGATTGCCTAGGTATATTTTCTAGCCTAACAAATATCTTGCCAAGACACATTAATGATTTTAAAACTATTTTGGGGATACCAAATGTATTCCATTAATATGTGGAATGTAGACTCTTTCCCTTTAAATTTTAATATGATACCTATGACTATTTTCTTAATGCCCTAAAGGGTTCAGCTACAACTTGGGAACAATGCCAAAACACTTTTTTGGCATAGTTTGGCCAAACCACTTGTATAAGTGTTGTTTACCAAAAATTTACAACCATAAGAAGAGAACTAAATAAACCAATCTAAGCCTTTCATGATAGCTTCCAAAATATTTAAATTATATTGAAACTAGCTACCAACTTGTCAAAGTGTTTGTTCTCAAAATGTACAACAACACCTTGGATCCTATGACTATTTTATTTCTTCATAGAGCTATCAATATTGATATGTTACCTTTATCTTATGCTAAACATATCAATATTGATAAAAAAAAATGAACCCTCAGCTACAAGCCTTGTACCCACTTAGTATTGGTCCTATTTTTTTGGCCTTTATCCTAAATCCAAATACAAATCAAAATGTTTTGGTCCAAAACTAGAAGCAGGTATACACTCAATTTCTTTTATCCCATGTTCCACCCAACCAACACCTTAGTTTCCTACAAAATTCTATGCCTACATCTAGCCAATAAAAATAAAATCAACTATTTATACTTGTAAATAATGCTACTACATAACATACTCCTTATGATTCCACAAAAATAAAACTATAATCTAACCAATGGATGGTGATAAAATTAAGCAATGCTTTTTTAAACATGTAGAAGTACATGGGGAACAATGGTTGATATAATACCAACTAGAGATTTAGATTCCAGATTTTTAATGTGATTTTTAATAGATATGGAAAAAATATATAGTAGTATCCACCAAATAAGTTGTAGGATATAAATATCATGGATTCAATCCTTTCTAATTTGTGTTAGGTTTATTACACATCACAACATGGTTAGATATAATTCATAAAATTTTGCACTACCTTCATGATCTTTTAGAAGGAGATGGATAGGTAGGAAGTTTTTCCAAAACCAATAGAACCATCTTCCTCTACCATTTCATGACATCCTAATACAACAATGGTCTTTGAGATCTATGAATTCCCATTCCTAGTGAAGGATGAAAATGAACTGAAGAATAATACTAATGAAATCCATGTTTTTTAGTAGTTCTATAGGAATAATTACAATATGAGGAAAAATAAACCTATTACAACTTCCATAGATCCAAATAGTAGTACCACCATTCTTTTATATTCTATGTCAAAAAATAATACACCTCCTAAAAGGGATGATCATTTATAGAGTGTACATACATAAAATAAAGGAAGGCATAATATTTTTGAAGGCATGAATAAGATCAAATCTAACATTAGTCTTCATGAGCTAACCTAGATCACTAAATAGAGATTTTTTCTAATTAAAACCCTACATGAAAGGTCATTTACTAAAAAACAAATTTTGTGCATACAGATGTGGTGGCTTATAAAAATAAACATGGTGTAATACCTTTTCTATTAATTGTGAGAATGTTTGGAAAGAACCTACATAATCATTTGGTTGAAACAAGTGCCTCAACCCATGTGATGCCTACAAGTGTTGACAATAAACTAGGTTTGACCCTAGATAAGTCAAAAAAGTAGTCATATAGTTTGATAAGTCTTATGTTCTATGTATTGGAGAACAAAAAATTTGTACATCCATCTTACAGTAGAGCCACATGTAAAATAGTACATCAATATCCTAGTCATTAACATTCCATAAGATTATGGCCTTTTTTTGAGTCAAGATTTGTCCAAGACACTAAATGGATACATGGCCACTAATTTCTCACATGTGGCTTCCTTGGAAAGGAGTATCCAACCATATCTAAGTAGACTATGAACCAAATATGAATCATCTGATCAAAGAATATATTGCTAATAATGAAAATTTTGACTTCATATATTTACATGTAGGTGTGTACGCTTTCACTACTAATAAAGGGATTCATTAACAATAATTTGAAGTTCCTTCTTAGCTATCAACTCTCCATTTTTATGGATAAAGCTTTAAATAAGGTTGAGGCATTGACATAGATTTGATAGACCTAGATAGGAATCAATATATAGATACATATAGGCTATAGTTTCCTTTCACCAATAATAGAGCTGAATATGAAACTCTAATCCTCATTCTGTATTTCACATTGAATCATAACTTCAAGAACATATAAATATTTGGTTATTTATAGTTGGTTATTAACTAGATCAAGAAAAAATATCAATCCAAACTCACTTATTTGAATAAGTATAAACAACAAGCATGGGACTTCATCATCAACATCAGGGCCACCCCAAAGGAAGGAAACCAAACTATAGATTCACTAGCATCTTCAACTACCAATATGGCACTATTCCAAGAATCCATGATTCATAAAATCCCTATGTAGTTGGTATATTGACTATTGACTATTGCACAAGATGGATATAAGATATGACCACTAAAAATTCCATAGTATTGGATGTCATCAAGTTTCTAAAAGATAATGTACTAACAAGATTTGATACTCCAAATTTTTTAGTCTATGATAATTGTCCAGCTATCCAATCTACTAAATTTATAGAATGTTCTTATAACAACCAAATTACTATCAAGTTATCTTCAAACTACTATCTACAAGGGAATGGAGTCGCTGAATATACCAGTAAGAACCTGATGGATGCCATTAAGAAGTCAACATAAGATAAACTAGTAGAATGGTATCTAATATTAAATTATGCACTATGGGTAGATATAAAAAGACAAAAAAAATACTTGAAGGATTCTCTTTTTCTTATAGTGTATGGGAAACAACCAATTTTACCCATTTCTTTAAAAATCCCAATATACCAATTCATGCAAGAGTATATGGTGGAAGATGAAAGAATTTAGTTTAGACTACCTAACATAGTCAAGATGGAAGATGAAATAACTGAAGAAATACAAATCTTCATTAAATACCAAGACATTATAAAGAGGTGGTTTGAAAATATATCAAAGATCAAAGAATTTAGGAATTACAACCTAGTGATTTTATGGGATAAAACACATGATAAGAAAGGACATCTTGATAAGTTCACTCCTTTATGGATTGTACCATATAAAATATATGAAATATAAAGTAATTATTATAATTCAAAACATGAGCCCATGGATAACTTACTATGTAAGGGTGATTGAAGATAAATGCAAATAATGGGGCACATAAGTGCTCAGTGCAGGGTGCAAGTATATTCGAGCATTACAATGCACATAAAATATCATGTGTCTCATCACAAAAAATGGGAACATACCTAAGGCATGGGACTCTTGTACTCATTGGGATGAACCTCAGGATAAAGATGAAATTAATCTAATCTAAGTGCACCTATTTCAAGGCTAGTGCATAGTCCCATAAAGAGAATAAATGAAATCTATAACTAATGTTAAACCTAGTATTTTTAAGGGAAAAATGGGAGAGAAGGTAAGAGGTTTTTTGAGAAGAAAAATGGTGATTCATAAAGAGTAGAGAGAGCACATCACTCATGTACCATCAAAATAAAACTAAGTAACTAAAACATACAACCTTCAAATCACACATGAACTACATGAGTGTTTTGCACAAAGGTATGGGAACACAATGCAATGTTAAGAGGAATGAGAAATGCTCCACAAATAATGCCTACATAGACCTATGTATACATAGTGTGTGATGTACAAAGGATTATAATTCCATGTAGAAGTGTGAAGGGAGGAAAAAAATGAGAGGGATGAACATCCATAGATAAATATCAAGAAACGTTAATACACCCATTACACAACACATAAAGAGAGGTAGTTTAGTTCTTATTAATTTCAAGACTTAAGATAATATTACAAATTTTAATGAACAAATATTTATTATATTAAAGATAGGGATAATTTTCATATAAAAATTTAGGGTTTATATAGAGTTGGATAATATACTTTTTAATTAATTTAATATTTGAGATGGTAGATAGGAACTTAATTTAAAATTCAGTGCTCACAACTAAAGCGAACCAGACTCATGAAATAAATACTAAAATCCATGCTCATTAAATTTAGGGCTAACAATCTGGTCATAAAATTAGATGGAGGGTCATTCTTGGATATTTAGATAATCTATGTGAGTATTGAGGACATAAGTACATTCTTATGGTCAAAAGATGCATGTAAGTTATGTCCACCTGCCCATTACCTTTGCATCTAATTCCACTTTAACTCAATCTCTCTCAATGTCTAATTAGGCCCAGATACTACCTTTGATTATTTCCATGACCTATCAATCCATCTATACTACTTATTAATGTGGAGGTTGTGAAAGATTTATTTAGATTTTGTCATGTCATATTTGCACATGTGGTAAAGTTTTTCATGAATATTTCTTAGGTTCATATGTACTTTATAATTTTTTTGGTTTGTACTAGATATGCCTATAAGTTTATGAATGGATAATATAAGTTGAAGAGGAGCAGACCCCTTTCATGGTTCTTATACTCTTGGTTATTCTTTATGTATGGTTTTCACCTACTTATATTTGTCATTATAATTACCTACATTTACTCAAAAAACCAAGTGCACACTTACATCATGTTTTCCATGTGCATAATTTGATACTTGAATACATATTGCATAAGGAGTGCACATGTAATGTTACATAGGAGGATAAGTATTAAAACATAATGACACATTGGTATAGAAAAGTTTCAAACTTGTATGATGGCATAGAGGGAAATATTCTATGAAAGGTTTAAGGACTTAATTCCTTCTACACTTAGTCCCATTTGGTAATCTTGAAAGTATACTCCTTACATCTGATAACTTATATTAGTCTATTAAATAAGTGATCAAAATACATATCACATCCTATGAATTATGAAAGTGTAGGTGTGTATTTATACTATTGAGCACAAAACTTTATAATTTAAACATGAGGAGCCTCCTAGATAGGAGCATGTGAGAAGAAGGAAAATCTTGGGTGTGCACTCTAGATTGGAAACTACACACTTCACTCTCTTTCTTATATAATATGAATTATAAGGACTCTATATGTTATACTTGTACATGAATAGTTCTATGTGATAGAGGGTTACAAAGATATTATGAATAAGTTACACATTAAGAGTTATTTATAGGTGTTAATCAACTCTAAATTTTAACTTCATGTCTTAGTGGGGAATTATCCATGCACAAATTATCTTTTAAGGAGCTTAGACACCATGTGAGCACAAAATACTCTTGTAGGGTCCTATAATATTTGCATGCACTAGGGTGACTTGAATATTCAACACTTTTGGTGACATTTGTAGACCTTTTTATAGCTAGGTGAGGACCAATATACTTGAAATAATCCATTGGGTACTTATTCATCTAGAGCCCTTTGATCTTCAAAACTTAATGTGATTAGTTTTGATAATCTTACCTGGCCTTAGATGAAATTTAGGTACCTTTCATAGAGAAAAAAAATTAAACAACTATGCCAAATGGTTTTTAGATGAAGTAAAAACTAAACTAAACATGTGTTTTGCACAAACACTTTCTAAGTGAGGACCAATATACTTTAAGTAATCCATTAGGTACTTATTAATCTATATCCCTTTGATATTTAACCCTTTGTGTGATTTGTTATGATAAGCTTACCTTGCCTTAGATTAAATTAAGGTACCTTCCATAGAGAAAAAATAATTAAATAACTATGCAAAATGGTTCTTAGATGAAGGAAAAAATCAAATAAACAAGAGTTATGCATAAACACTTGGAGAAAATGAAACTAATATAAATGACATGTGCTTGTAAAACTTATGAAATTAAGACATATAATCTACTATTTAAAAAATATACATGATCATTAGATATAGTGATTGAGATGAATCCCATTAATAGGGATGGGTAACACTTATCCATCTAGATTTGTGGGTTGGAAGGCATTGGATTTCTTGTAGTTGGTTATGGTGGATGTGCTACTCCATATAACATCAAAATTTATATGCTTCCCATATTTTTCCCTATTTGCATCCCATTTGATTAATAAGTCTCCTTCATTAAATCCTATGGAAATAGATTTCCTATCGAACATCCTTTTTGTTTGTACCTACTAGAGCTCAATAGTGTGTATGGTTTGCATTCTTGTTTCCTTGAGTTATATTAGCCCAAATAGCCTTAATATAATGGGGTTCTTCTTGTGCAATTCCAACTGATGGGCTAGTTATAATGAAGGTAACTCAAGAGATGTAGGGAACCTCACTTCCCTCCCATAAATTAACATGAAAGGTGAATTCCATAACACCCTTTTCAACATTATTTGGTTTACCTGGAGGTCCATCTTGAGTTTGGTGTGCCTAAATCATTGGTTGTCCTCCATGGTTCACTTGATGATGTTAATCAAGTTCTTATTGGTGGAATAATCCAAACCATTACCTTGAGAGCAATAGTTTGAGGAATTTCTTAGGTGGATGCAGTGTTTATCAGCCCATTGACTAATTTTGTATCCAAGAAAATTCATTGCATTGTCATAAATAATGGTAGATAGAGCACAAAATCTCACTATAATGCATTAATATAAATCAAAAAAAAAAATTCATTGGCATTGTTTATTTCTATTGCCTCCATCCACCTTGTGAAGTAGTTGACTACCATGAGGATCTATTTGTGTCTGATGGTTGATGATAGATTTATCATTCTCATGAAGTAAAAGACCCATTAGGTAAATGGTTGATCTACTTGTATTAGGAATAGGGTTAGGGATACTAATTTATACTTTTCAACAAAAAATGCACACTTATTACAACCTCACACCCATGCATGTGCATGTTTGAATAGATTTAGATAATAATAGATCACTTGCATGATTTTCATAGTAATAATTTGAGGTGAGTTATGGCCTCTTGATATCCCATAATATAACTCTTTAATCATCCTAATTACTTGATATTATTCCACACACCTTAAAATAACTCCATTGATGTTACTTCTAAATAGTGCACGACTAATAATCACATATGGAATAACTTGTAATCTGAAGTGCCAGTGTTTAGTTTTGTTCAAGAAACATGGATATGCATTCATATAAAGGAAAATAATCATAATATAAGTCTAACCTACTAGGGCACTTTGGTATATTGAATAATCCTCATGTAGTGAAAATATTGATCTATCTTTAACTTTTACATCTTTTACCAGCTATTCACGTAACCCTTTCCCTCATACTAGATTGGTGATTTAGATATATATGCCATAATCTATCACCTTTGTGATCCACTTGAATATTTTGTCTCTAATATCCTTGCTTATAAAAACTCCTTTATACTTGAGTGAGAAACCATGAGCTGAATTCTATTGTTGGAGATCATATGCTTAAACTTCTTGAGCACTCGTATGACTATGAGGATGTATTTATCCAAAAATTTATAGCATAACTCATATTCTTTGAGTGATTGACTAAAAAAACAATAGGTTATTCTAATTGGTCATTATTATACTATGCTAAAATGGCTAAAATGCCTTCACCTTTTATTAATTTGTAAAAGAATAAATCCTTATTGTAATCAAGGTTTATCAAGGTAGGATATTGTGTGATAGTGTGATTTATGGCCTCAAAACTTCTCTTACCTTTGGGGGTCAAAATTAATGCAACACCCTTCTTGAGCATTAAGATAAGGAGCTTGGTGAGAATAGATTTTTTTTGCACAAACCTTATAATAAAGTTTATCTTTCCCAAAAAACTCTAGAGGGCTTTCTTATGACCCATGAGAGGAGAGATAGGATGGATTTGACTCACTTTGAATTGATTTGGAGTCTTTATTTAGATAAAATATTCCCAAATAATTTTCCCTCATAGATAATGAATACACACTTTCTTAGGTTCAAAAAGACCCCAAACTCTTATCACTTCTCAAGGATTTACTCTAAATGACTTAAGTGATCAGTCACACACTTGGGGAATACTATGATATCATCAAAGTAGACTCGGATGATATTTTTGAGGAGTCTATTAAACTCCATATCCATGGATATCTAAAATGTATCCCCCACATTTGACAATCTGAAAGGCATCATATGGTATGTGAAGGTACCCCACTTAGTAATGAATATGATTTTGAATTGATCACATTCCTACAAAAGTATTTGGTTATATCATGAGTAACCATCTAGTTGTGAAAACCTCTCCACACCTATGAATATTTGAATTATTTTCTCTATAGATGAGATGGGGTAGTGGTCTTTGAGGGACATTTTGTTTAAATTCATGAAGTCCATGTAAAATCAAATTTCTCCATTTTTTTTCCATATTGGGACTAGATTGGCCACCCATGAAGAATGTTTGATTGGAAATCTTATATTGGGATCTATGATCTTTGAGAGACATTTTATCATTAAGGGATTAAGATTGAGGTTTGGTGGCCTTTCCTTCTACCTAAATGGCTTGGTGCTAGGTTCAAGATCGATAGTATGTTGGGATAAGCTTGGGTCTAATCCTTTGATGTCTTGGTAGCTCTATGTGAATATATCATCATATATTATACTTAGTTTGATGAATTATTTGATTTTATATGAAGATCACACCTTAGTGGCCTTTGAGAGTTTGTTATTATAGATGGTTACCTTCTTTAATATCTCTCCCTTAACTATCATGTTTCTTCTTACACCCTTGATTTGGTCGTTAGAATTGAATTTGCTTTCTAGCATAGCTAAACCCCTAAGAAACTTATTTCCATTTATCTTGATCATATATTACTCATATTGAAATTGAAGATAAGATTGATTCTTGACACATAATTTAGCTTCATCATGCAAGAATTTAGTGATTTGTTTATCACTTTCAAAAACTCTACAATTTCTTGCATTGTTTAGGACTGTTGGTTTAACCATAAACTGTATGAGCTTCTTGGAACAATTACTTATATTACACATGAAGTTATAACATGAACTAATAGTTGTGATCTAATCAACATCATAAATTTTCACCCTTGGTATGCATCAGATGTTAAAAGCATCGATCCTATCAATTATGTCCTAATTCTTATGCTTGTAAGCTTTTAACAGATTATTCTTGGACATGTTCTATGCTCAAAATAGTTTAAAATTAGTTAATTATCCTCAAATTCTTGTATAACTTTAATTAATTTATTTTACACCTATTAGAGACCCTATATTAGAGCCTCATATTTGGTGGCATTGTTTGTGCATTTAAACTACAACCTGAATGTGTGGAATTATTTATTCATTTTGAGGGGATATCATTACCACACGTGCCATTTTTATTTGAGATCCATAAAAATATAACTATGACATGCCTTTGATATCCTCTTATGCCTTCATGATATTTGGCAACAAAGGATCCTCTTCAAGAATCTAGTATGTTCTTAGCCCAGTTTCTTGTATATTTATATATGGGTTAAACTCACATTATTCATGCATCCATTAATCAAGTGATTTATCCACGATCCCCTCAAGGGACATAATGGTCTTATGGAGAACTAAATTCTCCTCTTTGTTGAATATAGTGTAGTTCATATCCATTAGACTAGGAGAGTATTATTCTATATGACTCTTAGAAATGGGTTAAGCCTTAATGGTCAACTTGCTTCCATATCTAGTCTAGTAGCATGTGTAACCAATCTAAGGATAGGTATCCACCCATTTTCATAGTGAAATATTCGGAAAGGAATACAAAAAGGTACGGGAAAGTTAATAACTTGATGTCCTACACAATAAAAGGCTCAGACATGCATGAAAAGTGAGGCTTAAGTCTTTAATGATCCCCATAGTTTTAGTTTTTATGTCATCTAATTGGATGAAACCTTTTAATATGATAGAACATGATATGCTTAGAATGTATGCAATTTTATATGCATCACTAAGCTCCTCACCCCAAGTCTATCATACAAATATGTAAGAGATAATTGCCAATAACAAAAAAAGTGTAGAATGGGGGCATTTTGTGGCTTCTACACACTTCTTTATTGCTTGGTTGATATAGGCATGTAGGACCAACATGCATGGTTTTTAGTATCTCATGTGATTATAAACTCTTTAGGATGTCCTTCATTAAATTAATTTGAGAAGGAATAAAAAGAGTGTCCCACATCATCACATTTAGGCTAGTTTTATTCAAATGCTCAACTATGGTAAAGGATATTTGAGTCCATTTTAACTATAATATTTGAATATAAACCTCCTCTCACACCTAAGGGATAATCTAAGGCTAATTTTATTTTTACACAACTATCTCCATGCATATTTGGAAGATTATTATAAGTGTTCTATCTTAAATGCATGTGTGAAGATTTTAAAATGCAAAAGTTGAGGGTGTGAAAGAATATAACTCTCTTCCTAATTCCCTCATTTTAAACCTCATGTTAAAAACAACTGGGTTACTCCCTACACTTAACATTTATTTTTAACTCACATAATTTAAGTCATCCTCTTTCTAATTTATGAGAGTAGAATTTCCTTGCTCCTATGATTGAACCTGTAATTCCTCCCTTTATGGTGCTAAAATATTTGATAGTCTTTGATGTGGTGACAATTTTGAATTATAGGCACTTGATTCATAACTCCATTTTCATATGTGGATGATCATATGAAATAAATCATTCATAGTCATGTGCCATAGTTTTTTGCATGGGCACAAGGGCTCTAAAAACACTAGTCACGTTATAATTTTGTATATAAGGTGGTATATTACATGGGATATTAATTTAAACTTGTGAACCGCCTTGATAGGGAGGCATATTTGACTAATATGATTATTTGAAGGGTTTTTAAGGATTATAATGTTGTGCTTGATGCCATTTGAGCACTCCTAGCTCATTTCCAAATCTCTACAACAATGATTTAACTTCATCTAGCTCACTTGGTTGTGCAATCAATGGAATTAGTGGGATAGTTGTAATAGGGATGGGTACTAGTGTTGGAAAAGAGGGAAAAGTAGGTTAACTTGAATATAGGGTCTCAGGGAACAAAGGTATGGGTACAATTTTATGTAATTGAATCAAATAATTTTATGCATGAAAAATAACCTCATGTGTGTTGGGGAATATTGTGTCTCCCATTGATTGAATCACCATAACCACATCATTGTTTAACACTCTTAAAAAATAAAAAAATGTAGTATTAGGATAAGGTTTACCAATTATGGAATCTGATCCCAAGTCTTCTAGAATCTAAAGTTGAAGTCAACCATTTTCTCATGCAAAACTACTTTGGCAATGAGCTTCTCCATCAATGACAAGTGGTCACTCTTCTCTTCAAACTATCTACATAATTTATCACCCAGATCATCCTAATTTTGGATAGAACTAGGTTGAAAACCTTGGTAGCAATGGAGTGCTCTTCATATCAAATAAAAGGTAAGGAGTCACACTACGACATTATCTTTAGTTACATTGTGGACAAAGCAAATGTTTCAAACATATTGTATGTGCTCTATAAGGGTAGTAGATTTCTTTCTAGTAAAGTAGGGGATTTTCTTAAGATAAAATATGGGAATATGATCATACTCAAGGAGGCTTAATGGACTAATTATATTAAATGGAATAAAAGACTAACTTTTAAGAATAGCCATGAATGGGATAGGGAATAATCTTCCTCTATGCATGGATAATCTACCAAAAGGGGGATTAGACTAAGCTCTATGGGAAGACTATCTTGAATCACTAGCTCTCTTGATAAGGGTTAACGATATTTTAACTCTTTTTCTTCTAATAAGTACCAATAATTCAAAAATATTGAAATCAATACCTCTTGAAGATGATATTGTTTATCTTTACATATAGATGAAGAATTGATCTTTGTAAACCAAAAATACTTGGAGTCATTAGGTGCTTTGTAGAGTGTTTTTGGCACTATTATCTAATAATAACACCAATTCTTAGTTACATATTTTAATTGGTCCCACCAAACATGCTATAAATTGCTATCATTTTAAATGTACAATCATGGATAACTTACTATGTGGGGGTGATTTAATATTCATGGAAAGTGTGAGCACTTTATACAAGGTACATAAGTGCTCAATGTAGGGTAAGGAAGTGATCAATTTGGGGCATGGATGTATTTAATCTTTCCAACATGTGATAATATCTCATGTCTCATCATAAAAATGGGAACATCCCCAAGACATGGGAATTTTAAAATCCTTTGAACAAACCTCTATAAAAGGTTATATTCCTTCTAATCTAAGTGAAACTAGTTTAGGACCAACACACAGATGAATACATAACATAAATGAAATATACAACTAATTCTAAACCTAGTCTTTTGAGGGAAAAAATGTGAGAGAAGGGAAGAAGATTACTAAGAGGGAAAATGGTGATGTAACAAGAGTAGGTAAATCACACCACTCACTTGATGACATAATAAAACTAAGGAACTATAACACACAAGCCTTGAAATTAGACATCCACTATGTGAGTGTTTCACATGAAAGTATGGGAACACAATGCAACATTAGGAGGGATGAAAAATGATTGATAGATAACTCCTACATATATATATATATATCATGATACCTATAGAGGATTTTTATTCCATGCAGAGTGAAAAGGGAGGATATCAATGAGAGGGACAAACATCCACAGATAAATATCAACAATTGTTAATACAAAAATTATGTAGAGAATCAAGAGAATTAGTTTAATTAATATTAATTTAAAGGCCTAAGCTAATATTATAAAATTGAATGAGTAGAGATTTTTTAGACCCAAAAGAGGGATAATTTTTATAACAAAAGTTAGGGTTTGTATAGAGCTGGATAAGATCCTTTGTAATTTATTTAGCATTTAAGATGGTAGATAGGAACTTAATTTTAAATTCAATGCTCAAAACTTAAGAGAACCAGATTCCTATGTAATATCTATTGTGATCCATGCTCATTAAATTTAGGGTTGATAATCTAGTCATAGAAGTAGTTGGAGGGTTATTATTTGATCTTCAGATAATCTATGTGAGGATTAAGGACATAAGTATGCTCCTATGGTCAGAGGAGACATGTGTGCATGTTTTGTCCACCTTATCACCACCTTTACATATAATTACACTTGAATTCAACCTCCCTCAACATCTAATTGGGCCTGAATATTACCTTTGATTATTTCCACCACCTATGAATCCACCTTTACTACTTATTAATGTGGAGGTTGTGTAGGATTTCTTTATATTTTTTGATGTTGTTAGGTTGTGGAGCTAAAAGCTTCAACCTTTGCAAACTGAGGAACAGATGGTTGCTGAGTTCTACAGTAACCGGCGTCGGCATCAGGACCGACGTCGGCAGAGTCCAGTGCAGAAGGCCACCGGCGACGGTAGTAAGTCGGCCGACGTCGGCAGAACCAAACAAGCAGGGACCGACGTCGGTCGCCTGTGTGTTCCAGAACTGCTCGTTTCATGGATAGTTAGTTAAGTGAACAAAGAGTTTGCATGTTGAGACCAGTTAGAGTCTTGTGCTACGAGGACTATTGTCTAAATTAAGAGTCTAAGTTATTGTTTGAGTTAGGAATCTATTTATAAACCCATTGGCATGTATTGTATAAGGCATGAGATAGAAAGGAAGAGTTCCTTCTAGTTGTAAGATCTGTGAGTTGCAGGTTGTTGCAAGCTCATTGGGGATCTACATGTAAGTTTGGTCTTTGAATTGCAAGTTGCAGGTTCATGAGAGATCAGCTTGAAGTGCTATAGAGTGCTTGATGTACCGGCAGGGTTATTACTGACTGGTTGGTGAGGTGAACACCAATTCTGTGTGTGAGTTGGTTATTGGGACCGTTTTTTGTGTAGGAGAGTGTGTGTGAGAAGAATTACTGAACACTTGAGGTGTGGCGAATCTCTGTAAGGTGAAAGAGTGTGGCGGCTCTTTGTTGTATTCTTTTCTGTCAGTGTTAATACAAGATAGTGTATTGTCTCTCATATTCTGTGCTATTGGTGAATTCTAGTTACTTGTGTTTCTGGTTATTTCTGCATATTCAATTGCTTATACTTGGTAATCATACTGTGCTTTTTCTGAGAAGTAAGATCCCAACTAGTGGCATCAGAGCATGTTTGTTGTTCTAGATTCCTGACAACTGGTAAGAGCCTTGGTTGTAGGTTCTTAAGCTTGATACCAACAATTGGTATCAGAGCTTTTGGTTGGGATACTAACAGATTGGTGTAGATCTGGGTAGTGTGTTTTGATTACAGGTTACTCACAGGGTTTCTGTTTGAGTGGGAGTTGAGCAATGACAGAAAGTAGTCAACTACGAATGGAGAAGTTCAATGGCAAGAACTACCAATTATGGAGGATGCAGATTGAGGACTATCTGTATCAGAAAGATTTGTACTTACCGTTGGGTGGGGTTGCTAGCAAACCCTTGGATATGAAAGATGAAGAATGGGAGGTTCTTGATCGGAAGGCTCTGGGATCTGTTAGATTGAGTCTTGCATCATCTGTGATTTCCAGCTTATCACAGTGTAAGACAACGGTGGAGTTGATGGAATCTTTGGCAAATTTATATGAAAAACCCTCAGCGTCGAATAAGGTATTTCTTATGAAGCGTTTATTTAATTTGCAAATGTTGGAAGGTGGATCTGTTCATAGCCATCTTAGTGATTTCCATGGTTTAGTAAACCAGTTAAGTTCAGTCAATATTGTATTTGATGATGAAATAAGAGCTCTCTTAATCTTGTGTTCATTACCTGAAAGTTGGGAAGGTATGGTAATGGCAGTTTCCAATACTGTGTCTCCTTCAAAAGTCTTAAAAGTGGATGATATTGTGAGTGTAATCTTGAACGAAGAGATACGCAGGAAAAGCACAGGTGAATCATCTGGAGATGCTTTGAGTGTTGAAGGAAGAGGAAGGCCAAGAGAGAAGATAGAGCGTGGGAGATCAAGGTCGAAGATGGGCAAGAGATCCAAGTCCAGGTATGGCAGAATAACCTGCTGGAAATGTGGAAAGCAAGGGCACTTAAAGAGAGATTGCAGATCGGGTACAGATCAGCATGAAGAACATGAAGAAGAAGCAGATGCTGTAGGTTACATTGCACAGGATGCTCTGGTATGTTCTTTGGATAAAGTAGAATCTTGGGTATTAGATTCTGGTGCCTCTTTTCATGCACCCCCACATAGGGAATTTTTTCATGAGTATGTCCAGGGAGATTTTGGAGAAATTTGTGTAGGGGATGGTAAGTCTTGTCAGATTGTTGGCAAAGGCAAAGTGAAGCTGAAACTGCAGACAGGTAACACATGGGTGTTAAAGGAGGTCATGCACGTCCCAGTTCTGAAGCGGAATCTGATTTCTGTTAGAAGTTTGGGTGAAGAGGGTTGCACAGTAACTCTCACAGCAGACTCTTGGAAGGTTACCAAGGGTACACTTGTTATAGCTAGAGGTAAGAAAGTAGGTACGCTTTATCTATCTACTTGTTTTACTGATTCTTCTTCTGGGTTATCTACTTCAGCTGTAGATTCGGAGATGTGGCTTGATAGGCTTGGTCACATAGATATGAAGGAGATGCTGGTTCTTGAGTCAAAGGATATGCTTTCGGATTTGGAAGGCATGGATCGTGGTTTCTGTATGCAGAAGAAGAAGGTGAGATTTCTTGAGGAATCCGATGTTAGTGACAAGAACAGGAAAGCCTTGGTTTTCAAGGAGAAAGTGACGGACAGAGTTCAGCACAAGGTGCAGGGGAATTCTAAGCAGAGCAAGGGTGTTTTGGACAAGGGTTTGATCCAAAAGGAGCTCGCGGGAAAAAGTCAGGTCTCACAAGAAAAACACAGAGACCGACGTCGGCAGGAAAACTGGCGTCGGTGTCTAGACAGGGACCGATGTCGGCTATGTGCAGCTCGACGTCGGTGAATCGGGGCAGACAGAGACCGGCGTCGGCCAGGGGAAAATGACGTCGGCGGAGAGCCAGTCGTAGGGAACCGACATCGGTCGGCTGTAGACTGAGATGTGACCGGCATCGGTCACTGAGACGAATTTTGGGTGGACAGCAAGCTGTCATGGAGTCTCAAGCGCCCATATGGAGGACTGAAGGTGTAAGTAAGTTCTTAAATTCGTCATTTCCCTTCTTTACACTACTTGTTGCTCACTCATGGCATAGGACCAGGGAGTTATTGAAGAAGCAGAACAGGTAGATCCAGGAAACAGTGGGAGCTAGGCATGGATGAAGATGTGATTCTTTGGAGGAGAACCAAACAGGGGTTTTGGGTAGTGTGGCCAGCTGGAAGTAAGCACTGAGAGACGAATGGATGTTAAGGATGAAGAAGAGCGGAAATAGATACGTGAGATGGAAGATCAGGGTATTTGATCTTGTATTAGCTGCAGGGCAATGGAGGTTTGTTCATTGTGTTTCTCTTTACCAGGTTGGATAGTACTAGCTACACTATCCTATTTTCTGTATGATGTGCTTGTTGCAGGGTTACATATACAGGTATTGCTGAACTAAAGGTAAAGCTAGTTCAGGTGTTTGTCATGGAGAATCTGGGAGCAGCAAGATTCTTTGGCAAGAGTGTGTTCTAGAGACATGGTAGGTCATTTGTTGACTTTGTTTCAGGATGATTGTGTGGAACCGGTTAGCACACCGATGGTTAGACAGTTCATAGAACAGGTGTCTTGATTCACATAATGAGGTTGAGTGCATGGTATGTACTAAACCTGAGTTTTCCCAAGCAGTGGGAGTTGTCACAAGTTAGGAGCCAATCTGGGAGAGAACCATTGGAGGTCAGTTCAGTGGATTCTTACAGGGACTAGTAGCAGGTGCACATGCTATGCAAGTTCAGGTTTATTTCTACATGGTTGTAGATGTGGATGTGGTAGGTAATTTGGATGACAGGTTTTGCACCACGGATTTTGTGGTGGTTGGTCTTCAAGGGTGATTTTGAAGATGGATACATAGCCAAGGTAACAAACTAGACGGTGTACAGGTACATGTACAGGTTGCAGCTGTTTATCTCCAAGTGGGAGATTGTTAGGTTGTGGAGCTAAAAGCTTCAACCTTTGCAAACTGAGGAATAGATGGTTGCTGAGTTCTACAGTAACCGGCGTCGGCATCAGGACCGACGTCGGCAGAGTCCAGTGCAGAAGGCCACCGGCGACGGCAGTAAGTCGGCCGACGTCGGCAGAACCAGACAAGCAGGGACCGACGTCGGTCGCCTGTGTGTTCCAAAACTGCTCGTTTCACGGACAGTTAGTTAAGTGAACAAAGAGTTTGCATGTTGAGACCAGTTAGAGTCTTGTGCTGCGAGGACTATTGTCTAAATTAAGAGTCTAAGTTATTGTTTGAGTTAGGAATCTATTTATAGACCCATTGGCATGTATTGTATAAGGCATGAGATAGAAAGGAAGAGTTCCTTCTAGTTGTAAGATCTGTGAGTTGCAGGTTGTTGCAAGCTCATTGGGGATCTACATGTAAGTTTGGTCTTTGAATTGCAAGTTGCAGGTTCATGAGAGATCAGCTTGAAGTGCTATAGAGTGCTTGATGTACCGGCAGGGTTATTACTGACTGGTTGGTGAGGTGAACACCAATTCTGTGTGTGAGTTGGTTGTTGGGACTGTTTTTTGTGTAGGAGAGTGTGTGTGAGAAGAATTACTGAACACTTGAGGTGTGGCGAATCTCTGTAAGGTGAAAGAGTGTGGCGGCTCTTTGTTGTATTCTTTTCTGTCAGTGTTAATACAAGATAGTGTATTGTCTCTCATATTCTGTGCTATTGGTGAATTCTAGTTACTTGTGTTTCTGGTTATTTCCGCATATTCAATTGCTTATACTTGGTAATCATACTGTGCTTTTTCTGAGAAGCAAGATCCCAACTAGTGGCATCAGAGCATGTTTGTTGTTCTAGATTCCTGACAGATGTCATATTTATGTGTGAGGTAAATTTTTATACATGTATTTTTTGAGGATCATATGCACACTAAATCTTGTGAACTTTGGAATTTTTTGAGTTTTTACTAGCTACAAATGTAAGGATATGCATGCATAATATACACTCAATGGGAGCATATGCCTTTCATTATTTTTATAATCTTGATTATTATATGCATGTAATTCACACCTACTTATCTTTAACAACATTAATACCTATGTTTTTTCAAATAACAAAGTGCATGCTTACATTGTGTTTTCCATGTGCATGACTTGATACTTGAATGCATCCTATGTAAGGAGTGCACAAAGAATGTTGTGCATGAGGATGAATGTTACAACATAATGGTGTAGTAGTATAGAGAATTTATGAACCTATATGATGGTATGGAGGGAAATATTATAATAAAGGTATAAGGCCTTGATTCAATCTAGGCTTATTCTAGTGTGGTAATATTACAAGTTTGCGTGGTAATATTACAAGTTTGCTCCTTGTATTTGAGAGCTTACATTAGTCTTTGAAATATGTAATATGTATCATAAATCATAGCCTACAAATAATGAGAGCATAGTTGTGGATTTAGGTGATTGATCACTAAACTTCATCATTTAAACATGAGGATCCTCCTATATAGGAATGCATGAGAAGAGCAAAAATGTTGGGCATGCACTCAATATTAGAAATTGTGTATTGTATACTCTTTCCTATGTAGTCTAAAGTTTGGGTACTTTGCATACTAGAATTACATACCAATAATTTTGTGTGATGGAGGGTCACATAGATATTATGCATAAGGCATACATTAAAAGTTTTTAATAGGTTTTAATGAGCACTTAATTAATGCACAAATCTGTGCAAACTTTTAATTTTGGGCACTAGTGGGGAATCATCCTCATGCAACGTATATTTTGAGGAACTTCGACACTGTCTGAGTAAAAAATCCTCTTTTAAGGTCCTATGAGATTTACATAGGATGGGGTGAATTGAAGAGTCAAAAGTAAAATTTCACTTCTCTTGAAGGACCTCCAACATAATACCCTCACTTATCTATTCAATGGAAACTTTTAAAACATTATTTTATGGTCACTTCAATTGGTAATACTTTTGAATGACTATAAGTGGTGATGTAGATGTAAGATTAGAGTATGTTTCCCACTTTATATATTAGATATCATACTTTATATCATAGATGTAATAATTTTAAGGTTAATATTACATTTTCTCTTAGATTAATATTTCCTACATTCTACATTTGTTTTTAGTATATTAGTTGTTATAATTTATAGATTAGTTTTCTTAAAATTGTAGAACAAACCAACTAATTTACTATGTCAAATTTAAAGAACTTTTAATAAAAAAGGGGATGATATAAAATGAATCACAATTGGTATTCACAAGTATTTATTCTGACAGTACTTGAGCTTCTAGGATTGAGGTATGTGTTATGACTAAATTAGGTTATGCTTGGAATAAATGAGTTTGCTAGACCTTTGGGATTTACTTTGATATACTAATACAAATTTTAGAAAGACTTTCCATTTCCAAAGATCATCTGCACTATTACATGTTAAAACATGGATGGGAGATAATAAACATAGAAAATGATGTATACTAATAGGGCTGTATAGATTAAAATACATTTTCATATACATACACCTAACTAATGGTGGTTCACAACCCTTCTTATATCTATCTTTAAAAAAAAAGCAATTTATCATACAGACTGATATATGATGGATGATTAAACTAATCTATATTGTGGCTATGGGCATTTGGATAAAATTAGAATAAGGCTTAAAGTGTAATTAGAGGTATATATGTTGAGGCTATGGATGTTTGGGTAAAAAGAGAGCAATGCCTAGTATTCACTTATTATTTGGTTATAAAATTATAATTCAAAATGAAACCTACACTTTTTACCCAAGACTTTGTCAAAAATCTCATAAGAATGTGAATTTAAACTCACAAAATCACACATAGATCTAAGGAGTGAAAAGTTTTAGTATGTTACACGCGGAAGAAAGAGTCTTTTTCAAGGGAATGGTTTAATTATTCCTTTATTATTAGTATTGAAATTATTTAATGATGAATTTATATGATCTTGGGTTCTCAAATACTCAGGAGTATTTTCCCACTGAGTCATCATTTGTTATTATTTAACACACACACCCCATTTTATAAATTTAAATGGGAACCCACTATTGTATGAATATACTTATTTAGGGTCCTATAATCCTTAAAGACCCATGGCATTGGTTATAATATGAAAAATGCAAAGGTTTATCCTCAAATCTAAAGTTACATATTTTGAATTTTGAAAATCAAAGTTTGAATGTTGATTTTGATTTATTTTGAACCTTGGGTTTTTATAATAGTCTCAAAAATTAACATTATGGTTTTTTTTATGGACTGATAAAACCAATGTGTCTCATCCTAGTTATCCTATGAATTTTTTATTTTTATAGGACTATTGATAAAGATTTTAAAATTTTTCATATTCGAGCCCTACCTTTATTATCCAAGGTCGAGACAAGTAGAAAGATTACATTACTCAAAACCTTCAATTTTGACAAAATTTTGTTAAGTGTTCCAAAGTTTTTGATCCTTGAGAGATCAATAGATATAATTATTATGTTACCCAAAGCTCTTTATATTTTAAATAAAATTATAAGCATTCAAAGTATATGATCTCCAATAACACACCATGTGATGTAATTATGTGAACCTAAAACCATAAAAGTTTAAAATAGAGTTAATCATATAATGGTCTTGAGGTTTCAAGCTCCAAGAACTTGACAAGTGTGACAATTCCATGAACCTAGAACCTAGAAGGTTTAAGGAAAGTTTATTGGCCTCAAGATCCTATAGTATAATATATTTGAGGTTCTAAGCTTTGATAGATTAAAATTTGGCATAATTTCATTAACTTAGATCTTGAAATAATAAATACCAATTACTTCTAATGGTCACATGAATCCAAGCCTCCTAGCCTCTGAGTCTCTGAGATCATGCCATGCATTGACATCTTGACACCTTGAGCCTTCCTAGAGATATATGCAAATCCAGATTTCTATCAGTTATGTCTTTGATTCTCTGAGTTCCTATAGGACAAAAATTATTCCACATAGCTCAATCATGTTATTTTGCAACCCCATAACATACAAAACAAAGTTACAAATCTAGAGACCTAAGTAGGTCAGAAGAAGACAAGTGTAAAGATCTAGGAGATGCATGGATAAAGTAAAAATAAATGAGTTTTACAAAAAATAGAGAGGTATATAAGTTAAATATTGACACATGTCTCAAATAAGTGATTGAACATACAAATGTAATGAAAAGTTTCCATATGATAAACACAAACCTGCTAAAGTTGACTGACACTTTTAAATTGAAAAGGGAATAAAATCAAAGATGTTATTCACATTGATGTCTCAAAAATGAAATCAAGGCATTTAATTTGAGAAATATATGAAAAATATAAGATACAAAGTCACTTCACCATCAATCAAATATTTCAATTATGAGATTTCAAGCAACCAAAAGCCTTAATTTTTTAATGAACTTGAAAGAACATCAAGACAATTTACAAAGGAATTATAGAATCCCTTAACACTAAAATGGCTTCTCTAAAACCAAAATGTGTCCAAGATAATTTGCTATAATCCATTAATGGAAATAATGAGCATACTGATATAATATTTTATAAGAGATCCTTTATTTCAAGTTTCCATTTTACTCAACCCTATGTAATGTAGTGGAGTCTATGATACCCTACACTATAAAATACCAACTATCTCAAGAGGAGAAAAAATATATCAATGACCTATTTCCAATCTAGGTTATGGAACTTCATAAAGTGGTGACTAAACTAGAGGTAATGTCTTGTGTTGTTTTACCTATTAATTTATTCTTTAATGGTACTTGTTCTAGGGATTGTTTACATCTTAAGAAATGGAAAAATGTAATTCCCTATATTTATAAAAGGAAATTTGAGAGGTACCTTAAGCTTCCATCACCTAAGGTTTCTTATAAAAAATTCAAAGATAATGCATGGCTTGATCACAACACAATACAATGTAGATTGAAACAATGGCTAGTGAAATGCCAAAGACTGAACCCCAAAAGAGGCATTTCCTATAATAATATTATCAATTTAGGCTAGAATTAGAATAACCATGGACCTATTGAATATATTATATGTTTTCTCAAACATAACTTATATAAAATTGGAATGGGTACCTTTATAGGACATTCTCCTCACTTCTGATAAAATTATGGCCCTAAAAGAGGTAATCAATGTCAAACTTAAGGCCGAAATGTAAACACATGAATGAAAATCAACTATTAAAAATTGTTACATTTCATATCTATTAGATGCAGTCCTTGGCACAATCCATAGAGCGCAGGGGGAATTATGACAACCATCTATAGAGTATGTTATAATAGAATTTATAAGGATTATTATTTCATGTTTGTTTATATATATAAGAATAAGATTACCATGATTTGTGAGGAAACATATCCTAAAGTTTATCAAGACATTCATGGCACTTAGATGCCTAAAATATCTAAGAATATTTTTAAAAAAAATTGAATAAGGGATACTATTGGTATTACCCATATTATACAATAATATGAATTGTAGGAAATATGACACCCCCTCTATTTTTACCTCTCCATATTCTTAACAAAATTTTAGAGAAAGAGGTGGCCTACCAATTATATAAAAATATAGATGAGTAATGTGGAATTAAAAATTAGGCTTACTATTATAAGACCCATATAAGTATTGAGAAGCTCCAATTTGTGATAAGGCCACACTTCAACTATTCAGGGAGAATCAAGTCCCATTATAATCTAAAATTGACCCAATGTAGGGAATGGGACCTTAAAGGAAAATTCAATAATTATATCCAACACCTTAATGAGAATAAATGAGTGATAATTACATATGGTCACCATGAATATGAACATGATGTTATTTTATGAATGCATCAGATTACTTTGAAGTATGGAATCAGATGAATAACAAGCAAATGTGCATGATAGTTTCTCAAGCCATCCAATATGATCATGAAATTATAAAAGAACAAGAAAATGAGATGGTGTAGTATGCATAAAGAGCCTAGGGTCATCAATGGTCTCTAGCCTTGCCTTAGGGCCCAACATGGTGAGACCATCCTCCGTATCTTATAGTAGAAGAAACTAATCTACAAGAGGGAAAGTCTAATAGTGAAAGGAAAGAGAGCCTCCAAGTTAGAAAGTAAATTATTAGAGGTATCCCTAGTCTCCATTTGGCCCCTAAACATCCAAATACTACCATAATTTTGGTCATAACCACTATAGTGTAGAATATTTAACCTCCTTAGAATATATATAAAAAACACATTTTATTGGGTACCTCTCTTTCCACTCACAACAATTACATAGGTAAGCCTCCTAGCATTTATATAATCTTCCTTCACATCTATTCGATATACTACTCCTTCGCCTCCAACATCTTAGGTAAGTCAATACCTATACATTACCATTGGTGATGAGACATATCCTCAAATACTCCCCACCATTCCATTTTCCTCTTTGTCCACAGTTCCCTTTGCTAATGTTTTCCCACTCTCCATTCCTTCTCCACTTGCAACAATAGTTCCTACTACTCTTGTGTTTTTATTTATTTTTTCATCCCATTAAAATCATATTTCTCTCATAGTCACTTACCAAAGTTAATCCAAAGTCCTTCCAACATCTACCAAGATCCAATAATTAGACAAAAGACCTCATTAGGTCTTACTACTATAGAAGAATGCCTTGATAAGGAGGAAGTAGAAGAAGATGAACATGAAAGTGTCATATCATTAGTCAACTATCCTACATATTAAGAGGAAGGGAATGAAAAAATGATGACTAGATCATTACCAAATTTAAGTGAGGAGGGAGCCCAAGATGAAATAGATGAGGAAGTAGAATTAGAAAAGTCTATATCAATGAGCTTAGGAAGCTTGTAAGAGGAAGAAACTCTAGTTGGGGCATTATAGTAACAATTCCTACCTAAAGAGGAAAATAAATCATTAATAAGGTGGTATCCTCTATTATTTCTTCTATTACTATTGTAAAAACTCTAGCTATAGATTTTCCTCTAGCCATTCCAAGGCCTTCATCTTCTAGTTCAATTGATTCTTATATTTTTTCAATGTCAACACAAATAAAGGATCTAAGGAAAAGGGTCTATTTTGAGAGTTTGGTTTCAATTTCTATTTTCAATACTAGAGGGGAACCAATCCCCCCTAAATATTCATCTCAATTGGGTCTAACCCTACCACATTCCATACCTATAGATTCAAGCATAATGACAGTTGAAAAAACTTCAAGGTTGACTAAATATGTGGTTAAAGTTACCCCAGAAAGGGAAGTCTCACCATGGTAGAGAATTGTTTATCCACCTTTCCAATTCTCAATTTAGAGAAGTTTATCTTTA
Source organism: Torreya grandis (assembly GCA_037957365.1). Taxonomy (NCBI): domain Eukaryota; kingdom Viridiplantae; phylum Streptophyta; class Pinopsida; order Cupressales; family Taxaceae; genus Torreya; species Torreya grandis. The sequence goes on along the minus strand of JARHVA010003603.1, from coordinate 1,580,905 downwards.
GTACCTCTATAAATAACTCCCAATCCTATGATAACTCCTCCCTCTACCTATGAAGACCCAAGTCCACCAAAATAAGAAGGGGAACTTACTACTCGTTAATGGGTTAAAGAAATGCAACATAAAAAGAATGAGATACATAATCTAGTCATCGCAAACTACCTATAGTCTAAACCTGATTCGATAAGCAAAGTGGTATTATTCATAGGTTGAAGATGTGGAAGGTGGTCAATATAAATACAAGGGGATAGATTGAGTTTGAACAAATATAAAACCTATTTCTCTTGGATAAGAAATCTAAAAAGAATCATAATGATCTGACAGAGTATACAAAGGATTTTTGTTTTTTTTTGGATTCATCTAGAGAATCAATGAAATAAATTTACAATAATAAGGATTAGTCACATCAGAGATTACTATAGAGATATATTATTCATGCCCTCATGATATTTTTGATAGTGTATAGAGTGTATCGATTAGGGTATATAATATTTTAAATAACATTTAAGTTTCAATAGGAATAAGCCAATATGATAAGATAAAAGTGATTAAAATTTGACACCAAATGGAAGAATTTGAGGAAAGGATTACATTTTTAGTATATTGATCAAGAATCATTACATTCAATCATTTAAATTTAGTGTCCATCAAATATGCCACATGGGACCTAAGTTATGTAATTGTAAACAAGGATGGTGCCCTTAACTGGCATACACTTTTACAAACCATGAGAATGGGGTCTTATAAATTTTGAGAGATATGAGGGTCACTGATGTGATTTCCTCTACTAAAGAATTATTTAGCAATCCTAATTTTAAAACAATCCTTAAAATAATTGAAACTAGATTTATGGAGGAAGTTGAAGGAATAGTTTATAATACTAATGATGATATCCTATAGCTTATCACTTTTACTAAATATATAGTGACAAAGGTTGAAGCCCTTGGATTAGAATTTAAGAAATCAGAAGAAGAGGATATAAGTGTTAAGTATGGGATATACTGAGAGGGGGGGATGAATCAGTATATCATATGTATTATAAAAATTTCCCTTAACCAAATTCCACTTAATCAAACATTCAAGATATGCAATAAAACTCAAACAATAAACACCACACAAGATAGAGAGAGACACCAGATATAATGTGGAAACCCAATGTGGGAAAAACCACAGAGAACAATCTCAAGTATATGAATGAGCACCAACCCAAACAGTATTCACAAGCACCAACTTGTAGGAGCACCAAACCCTTTGCTGAGCACCAACCCAGTAACTATTCATGAGCACCAATCCATAGGAGCACCAACCCCTTTGCTGAGCACCAACCTAGCAACAATTCATGAGCACCAACCCATAGGAGCACCAACCCCTTTGTCAAGCACCAACCCAGCAACAATTCATGAGTACCAACCCACAGGAGCACCAACCCCTTTATCGAGCACCAACCTAGCAAAAATTTGTGAACACCAACCCACAAGAGCACCAACCCCTTTGCCAAGCACCAACCTAGCAACAATTCATGAGCACCAACCCACAAGAGCACCAACCCCTTTGTGTATACCACACACCTATCTCTCAATGTTGCTATCTCAACAAATGATAGTTCATTACAACATCTCTTTCCTCTCTCTCACCTTTGCTCTTCTAAGCTAGATATAAAAAATACAAATCATATTCATCTCTCACAATTTCTCTTCTAAGGTAGATATTACAATCTCAAATCAACCTCTCTCTTCCATATTACAAATGGCTTCTCAAGCCTTTATTTATAGCTTTCCAAATTACCTTTAGCCTTCCCCCTTTGTGACTCTTCAATCCTCATGGAAAATGGCACGAAACTTGTATGACCCTTCATATCCTTGCATTTGAAAAGTCATGTGGTGACCCTTCATGAGTAAAAATGTCCTTCCCTCTTTTGTCCTTATCTTGGTGACTTTTCGTATTGCTCAAAGTGTCCCTTTATGAGAAATTGTGCCCTTCCTCTTTTGTCTTCACTTGGTGACTCTTGGAATTCCCCAAGATGACTCTTCAGGGGAAAATGCATCCCATCCTTCTTTTGTCTTTACCCCATGGCTCTTTGACTACTCGTTGGGCCCTTCTTTTGTCTCATATGCAACCAAAAATATATTTGTTAATATTAAATAAATATTAACTCACATTAACCAAGATATATCTATTAAAAACAACATTAAATGCAATAGGGCCTTTATCACCAATAATGCTAGACCTTTGACATCAATGCCAATATTTCCAACAATCTCCCCCTTTGTCATTGATGGCAACCTCAATTCTGAAACTACCACATCCTGTCACCTGTACATCCTATCATCTAAAAACATACATTAACTTCCCCTTACTGTAACAACTTGTATCTATTCCCTGTACCTATTTCTACACATGTATCTATACCTATTATTCTCCCCCTTTGACATCAATGGCAAAGGGCCTACCTGGAGCTAACACTTAGCTCTCCCTCAACTGATGCTAAACATCAATGGTAGGAAGTAATATAAATCACTCCCAACTCCTCTCATAGATCTTTGAATGTGTCCTTTGATCGTGCCTTTGAGAAGATATCTAACAATACATACACATTATTCTCTATCATTTGAGCATCTGCAATCAACTCATTTGAATCTTTTCTTCTAATCTCAAAACCTTCAGCATGAAACTTTAATGTGTATCCTTCATCACATATTTGACTAACACTCAATAGATTATGCTTAAGACCTTTTACATATAGAACATTCTTAGTCTTAGTTCTACCATAATCCAAACTCAAAGTACCTTTTTTGGCTATCCTGGTAGTGGTTTTATCTCTGAATCTCACTGTACCACCATTTATTTTCTTTAGATTAATGAACTTACTTTTATCTCCTATCATATGCCTCAAACATATGCTATCAATTAGCCATGGCTGATCTTTACCTCTTACATGCAGGGTTGTTTGAACCATCATAGAATCCTCAGGTTCTTTCTTCTACCATGAACATGTCTGAACCTTCTTCTTGATGAATGGAGCTTTGAAACTCTAATCCTTCTTCACTGACTCGAACACACTTCTACAATACTGAGCTATGTGTCCGAAGTTATTGCACTTGTAGCATACTATGGTCTCTTCATCAAAGCTTGATAGAGGAGCAAAAGAGTTATGGCTTCTTCTTGACTCTACTTGACTTTCTTTCTCCTTATTTTTGAAATTGTTAGCTCTTTTTATACATTCTAATTTCTTATGACCATATCCATTACAATAAAAATAATAGCCATAAACATAAGACCTGTCTGTATATCTCTGACCTGATTGTCTTTTGTAGCTTTGTTCTCTCCAGCCTTCTCTATTTGAAATGTCCTCTACATTTGTCACTTCTCCCCTTTTTGTTTCCTCTTTTGTAAGAGATTTAACATACCTCTTTTTATTTTCAAAACTGATCCCTATCTTATCTGAATTTGCTTTTTGACTTTCCAATATCTTATTTAGCATGTTAGTGCTATCCTTAAATTTTGAATCACTAATTAATTTATCATTGACTGCTTTCTCAATATCTTCCTTCAAAGAGGCAATTTTAATAACATAGCTTTGACATTCTTTTCTTGCTTTTTCCAACTGTGTTGTGAGATCTTCTTCATTCTTCTTGGCTTCTTCCAAGTGTGTTGTTAGATCATTAATAATTTCCTTTAACTCCTTTTCATTTTTCTTGATCTGGCGCTTTAATCTTCGATTCTTCTTCTCAACAGCTTTTAACTCTTCAAGGGCACAAATGAGTTCTCCTTCCATATTCACTTCAACTTCCTCCTCTTCTTCTTCTTGATCATCTTCATGTATGGCCATGAATATAATCTCTTCTTCTAAATCGCTGACTCCACTATCTTCGACTGAGCTAGGATCCTTAGAATATAGGCTCTTCTTCTCGAATCCCTTCTTAGATTTGCCTTTGAAATTCTTCTTGTGTGTAGGCTTTTCTTCTTCTTCATCATTACCCTTATTTGGGCATCTAGCTAAAAAATGTCTAATCTTTCCACAATTAAAACATTTAAAAGGTAATTTTCCTTGATTTTTATCGGTTCCCCTTTTAGGCTTGCAAATGAAAAGTGCTCCATTATCATCTTCATCATCACTAGAACTATCACTTGATTCTTGAATCTTAGCTTTCTCTTTCTTTGATGTCTTGAAAGCTGCTTCTCTCTTTGAGGGTTTATCTTGTTCTATCCACATCTCATATGCCGTGAGAATACCATGAAGCTCATCCATCTTTAACTTGCCTAAATTCTTCATCTCCTCGATTGCCGAACCTTTGCATCATATCTCATTGGTAGAGATCTCAAAACCTTTTGCACCACCGTTAACTCTTCTAATGTTTCTCCAAGACCTTGAATCTGATTTATGATTTAATCAACTCACAAAAGATAACTTGTTATATCTTCTTCTTCTTCCATCTTCAAACTTTCAAACTACCTTCTAAAAGTCTGAAGCTTAGCTTGTTGAACCTTTCCATCACCTTTGTAAATATTCTCAAGTTTTACCCAAGTTTCATGAGGAAATTTACATTGCATAACTTTAACAAATTTAGATTCACATAAACCACATAAAATAGCATTTAAATCTTTAGCATTACATTCACTTGCCTTCTTTTCTATTGGAGTAATTGTAGATGTCTATAGCTCTTCATATTCCTCCACCACTACTTTCTATATGTCGAATCCAAGGGCTATAAAATAAACCTTCATTCTCATGCTCCAAAAAGCATAATTCATCCCATCAAACAAAGGTGTCTTATTTGTAGAAAATCCTTCTCGTGACCTAGCCATCATGCTTTCCCAATCTACCTTCAAGCTATAAAACTTTTCAGAAAGGAACTTGCTCTAATACCAATTGTTAAACACAAGATATACTGAGAGGGAGGGTGAATCAGTATATCATATATCTTATTTAAACTTTACCTTAACCGAATTCCACTTAATCAAACATTCAAGATATGCAATAAAACTCAAACAATAAACACCAGACAAGATAAAGAGAGACACCAAATATAATGTGGAAACCCAATCTAGGAAAAACCACAGAGAACAATCTCAAGTATATGAATGAGCACCAACCCAAACAATATTCGCAAGCACCAACTTGTAGGAGCACCAACCCCTTTGTTGACCACCAACCCACAGGAGCACCAACTCCTTTGCCAAGCACCAACCCAACAAAAATTCATGAGCACCAACCCACAGGAGCACCAACCCCTTTGTGGAGCACCAACCCAACAACAATTCATGAGCACCAACCCACAGGAGCACCAACCCTTTCTTGAGCAGCAACCTAGCAACAATTTGTGAGTACCAACCCATAGGAGAACCAACCACTTTGTGTATACCACACAACTATCTCTCAATGTTGCCATCTCAAGAAATGATAGTTCATTACAACATCTCTTTCCTCTCTCTCACCTTTGCTCTTCTAAGCTAGATATAACAAATACAAATCATATTCATCTCTCACAATTGCTCTTCTAAGCTAGATATTACAATCTCAAATCAACCTCTCTCTTCCATATTATAAATGGCTTCTCAAGCCTTTATTTATAGCTTTCTAAATGACCTTTGGCCTTCCCCCTTTGTGACCCTTCAATCCTCATGGAAAATGGTGCCAAACTTGTATGACCCTTCATATCCTTGCCTTTGAAAAGTCATCTGGTGACCCTTCATGAGCAAAAACGTCCTTCCCTCTTTTGTCTTTATCTTGGTTACTTTTCGTATTCCTCAAAGTGTCCCTTCATGAGAAATTACACCCTTCCTCTTTTGTCATCACTTGGTGACTCTTGGAATTCCCCAAGATGACTCTTCATGGGAAAATGCGTCCCATCCTTCTTTTGTCTTTACCCCGTGGTTCTTTGACTTCTCCATGGGCCCTTTTTTGTCTCATATGCAACCAAAAATATTTTCATTAATATTAAATAGCTATGAACTCACATAAGCTAATATATATCTATTACAAACATCATTAAATGCAATGGGTCCTTTATCACCAATAATGCTAGACCTTTGACATCAATGACAATATTTCCAACAATAAGTCTAATGGTTGAAGGCATTAAAGTATTTAAATCTTACTTTATTGGTTTTTATATTATTTATAAAACATTTGAGGTAACACATTTACTATTTGAAAAACTAAAGGCCATAGTCAAAGTGTAAGGGTCATCACCAAGCATGCAATCAATAACAAGTGATGCCACATTGACACATAATCCCAAATTTACTAGATATTCAATCATGCATACTCTAGGTGGGATAATCTTAATTCCCCAAGCACCTATAATGTCTATTTTAGTTCTACAATTATCACTCCATCATTTTACTCTACCAACAATGTCACATTAGCACCACTAATTAAGTTGGAACTATTGGTTCCTAATTTATTTGGCATATATATATATATATATATATATATATATATATACATATATATATATATATATATATTTATTTATTTATTTTTGAGTAATTCTAATCTAAGTAAACACTTTTGTACATACATGCTTTACATGGATTTGATACACAATTCTCTTTCTGGAGATTTAAATTTAGACTTCACTTGGAAGATGAGGCCTTCCCCTCCTTAAGCCTATATATATGTGTGTGTCCTACCTATTCCAAAGGGAGGATAATTTTTTATATTAATATTAATAGGAAATTATATGGATTATTCTATAATTAGTCTCAATGTGTAAATATGATTCTTATCTAAATTATGAATCTTGCAAGAAGTTATCATTCTAGTATCTTAGTCTTTTGGTTGTGTGTGGTTTTTATTTTAAATACATCTATTCATATTGTGTTATTACTAGTTTAAATGCCTTTTATATATTAATCATAATATCCCGTTGTAAACGTATAAATGTATTCTTATAAACACAACAACCTTTGATTATATATGATTAATTTTACTGTATTATTATTTCCTTAGACTCATAAATGTGATTGATTTTTGGTGTGCTTATATTAGTTTCTAGAAAACATTAGTTATTGATTGCTTGTCCAACCCCTAGTTCAAGAGACAACTTAGAAGGTTTCATCTTGTTTGGTCCACATGCCTCCTTTTCTACCCTTATTTTCCTTCTTTTTTATGTTTCATTTGGTTAGTATTTCCTTAGATTAGAACCATCATCAATGCATTGATCTCAAGTAGATATATATTCACCCCAAATCCTAACCTTCTATGGTAAATAATTACTCTGCTCAATGTTATTCTACAAAAGGTTGTTTACAAAGCCTAATACACAACAACTCATGCCTTGGAGTGAATTCTTTTTCATCAATCCTAAAACATTATAAGCTACCTCGTAAGTTTACCTAGTGTGCAAAAAACTCACATCAACACATAAGTTTCAATTTCAAATGCTCAAGCTATCTAAAATAACCTTAAGATTATACCCAATAGAGAAATATTTTATTTTATCCTTATTGATAGGTAGTGCTCCCCTATCCACTTACATTAGTCATATCCCATGATAGATAATAATTAACTTCTAAAATTTAAAATATCATTTTGGGTTTTCCCACACATTCACATTGTAGGATATATAAAATTATCAAAATATTCACTTATAAATACATGTCAATTGTCACTCATTATCCCCACTTACTATTAACTTGGTAAAAGCATACACACTTATGAACATTGAGCAAATATTTCGTATTTTTCCAAAATTCTTAATCATTGACAAGGATAATCCATTATCCAATTCAAAATCTATCTAAACCAAGTCATGGGATTTTATTTTCAAGTATTAAATCCATCTTCTAGCTATATACACATAGTCAAAGAAGGACAATTTCACATTTAATCTATGTGGGAGAACTACATGGGATTTCTTTCCCTCCTTATAGTATTAGCTGCATAAGAAATGGCCAATCGTGAAGGGGGTGATTGAATTAAACACATCCCATTACACTCCTATATTTTTATGATAGGTTTTTAGGATATCAAAGTACCCTAAGGGTTTTAAAGATAAGAGAAAACATGTAGCTATTTATATGTGTCCAAACCCTAGTTTTTATATCCTAGACTTATCACCTTTCAAAGGTGCATTGGGAACACTGATTATTATTTACAAAAAATCAATATGGATATGTCTATGGTCAACAGACTTAGGTCCACTGTGCCATCCTCCACTTACTATTATAATGTATAGAAACATATCTTGCTTCTACCTCTAATTTACCATTTCTACATTCATGTTTTCTCTATATTTCCCATCAACAATGCATCATAGTTATTTAGGACTTTTTCATGTTCAATAAAATTAGACTCATTATGCCATTGTTTACATATAGTGTACTTATCCAAAAAAAAAAAATTGTACCTAATTCTAATTATGAGCCTATAAAACAACCTCTTCTTCTAGTTTTCATAGTCAAACAATTAGAAGAGTCAACATAAATCATTGTTCAAGCTAAGTAAATTTATTATTAATTTAAAAAAATCTACTTTCCATATTTATAAAATATTCAAAATAAAAATTATTGAATATTTTACATCTTTAGCATTCTAATATTTTTAGTTTTACACCTACATAATGACATAATAAAACTTATTATTTTTGAAAAAATGAGGTAAAAGAGACAAACATGTTCAATGGCTTGGTCATATAAAAAAACATAAAATGCCATAAATAAATAAGACTAATCTTAAGGTCATAATCTTGTGGAAATCATATTGAAAAATTATAATAAACTTAAGAAGTAGACTAGCAATATTTTGAGAAATTATCAAGAAGGAATACAATTATGAATATTCCTCAAAATATTAGACCTAAATTCAAGGCTTAATACATACATAGCTTAAATTTTCATGATTTCAAATGTTTAAAACCAAACATTTCATTGCATCTAGATTCATCATGATGGTTCATGCATACATCTATATGGATAATTATTCCTAATTTAAGCTTTCTTTAGAGTCTTATAATTTATGAAACTCTTTTCCACTTATAAATGAGTTGTTAGGTTTTTACAACATAACTTACTAATCCAATTTTAAGGGTTATATTATGTCAAAAGTTTGATTATAGTTAAAAATCAATGAAAAGGGAAAGAAGGATCAAAACATTAGATCAAATATTAGAACACATACAAAAGTAATCTACAAGTGTAGGCATAGTTGAGTGAGACATTAAAAACATTACCAATAAATTGGGAATAATACCTTAGAATTTGGATAGTACTATTTTCCACAAGGGTTCAAATTTAACCGATAGCATCCAAAAGGATTTAGCTCCAATTTATTAATTCAAGATATTATAGAGAAGATAAAGAGTGATTTTAGGGGAAGTGATGAGTATAGTGAGTTATATAAATTATAATTAAGATAATCACATCTATCCTCTATTACTTTCTCAATTCCAAATATATTAAGTAAAATATAAATCTACCCTTTTACATTCATATTTTATATTTAATTACCTATTTTAAATAATCTAAATATCCATAGCTTTATCTTATTTAGATCAAATTATTTAAAATATCAATTAAATATCTTGGATAACTTGTCGTGAATCTAATATAAAACATTCTAATAATATTTTTTTATGGGCCCAAAATAGTGGAGACATTATTTTTTAAAAAGCCTACGATTAGACAATTCAATTTAATACTTGGAAAATCATGACTATGACAAATACAATAGCATTACATAATGTAAAAAAGATTTTTTCATTCAAGGTCAAAGGTTGTTTACACTCATTTCAAAGAGATTGGACATCTAAAAATGAAATTCCTACTAAGAGAAAAGTTACTATCATGAAGATCACAAGTGTGGGTGTGAAATAAAAATAAATCAAGTGAAAATGAAAATTAATAGTATGGAAATATTATTCTCCCTCAACATAATGATAAATAAAAATAAAAATCACTAATTATTAATATGGGCCAAGTATCATTACATGCATTAACCTAAGTAGGATTAACTTAGTTATCTAATGTAAATATAATCATTAGTGTGCCTAAAAATTTATGTCCTATAGAGTAAATGAATATTCCATATTAAGCTCTAGAAACATGAATCCTTTAATTAATTACCATCATCTTAAAATTATAAAAGATAGAAAAACCAGTAGAATGTTATAATAGGACATACTCCATCCTTGTAACTACCATATTAAGCATAAAATTATTTATGCAACACTTCACGTGCAATTCACAAATGATACATGCATTATAAACTACCATGCACATTGGAATCATGTTACTTCTTCATACATGACTACAATCCAATGTGTTTGCATGGAGTGCAAAATGAATTTTAAGTTCATTATCCTTGAAGACTAAGTTTTATGCTTGTGATGGATGATTTATGAGGGCTCTTAAGTTTTTTATGTGTTATACTTGCTACAGTGTATTAAAAACATGTAAGTACTTCAATAAAACCCAACATAAAGGAGAGATACAAAATACATACCTTTGATAAACTACATAGGATGAAATACCAACAAGAGTGACACCATGTTTTCTAATCACCACTATGTTCTATAGTTTGTAAGAATTTTACTTCTTGGGATTACAAGAGAACAAACCTAAAAAATATCATACTGTCATAATTATCCCTTCACTATTAAGTGGATGAATTTCATCTTATGAAAGATATAATAATGAACTTAACCATATTAGTTGTGTAGTCTTCAATAATCTTGATTTGAATAAACTCAAAACTAAGTGAACATACTTGGACACTCCTTCAAATAGAGAAGAATTAATGATTGAATTTGAATGAACCCCCATGGGATAATAAATAGACAAGAACCATTCTCTAGGCTTGAAAAAGAATCCAAAGAGTCTAAAATCGAAGCCCAAACACTTCTTTGTCCTTTAAAATTATTGTTCATTACCTACATGAAAAACCATAACCTTATGTAGGGTGAAACCATCATAGAGGTTAAGAAACCACTATTTAACTTTTCCATTCCACCAGGTTGGGTAAGAAACTACCACTTAATGTTGAAAAAGTGACATTATGGCTATGTAAATTCCACTTAAGTTTGTGTTACTGGGGCAGTTACATAATAACCGCCTACTTAAATTATTAGTTTTGGAACCATAAAAAGTCCTCTAAATTTTGGAGCCCATCAAAATTTTAATTTTTTTGATCTTACATAGTTATTCATTAAGAACCCAAATATGTACTCAAATATTTCATTTGATGCAAACCATAATATGTTTAAACCCTATAATAAAAAAACTAGATATAGTTTATAGAACTCAACGTGATTGAGATAACCCTGCTTTAATAATCTATTTTCTTATTGAATGAATTAGATGATCTTCTTGATCTAATATTTTGGTATTCTTCCCCAAATTTGATGTCTTTTGGTTCCATAAAATATACATAAAAGGAAGATGAGTATTTACCTTATATCTCAAGCAGGATAATAATTCTATCATCCTCTTGGACTATACCTTGTTCCTCTCTCTTGGAGAGTAACTTCAAAACTATGAAACCTTCAAACCTAGGTTGATCAATAGTCCATGAATCATTCCAATATATACCATCCAACATGCACTCTTTAGTGTCTAGGTTTTCCTCTTAGTTGTTCATCTTAGCCCCTTCCTTTGTGATACACATTATTCTAGGATAGGGTGAAGATCTCCATGAGGAAATGACCATAAAATATGCTCCTTGGTACTCATAATTATTATAATAAGTTAAGATAACATATTTCATTATTTAGGTAGTGTTATAAAAATTCATCACATAAGTAAATTTCCATTATATTGGGTCTTACATTTAAAAAATTCAACGTAAATGGATTGAAATATATAGTTACATTAATTTTTTTCCCATATATTAAAACTTAACATTTTTGTTAAAAAAAAATAGAACATACATTGAAGGAAACATATTCAATTGTAGATCATGAATGTCAAAACCCACATCCATCATAACTAGAAGTATTTCTATGATATGATATTTAGCATCAATAAACTTCTCACTTTGTATCAATGATCTAATGTCATGCCACTTATTCAAATTTCATGTAAGAAAACTTGGGCTCATGAGTATGATAAAATATTCAAAAAAACATACCATACTAGCTATTATTGTAACTACAAAAACCTTACTCCATGCACATCTTGTAATGGTTACTTTTCCAAATTCAAATATTTACTATCGATAAACTTATACATTTTGAAAATAATTGAAAAAACAATTCAACCAAATAGTTGGCTATCTATACACAATGTGCCTAATCCTATTCCTATTTAGCACTTATAAATAAAACATTTATGGATCACCTACCAAGAAGACTTATATCATCTTCACATTAATATAAATAACCCTAAATTTTCCACATCAAAATCTCATCAAAGAATTAAGACCTAACTAAATTTGAAGCACCTAATCCATGTTAAGTTTGAACATTTTCAAGTGTTGAAATCTATGTTACATGTTGCATACATACTATAAGATCACTATTTCATACATACACATAACTTTAAGAAGTACATGAATTTTGAGAACTTTTGGAGTGTAGGAGATGCAAATAGTGCTTATTTAATCAATGGGAGTAGTTAAGGTCATCTAAACCCATATTTTCTATTCCCTTTTTAAAGTAAACCTAATGTCAAAAGTGGATCTAAACTTTTGAAAGAGAATATAAAATAAAGGAATAATGCACATAGTGATATTTTCATATTGCATAGGATAGTGATTTATAATTATAAATAAAAATATGTACCAAAGGAGTCTAAAACATATTATAAAGACATTTTTTAGGGATAAAATGGATCTAGATTTTTATAGACGTCCATTTTCTACCAAACTCATCTAGGCAAGTCTAAATAGTCATTTTCTCATTTTAAGTGATTTGTGATCTAACTTCACTTCTTCTTTTCACTTGAAAACATTGTCACACCTATATAGACCCCAAAAAAAGTTAAGAACCATAATTTTATTGAACATTTGTATTTATAAAAAAATGTAATAAATCAATTATACTATTATTTCACATTCAATTTTATATATATATATATATATATATATATATATATATATATATATATATATATATATATATATATATATATATATATATATATATATTTGTCGTGTTAGATAATTGAATAAAAAATAAGATAAAAATTTCCTTAAGCCATGATGGAGGTATTGACATATTTTTAGATCCTTAAGAATTAAATTTAAGTATATTCTTTCGCTGAGAAATTTGACTCTTTTTTTGGGATGTAATATGTCATTTTGATCATCTTTCTCTTATTATTGGAAACCTTGTCTTAAAACTGATTTTTTTTTCTTTTTTTTTGGGGGGAATAATTCCCAATCCTTCCAAAGTTAAAAAATCATATTTTAATGTGTAAATAATTTAATAATATCCATGTCAAACCCTATTAATGTTTTTATTAATGCCATCCAACCTAATTTAAGTAATATAGCTTGTACGGGTTATTTTTTAGGATAATATAGTCAGAAGGGTCTATTATAATCATGTCACCTTCAATTATGTCCTCTTCCATTCTCTTGGCAACTAAAACTTAAAATGTCACTATTCATAGTCCTCTAATGGAAATTTGAAAACACTTTTGTTCTTTAATGAATAGATATGTTTAGTTTATGTGATATGGACAAGAGAATGGTAAACACTTTTGTCCTTTAATGAATAGATATGTTTAGTTTATGTGATATGAACAAGAGAATGGTGCACGTCTTTTGGCTCTTGCATCAGTGGTGTATCATAATATACAAATCATTACTTGTATATATCACATAAATAGTATATATTAGTACATATATTAATGCTCGAACCATTATAAATCACGTGTTTTCAATTATTTTCTTTTTCAACTTTAATTAAGAACTCTTATTAATAAATATTCATTATATGTGCTATTGTTTGAAATCTCACTATCATAAAAAATTATAGGATGAGGTTCAAATTTATTTTTAATTAAGTAATATGTTTTATTTTTAATTATTTTAAATTTTATTCATATTTTTGGGAGAATTTATATTATCTTAAAAAAAATTGAAAGAGGTTTATTTTGGATAAAGTGCACTCATTCACTAATTCAATTACCCCTTTTCAAATTTTAACTATTGGGGATTGGTTTGGCTGTCAATATATCATTAATTTGAATTCAATTTATCAATAATCATAGACACATTACAATTTATTTAGACATAAAAGGAAATGTATATAATTAAAATATATTTAAAAAGTATAATCATTCATTCGAGTATTCATTAAAGCACTTAACCTTATGTGTTATTTAGCATGTTTCTATTTTTAGGAGTTTTCAAGATAATAATAAAGTTAGACTATTATTTGGTAATAAAATAAGCCCAAAAATAGTTTTTTTCCTTACTATTTTTATGTGTTGCTTCCCTATTATATTGACAAGAAGGATAATTTATATTTAACAAGTGATCAGAGTGAATACAAAAGATTTTGAGCATGGATTTTAAAAATTAGAAATAGGAGAATGCAATTGTTTCATAAATTTTAGTTATTTTTACATTATTTTTTAAGAACATTGATAAATTTTAGACATCATCTAATTAGTACACTATGTTACAGAAAAAATATTTGTTTGACACGAATTTTCTAAGTCAAATATGTCTCACATTTGAATGTGAATTTTTAGATATTAAAAATACATATCTCAATTTTACATATCATCTCTTTTCTCTATTTATAAATTAAATTAATTAAGATAATCATTACTCTATATATATATATATTATTTTACCTAATTAAATATTAATAAATATTTTTATTATTATTTGATCAAAATCTATTTACTCATATTATAACTATATAAAAATGTAAGAATGATAGTCCAATTATTCTATGTGCCAATTAATAAAATATTAAATGTCAATACTAATACATTAATATTGTGTGTATGTGCACATGCATGCATGTGTGCATGCATATATAGGTACATGTATGTGTGTATGTATGTGCATGTGTGACATAGAAAATGAAATAATAAGAGTTATGTTTTAATATTAATACTACCAATAAATATGGTAGGATGAGGATAATACTCTTTCATGCAGAACAATAATTTGTAAATGATAATATTATTCTAGTTAAAATATTTAATGTTTATTAAATCTAATATTCATTATTATAATATATTATTAATTCCATTTTATATAAAAGCATACTTAATCTAAGTTTCACATTCCAATCTTGATTAAAAGACATGGAAATATTTACATATAAATTTATATTGTTACTAGAAATATGACCATTTCAATATATCTTTATATAAATATATAAACCAACTCCTTTTATTTGTTATAAAAGATATAATAAATAGCAGTGATAGAGATGTCATTATTATACATTATTTATATTCTATATAAACATTTATTATCTTTATTAAATAGGAAAATAATTGAGTTTGGAATGAATGCCTCTAGCTTTAATTGGATATGATACTAGCTTACCAATCCCACATTTTCCATATTTATCCCCAATATTTCTTAGAAACCTAACAAACCCAATGAAGATAACCAATTATATATATAATTTTACTTAATTAAATATTAATAAATATTTTTATTATTATTTGATCAAAATCTGTTTATTTATATTATAACTATATAAAAAATGTACAAATGATAGTCCAATTATTTTATGTGTCAATCAATAAAATATTAAATGTCAATATTAATACATTAATATTATGTGTGTGCATATGTGCGTGTACGTATAAGTACAAGTGTGCATGTGCATGTGCACACATGTATGTATGTATTACATAGAAAATGAAATAATAGAAGCTGTATTTTAACATTAATAACCAATAAATGTGGTAAGATGAGGATAATACTCTTTCATGAAAAATAATCATTTGCAAATAATAATATTATTTTAAA
Source organism: Torreya grandis (assembly GCA_037957365.1). Lineage (NCBI taxonomy): Eukaryota > Viridiplantae > Streptophyta > Pinopsida > Cupressales > Taxaceae > Torreya > Torreya grandis. The sequence goes on along the minus strand of JARHVA010003603.1, from coordinate 1,565,019 downwards.
TTAATATATTTAATATATAGACATATCATTATTATACATTATTTATATTCTATATAAACATTTATTATCCTTATTAAATAGGAAAATAATTGAGTTTGGAATGAATGCCTCTAGCTTTAATTGGATATGATACTAGCTTACCAATCCCACATTTTCCATATTTATCCCCAATATTTCTTAGAAACCTAACAAACCCAATGAAGATAATCAATTATATATTTATATATATATATATATATATATATATATATATATATATATATATATATAATTTTACTTAATTAAATATTAATAAATATTTTTATTATTATTTGATCAAAATCTGTTTATTTATATTATAACTATATAAAAAATGTACGAATGATAGTCCAATTATTTTATGTGTCAATCAATAAAATATTAAATGTCAATATTAATACATTAATATTATGTGTGTTTGTGCATGCGTGCGTGTACGTACAATTACAAGTGTGCATGTGCATGTGCACACATGTATGTATGTATTACATAGAAAATGAAATAATAGAAGTTGTATTTTAACATTAATAACCAATAAATGTGGTAAGATGAGGATAATACTCTTTCATGAAAAATAATCATTTGCAAATAATAATATTATTTTAAATTAATATATTTAATATTTATTAAACCTATTATTCACTATTATAATATATTATTAATTACATTTTATATAAAAGCATACTTAATCTAAGTTTCACATTCCAATCTTGCTTAAAAGACATGGGAATAATTTATATTCACTAGAAATATGACCATTCCAATATATCTTTATATAAATATACATACCAACTCCTTTCATTTATTATAAAAGCTATAATAAATAGTAATGATAGACATGTCATTATTATACATTATTTATATCCTATTTAAATGTTTATTCTCCATATTAAATAGGAAAATAATCGAGGTTTGAATGATTGCCTCTAATTTTAATTGGATATGATATTAACTTAGCAATCCCACATTTCCCATATTTATCCCCAATATTTCTTGGAAACGTGACGAAGCCATTTTCACCCCAACCTCCACCCCATGAGATCTTTAGAATCCAATAAAGATTATCACCATATACATAATCCACTACTGTGACTTCATGGTTCAATCCAGCATCACATGTACCCATATATAATCCCTATTATTCACAAGGAATTTAGAAAAGAATTATTTAGTGAAAAATCTAGGATAATTATTTATTTCAAGTAAAAACATTTATGTTGTAAAATAAATAAAATAAAAATTTACAGATTTGTAATATTTTAAATCCTTTCCGACTGCAATAACCACATTGATTGGTTGATTTGCTACAGCCTTCTATAAAAACTTCTCACCACTATATCCGAAAGCAAAGCCATCAATTATTACCACTTTTTTCTGCACAAATTAAAAAAAATACTAAAACAATATAATTATTCATATAAAACCATAGACCAAAAAAATTAACAAAAAGTAAGGAGACGTTATACACAAACACATGTAAGGAATATTTAAGGAGATTTTATTAACTAGAAGTTTAAAGTTTACGTCAAAATTTTTTAGAAAGATTTGTTTCTAAATGTCAATTAAAATGAGAGTAGTCTATATTAATTATTAATTTGAATCTTTAAAAAAAGTTAGGTTTGGTTTTCATCCAATCATTTCAACTTTTGCTAACAAATTTATCTCCTTAAAAATTATGAAAAAATTATCAAAATAAATTTAAAGAAAGCCAACCAAATAGATGCTTGAGCCATAAAAAAAATAAATTCAAACAAAAACCTCAAACTCAAAAGTAAATATGATTGAAATAATAAATTTGAGTGGTAAGTACCACACCGCATCCTTATTACAAACACCTTTTTTAGCTTTATAAGGATAATCAGCTTCTGTGTCAACACCACTATTATCTGTAATATATTTAAATGCAATAATCATCCAACCTCATTTACATCCCATGTTAGGAGTGTTACAGTCCAACACTTCTTGCTCAGACAAAGATATCAATTTCCTAGTCTTAATCTGATTAATTCCTTCAACTGTTGTAATTGCTGAGAATATCCAACAAGATCCTATGAAACATGAAACAAGAAACAAAAACACATTTGACCAAATGAGAATTTTAATTAAACAATTTTTTAGTAAAATCAGTGCTAATGTGCTTACCACATTGGCCTTGGTGCTTGACACTCGTTACAACACCTTTCTTTCTCTAGTCTATGGATTCCGGTAAGTCGATGTCGTCTCCAAATTGATAGAGAGAGCTATTATGAAGGCTAGTTTCTATAGAAGCAGTAGGAAGCAATGTACCGGCATACATACTCATGAATTCATCATTGGTGAGGTCAGAAAACTCATTTAGGCCTAAAGAATACAATTCATTTCTTTTGTTATGAGCATCAATGTAAAGCAAATTTTGTTTGAATATTTAGAACCGAGCTTGTTTTTGGGCAAGGTCAATTTCATTGTACACCTTATCATGTTCAGACAACCATCGTTCATAAACTAGAAAGAGGGTTTCATCAGATGCCAACTCTGTAGTGTCATATCCTATCACTAGAAATTCGTTCAGGAAGGAGGACTCCCCAATACACAGCGTAAACAATAGCGCATATAAGATTTGAACACATGTCAAACTTCCCATACTGAAATCAAACATAGAAAAATGTCAAACACAATTACAATATTTATTAATGGAAAGCAATCATGAAATTTGATCATTTAAATATATTTCAAAAACTTATGTATCAAATTTAATTTCTTATTAAAATTCTACTATTATATTAGAAATCAATAAGAACTACATTTTGTAAACAAGAATTACATTTTTCGCACATCCAATTCACAAAATTTAATGGTATAATTATAATATATAAAACTACAAGAAAATAAGAATTCCAATATTTGATATTTAATATATCCACTTTCAATCAAAATGTATACACATCTCAATTTTAATTTGTTTCTTTTTTTCTAAAATAAAAATAAGAAAATTATTCTATATACATCTCAATTATAATTATATTATAATAATCTATATAATATAATTACAATAATTTTTTTCTAAGAAAAAATATTAAAATACTAAAAAAATTATTTATCAAATTTATAAATATATTAAAATAATATAAAAAATACATTTATTTCAAATATATAAATAAATTATTATAAATCCTATTGGTTAAAAGTACAATTATTTTAATAAATGAGTATTTTAAAACTTTAAAAAACAGATAAGAAGCTAAAGAATTCTAAACAGAACTTTAGGAATAAATTATTGTTAAAACCAAAAAAATAAGTCAATAGACAAGAATTCCAAACGCCTAAGAATGATACAAACTCACTCTCCTTACCTGAATCAGAAGGGAAGAATAAATTACTTACGAGCTTCTCAACCTCAAAACATGTTACTACAATGTAATAATTTATAATTAAGAATTGCATTTTCAGCACCACAAAATTTAATGAAATAATTATAAAGAAAATAACAATTCATATATTTATTAGATCTACAATGATTTTAGTAAGCAATCTGTGTTATAAAATTGGAAAACAGGTCTGAAGACCAAGATTTTTAGATTAAAATTCTTTATAAATAAATCATTATGAATGGATTTTATTTGTTAAAATTAAAAAAAATGGTCAGTAGCATAAAAATTCTACAATCTGTGTTTTAAAACTGTTAAAACAGATCAGAAGCTGAAGAATTCTACACTAAAATTTTTTACAAATAAATTATTATGAATGAATTTTATTTGTTAAAACTAGAAAAAAAGTCAGTAGTACAAGAATTCTACAATCTATGTTTTAAAACTGAAAAACAGATCAGAAACCCAAGAATTCTAGATTAAAATTCCTTACATATAAATTATTATAACTTCTAGTTGTTAAAACTGGAAAAAAAGTCAGTAGTACAAAAATTATAAACCTCTGAGAGTGATAATGATAAAAACAAACTAACATTTTTTAACCTGATATCTAAAACACTGATGTGCTTCTCAATCTCCGAACCTGTTACTCCATTCTGAGTGTCTTGAGTCGCTTTTATAGGCGGTTCAGCCATTTAACAAATAATTGAGGTGGGCTCTACAGAAAAGCCCACGAGAAACATGGTTATAGCCTCGGGTCAAGTAAGACACGTAAGGCTCTTATCGTCCCTGCATTATACAATTAAATATGAAGAGTCATTAATATCCCTCATCCAATTTAATTATTAATGTCCCCTACAGCCCAAGATTTGGACTGAAAAACGGTTGGTGCAGATTATTATTTCCAAAATAACGCAGGCTAAAATTAATTAGCTCCCGAAAAAAAAAAAAAAGGCAGGCTTCTTTCCAGTGTACAGTTGTACCGCAGCTTTTCCAGACGGGAGGCTTTAACTACGAATGTAGCTCCATAATATCTTAAATAACCGGTTACTTTTGAACACCGGAATGTAGTTATTTGTTCATAATAATGCCACGGTATTTAGTTTCTACCATTCTCATTCTCATTCACAAATATATATATATATATATATATATATATATATATATATATATATATATATATATTTATTTATTTATTGTGTTTTAGTGAAAGTTATTTTAATATAATTATATTTCACTTACATATTATATTGAACTTTTTAATTGGTATTTGATCAATTATTTATATTTGAAGTTGGGCATTTCCCTATGATTGATATGTGGTATTATTTATATATATATTTGGACGAACAAAAGAAAAAATATATTAAAAAATATAGATATCTACAGTTGTGTCATATAGTGGTATAATAAGTAGATGGAAACTTTGTATATAAAGTTTTCATCTACTTATTATACTATTATATGATTATATAATATATATGAAAAAATGAGAGTGTGTTTGATGTTGTAGTAATATTTTTGGGAAATATCATGATCAATTCACGGTGTTTATCATGGTAGAAGTTAGATTTTTCTTTATTGAATTAAACAATACATATTCGGTTGTGTATGTGTAGGTCTAGGCCTTAAGCTCAAGAATCCAAGACGTTTTTGAGCCTCTTAGTATGATTATAAAATTATACAAATCCAAAGCACATACATGCTTCTACTTGTATTGATTTCATGTCATTTGTTATCACTAAGAACATACGATGTATTAATTTCATGTGATTTGTGATCACTAAGAACATACTGAAAGATACATACAATGTTTTCATGGTCCATTTAGGTAAGTAGCTATTGTCCTTAAAGTTGAACCATATGCCACGAGGGATGTAAATAAGAAGTGTCATATTTTTTAATTTTATATTTTTGTTATAATAGTGGTGTGTGTCAATATATATATTGTCATACTAGGGACACAGTCAATATAATTATGTAATCTAGGTTAAATTGAGCCTATAAACTAAAATTTGAATGAATAAGATATGATTTTGGGTTCAACCAACCTCAATTTTATCACATAATGAACCAAAGTGTCAATTGTTTCAATAATAGAGGAAATTAGTTCTAACTTGAACGCCTTGAACTTAATTGTAACTATAGGATGTGATTTGGGGCTAAATTAACTTTGATTTCATCACATATTGAACCAATTAGTCAATTGGTGTATTCAATAAATCATTATGGACCAAATTGAGCCTCACAAACCTAATTGTGACTATATGAGATGTAATTTTGGCTCAATCAACTCCAATGTCATCATAGAATAAACAAAATAGTCAATTGGTTCAATCACAAATGTAATTGGGACTAATTTGAGCCCCATCAACCTAAATATGACTATAGAATGTGATTTAGGGCTCAATTAGCCCCAATTTCATTAGAGAATCAACCAACTAATAGATTGGCTCAATGACATAAAAAATTTCATTGTATATGATGTGACATGGGCCTCGATCAACTCCAACAGTCATCACATGATGAAGGAAATAATCAATTGGTTCAATCATGGAGGCAATTAGGGAAAATATAAACCCCTTAAACATGCAACCATAGGATGTGATGTGATGTTAAATTATCTTTGATTTCATCACAGATGGATCCAATTAGTCAATTGGTTCAATCAATGATGAAATTTGGGAAAATTTGATCCATGTGAACCTAATTTCAAGTGATTTTGCGTTCAATTGACACCAATGTCATTACAGAATGAATTAAATAGTCAATTTGTTCAATCAATGAGGCAAATAAGCTCAATTTGAGCATGTTCAACCTAGCTAGAACTATGAAGTGATTGGGGGTTTGATTAGCTCTAATTTTATTACAAATTGATCCAATTAGTCAATTAGTGCATTTAATAATGTAATTTTGGCCAAATTAAGCCCATTTCAGACAAAATTATGATAGTATATGATGTGATTTATAAATTAATTGGTCCAATTTCATTGTATAATGAACTAAAGAATTGATTTATTTAATCAAAAATGTAATTGGGGATAAATTGAGCCCCTTAAACCTAATTGTGACAATAAGAGGTGACTTGTGAGTAAATTATCTTTGATTCCATCATGAATTAAGCCAATTAATCAATTGGTACAAGTAGTGATGTAATTTGGCCAAATAGAGCCATGTGACCACAAATTTAATTATATAGTATGTGATTTGGGACTCAATTGACAATAGTATCATCACAAAATGAACTAAAAAGTTGATTCATTCAATCACAAAGGCAATTAGGACTAATTTGAGCCCCTTCAATATAACTACGACTATAAGATGTGATTAGGAACTCAATTATCCCTAATTATATCATATTTTGAGCTAATTAATTAATTAGTATAATTATTGATATGATTTGGGACAAAGTAAGGCCCTATTAAACCTAATTATGATTATATACAATGTGATTTTGGGGTCAATCGACATCAATTTCAGCAAATAATGAACTAAAGATTGATTGGTTCAACAAATCAAATGTGAAACTATGAAAAACATGTGTAGTATAAGCCTAGGTATATGCTAAGAAATACACAAATGCTAGGTATTAGTGAAATATCAATTTAGTAATGTATGTCATCTAGTAAGTAATGTGCATCAGTATGATAACTGAGAGTGTGTAGTGTAGGAATAACATAACTTGAATGGTGTAGTCATGTAGAACATGCCCCCAGTGGGTGTGTATATCTATGTATGTCTCAAATGTAGAAGTATAAATGCCCCCTTAGTGGGTAGAGTGAAGCAATTAAAGAGTTGGATGTCACTACGCACACTCAAAAGAGATCAAGTGAAGCATGGTAGTGTAGATAAATCAATAAATAATAGCATGAAATAGTAAATGTAAGTCCTAGTATGATAGTAGTAATGTAAACATGGATGATGTATACAATCAAAAATATTTTTGGTGTTTTTACAAATTTTTGAATGTCTTTGTATTTTGAAGTATTATATTATTTTTGTATTTTTGAAAATATTTGAACTATGTGCAATCAAGCAGGAGATAATATGTACAATAAATTATATTAACTGATGAGTCTCAGATGAGACCCCTTGTCATGGTGTCCTGTATAAAATAATGGGATCATGCATGATCATGTGGCACGATGGAGTTTCTAAGATTGTGCATCTAAAATTTGTGTATGTTAGAACTGCTTTGAAATCTCTAAAGTGGAAAATAAATGTGGGGTCCCCTGTGACATTGAGAAGTGGATGCAATTGTAGGGCTCTTAAGGACCTATCTAAAAGTAGGATAAGAAGTTCTATGAATAGGTTCTCTATGTGTAGTTGTATGAGACCACAATGTAACTGCTCTAGGTGTGAACATTGTAGTTGGAAGTTGTCTAGAATCTTGAAACTATGAGGGTGTATGAACCCTCTGTACTAGCAATGGATGTTGTAACTATGGCTAGATCAGAAGTGGAAATTGTACTAAAATTAGAGGAGAAGCTAAAATTGGTGGGAGAACTAGAGCTGGTAGATGGATCTTAAGTGGAGAGTGATGACTCATAAGGAACTCCACCAGATATAATAACTTGATTAGCATGATTGAATTTCATGTATCTATAAACTACATAAGGTACTATCCTAAGTTTATTAATCCATGGTCGACCAAGTCATATGGCTACAGGTGACAACACCTTTAACTAGAATACAATCATGCAAAGTTTGAAGTAGAATAGGCTGAGATGAATTTGCATGCTTAATAACAATTTTAAGGTGTGGGTTTATTCAAAAATCATTCTCACCCTTAGGAATATTAGACAATATAGGTATTATATTATTGGCTAGAGCACATCTTGGTTTGGAAACTTGGGGAGCAAGTGCTAATTTGAAGGAATTAGGGATTGTTATAATTTTATTTACTTCCTTACATCCCCTTCCCTTGGATTTATAAGGGTAGTGTCTTGAGGAACAACACCTTGTTGCATGCTTCTTAATCTATATTCTTTCTCTTGGGTAACTACTACATTAATTAGCAGCTTCCTATCCTCAACTAAATGAATTCCCCCATCATATTTCTTAATAATAATGGAATGTAAAAATCCTAAATCATGATTGGGAAATTCATATGCTTGTGTCATATTAACATCACAAGTAAATTCAAGAGTTGGGACACATATCTTTTTGACTACACTCCAAAACTGATCAACAATAGTAGCACTTAACAATTCTATGGATGTAGACAACTTACCTTAGGAGATTAAAAATAAACCATCAAAATATCATCATCATCATCAGATGTAGATTAAGGATCATCTACCTCTTCATCAAAGTTTTCAGTAGTATCACATGGAGGATGGGGAAGGAAGTATTTATCACACCAATCAATGTCAATGTCATAATTTACAATGTTCACTTTGGCATTTAGTGGATCAGGCACTTCATTTTTATCCCCTCTATTTCAATTTCTATCATTTATTTCATCACATGTAGGTTTATTCCCTCTATCACTATCCCTAATGTGGAAAGCAAGCCTCCCATGTGCTTGATTCAAATTTGAAGCTCTCTCTTGACTTGTAGACCCATGACATAGCCCATTTTCATCTCTAGCTAACTTGTATGACATCTCTTTGACAATAGAGGACAAAGTCTTAATAGTCTCCTCAAGGTTAGCATTCTTAGTGGACTGCATTTTTTCTAGATGAACCAATTTTACATCATCCTACTTGTTTAAGGGTTTTCCCATAGCCTTTCTATTGTTTTCAATTTGGATGGGCATATTGAATGTCAATTTTAGGTTTGTAGGATCCTTGTCCCTCAAGTAGAATGTAGCCTTCTTGTCAAAGGCATCACAATATTTAATCAAGCACACTATATCACTCAACCTAATAATTTCAGACAGCCTCATCATAGTCTTATTTAACCTCATGTTAAAATCCTTCATACACTCATTAGGCTTCTTTTTAATGTTTTCAAATTCTATCGAAAGAAACCTAGGATGAATCTTATTACTATATTGAATCTTGAAAACATTCTTCATCTCTTCTCGTGAGCCAATGCATCCATGGGGAAGGGAATTGAAACACTCACAAACATCTTCTTCTAGTGTGTGTAAAAATAAACTAAATCAAACATACTCATGCTCAAACTCATAATCCTAAATGATAATGTGAAAACCCCTCAAATGTTAATCACCAGTCATTGATGTTGGGGATCAAACAACAAACTTGATTACAATTAGCAAGCAACTAAATATGAAATTAAACCAGAATGATAAGTAACTAGAATCAAAAATAGCAAAAAATAAGAGATACAAGAAACCACCCTGAAAACTTGTATTAAACTATTTACAGAAGGAATACAATTGAAGAAACTTCTTTTCTTCCACACCTCTCTCAGATGTACAGATCTCTTTCTAGATCTCTTTCCCTCAAGAGTTACAATCAAATCCAACAACCTGGATTGATACACATATATTTTACAATACTTTCACATTAATAGTTGTGTCCAATAAGCTATGAATATCTATCCAAATATATAATATTAGGAAACATGAGCAGGCAATTACAACCAATAGTTGCACCTCCTAAACAAGGGCTCAACTTAGTCTTAAAATATAGATGTGGACTTAAGACTATCACTTAATCCTATCATGCAAACATTCTATTATGTCCATGGAAATAGCATTCTGGACGCACAAGTAACCGACATCGGTTCCTGCCTGTTTGCCTGTGACCAATGTCGGCCGATCCATGACCGACGTCGGCATCTCCTGGTCATCTCCTGACTGACGTCGGTCACTCCTGACTGACACCGATGACTGTGTAGTTCAAGTAACCTGTATAATGCTCATTTGGTGAAGATTTTAGCTCCACACCTTAACAATCTCCCACTTGGAGATAAACAACTGCACTAGTTACTATACAGCAACATCTTCTAGCTCCTCCATCTTTAAACTCAATCATGAAGACCAACAAAATTTGAATGAAGATTCAACTTCTCCTTTGTAACCGGCTTGGTTAACATATCAACAGGATTTTTATCTGTATGGATCTTCTCCAGCTTCAACTCACCATCCTCCAATAACTGTCGTATGAAGTGGTACCTTAACTATATATGCTTGGTTCTTGAGTGAAAGGCTGAATTCTTAGCTAAATGAATTGCACTCTGACTGTCACTATACAATCTACAACTCTCTTGCTCCTTTCCTAGCTCTTCCATGAACCGTGTCATCCATATCATCTCTTTGCTAGCCTCTATGACTGCAATGTATTCTGCTTATGTAGTTGACAAGGTAACAACCTTCTACAACTTTGAAATCTAGCTAACCACCATTCCACCAACAGTGAAAACATATCCTGTGGTGCTCCTTATGCCATCCAAATCACCTGACATATCTGAATCTACATAACCATGTAGAGAAGTATTTGAACCACCATAGCACAAATGCCTACTGCTAGTTCCTCTCAGATATCTAAAGATCCACTAAACTATTTTCCAGTGTTCCTTCCCTGGATTGGCCATATACTTACTTACAACTCCCACTGCTTGGGCAATATCCGGTCTAGTACATACCATTGCATACATTAAGCTCCCAACTGTGAAATCATATGGAACTTTCCTCATGTACTTTACCTCATCATGTGAATTAGGACACTGTTCTTTACTCAACTTGAAGTGTCTAGCCATAGGTGTGCTTACCGGTTTTGCATCCTGCATATTGAACCGTTTCAACACCTTGATCACATAATCCTCTTGAGACAAAATCAACCTGTGATTTTTTATGTCTCTCTTAATATTCATGCCAAGGATTTTCTTTGCTGCTCCCAAATCCTTCATGGCAAATGTGTGAGCTAATTTCACCTTAAGCTCAGAGATATCCTGCATGTGTGATCCTGCAACTAGCATATCATCTACATACAACAACATAATAATATATCTATGATTATCCAATCTCTTAAAATACACACAATGGTTAGATTGACACCTATTGTAGCCATGCTCAGTCATAAACCTGTCAAATCTCAAATACCACTGTCTAAGAGCTTGCTTGAGGCCATACAAGCTTTTCTTCAATCTACACACTAGCTTCTCCTTACCTTTGACCTCAAATCCTTCTGGCTGATCCATATATATTTCTTCATCCAAATCTCCATGAAGAAACATTTTCTTAACATCAAGCTGCTCAAGATGCAAATCCTCAATAGCAACTAAAGACAATACAATCCATATAGAAGTCATTTTAACTACAGGAGAAAAAATCTCACCAAAGTCAATACCTGGTTTTTGTGCAAATCCTTTCACTACCAACCTGGCCTTAATCTCATCTTTCCATTCTCACCTTCCTTCAATCTATAGATCCATCTATTCTTTAGTGTCTTCTTTCTTGCTGGCAACTCAACCAAATCCCATGTTTGGTTGTCTTTCAAGGAATCCATTTCCTCCACCATGCCACGCTCCCATTGATTCTTGGATTCTACCTGTATTGCTTCTTCAAAACTCTCTGGTTCTCCACCATCAGTAAGTAATAAATAGAATAATGAAGGGGAATATCAAATTGGAGCTTTACTTACCCTTTTTGACCTCTTGATGGGCGTTTGAGACTCATTCAAAATATGTTGTCCGCCCAAATTCTCTGACAGTGACCGAACTCAGTCACTTCCAGGCCTATTACTGGCCAACGTCGGTTCCCCATGACTGACCTCAGTTCCTTCCTGGCCGATGTCGATCACTGTTTGACTGACATCAGTTCCTGTATTGCTGATGTCAGTTCTTGCCTGGCTGACGTCGGTCTCTGTGTTTTCCTATCTATGATTATTTCTTCCTGCGAGCTCATTTTGGACCGTCACCTCATCTAATTCTCCATTGCTCTACCTAGATTGATTCGGCTTCTTGAGCTGATCACTATACATCACTTTTTCATTGAAAACAACATCACGGCTCCTAATTATTTTGTTAGTTCCTAGATTCCAAAACTTGAAACTGAAATCTCATGAGCCATAACCAATAAATGTGCACCTCATAGACTTAGCATCCAGCTTGAGAAACCATCTAATGTGGAAAATATCTCTAATTCAATAACACTTTTCAGTCAGTTATCTATATTGGGCAAGGTATAATTTTACTTCAAAGAAGCTTTATTCAAATTATATAAATCTAAACACAAGTGAATGTCACCATTCTTATTTCATAAAGGGATTAATTTTACAACCCATGATGAATACCTAATGGGGTAAATGATTCCACCATCCCTTAGCTTCTTTAACTCATCCCGCATCTTAGTGGCCAAGATGGGGTTAATAGGTCTTTGTTTCTACCTAAAAGGTTTACTATCAGGATTTAATGGGATGACATGTTGAAATAAGTCTTCCCTATATGATTTTAATATATAATAAGATCATGCTAAACAATAATGGTACTTATTTAGCAGTTGTATATAAACTCACTTCTTATCTGCACTTAGGTGGGTACCCATCCAAACCTTCCTTATATTCTCATGAGAACCCAAATTACACTTAGTCACATATTTTGAAATAAATTAGTCTCTTTATTTAATTATATTATCTCTATCAAAGATTCTTCTAAGCTTACCAATCCCCTAAGTAGCATGTTTGTCTTTAGCTAAATGATGTCCTTCCCAAATAAGGTTTCATTCCCATCACAAACTTGAACCATTGATTCCAAGTCTATGAGCTGACCATGGAATTCTTCTTCACAATTAAAAAACCTCTTAATATTTTCATCATCATCAAACACCTGCCAATAATGGACATTGTCTATGTTTAAATGCCTAACAAGCACCTCCACTTGATACTGACAATGAGGGTTCACATTTTCAATTTCAAACTGAGCATCTAACCCTGCAATTTTGTCAGCTTCTTCATTGAAACTTCTATCATGATAACTAATGTTGAATGCAATAAAGAATTCAAGAAAATCCCAAACAACATTTTGATATTATTTCAACCTTTTATTTTTGGTGGCATAAGCATTGTGGACCTACTTAACCACTAGCTCAGAATCACCCTTTACAATCATAATTGAAATTCCATGTTTGCGATTAGTCTATAAACCAAGAAAAAGTGCCTCATACTCAGTGGTATTATTCATGCACTCAAAGGAAAGCTAAAATGAAAACTTGAAACATTTACCATTAGGGGCATAGAAGACAACCATAGCTCCATTTCCAATATTGGATCAAGCCCTATCAAAACATATTTTCCAAACATTATCACTTACATTGTCAAACCCAGCATAAAGAATAGTTGGTTGTTCAATAACATCCACATTCCTAATGAAGCTACCTAGTTCCACATCCATGTACAACACCTCATTTAAAACATGTTTTGGCTATTTAATTACATGAAACATCTTTATCTCCTTATGAAGTTTGACCATCTTACCCTCCAAAGGAATGGTGGTGTAATTAAGGTCCATTTGTACACTTTCATCCTTGCTAGTAGCCCATTTTCATGATAGTATCATCTCCCACTTAGGTAGGTAATCCACAACTACCATTTCCATATTCAAATACTTACCTAGATGCACAACGCATTGCAATACCAACCGTTTAGACTTATTTAACAACTGGTACCCCTCATGAGTCCATGACATATCACTTGCCAAAGGTATATCTTATTTTCACTCTGATTTTATTTAGGACACTAGGGGAATCACATTATAAGAAGCTCTAGAAGAAAACATACAATTGTGAACAATTAAGCCATTGATCAATAGGGTTGTGTAAAATTGATCTGCATTCAACTGATTCTCTTCAAGTGTAATCCCCAAGTAGACATTTGGGGTTCATTAAACAACCTCATCTGATTCTTCATCACTTTTTGAGAGTATTTGGGGTGAAGCCAACTCATTTACAACTATATTCTCACCAAATTCTAAATACTCAAATGATATCTTCTTATGTTCAAGTATTTATAATAGTTCAACAAGTGGCACAGTGATTTTTAATTGACTCAACACCTAAGACATATCACACATTCTATACTAAGGAAGAGGAGTATTAGGTGGAAGGGTGAAAACACATTCAACATAATATAATCATGCAAAGTCTGAAGTGGAATAGGATAGGATGAATTTGCATGCTTAACAATAGTTTTCAGGGGTGGGTTTATTCTAACATAATTCATACCCTTAGGAATAATAGACATATGGGTACTTTATTCTTGGTTGGAGTAACTCTTAGTTTGGTAAATTGGGGAGTAGGTGTTGATTTTGAGGAATGAGGGACTACTACAATGATCTCTTCTTATGTTCAGGTATTTATAATAATTCAACAAGTTGCACAGTGATTTTTAATTGACTCAACACCTGAGCCATGACATACATGCTATACTAAGGAAGAGGAGTATTAGGTGGAAGGGTGAAAACACCTTCAACTATAATATAATCATGTAAAGTCTGAAGTGGAATAGGATAGGATGAATTTTCATGCTTAACAATAGTTTTTAGGGGTGGGTTTATTCTAACATAATTCATACCCTTAGGAATACTATACTTATGGGTACTTTATTGTTGGCTAGAGTACCTCTTAGTTTGGCAACTTGGGGAGTAGGTTCTGATTTGGAGGAATTAGCGACTACTATAATGATCTCTTCTTATGTTCAGGTATTTATTATAATTCAACAAGTCACACAGTGATTTTTAATTGACTCAACACCTGAGCCATATCATACATGCTATACTGAGGAAGAGGAGTATTACATGGAAGGGTGAAAACACCTTCATCTATAATATAATCATACAAAGTTTGAAGTGGAATAGGCTAGGATGAATTTCCATGCTTAACAATAGTTTTTAGGGGTGGGTTTATTCTAACATCATTCATACCCTTAGGAATACTAAACATATGGGTACTTTATTCTTGGCTAGAGTACATCTTAGTTTGGAAAATTAGGGACTTGTGTCATATTAACATCCAAATTCCAAATACTCAAATGATATCTTCTTATGTTCAAGTATTTATAATAATTTAACAAGTGGCACAGTGATTTTTAATTGACTCAACACCTGAGCCATATCATACATGCTATACTGAGGAAGAGGAGTATTATGTGGAAGGGTGAAAAAACATTTAGCTATAATATAATCATGCAAAGTCTGAAGTGGAGTAGGGTGGGATGAATTTGCATGCTTAAAAATAGTTTTCACCAAATTCCAAATACTCAAATGATCTTTTCTTATGTTCAGGTATTTATAATAATTTAACAAGTGGCATAGTGATTTTTAATTGACTCAACACTTGAGCCATATCATACATGATATAATAAGGAAGAGGAGTATTATCTCACCAAATTCCAAATACTCAAATGATTTATTCTTATGTTCAGGTATTTATAATAATTCAATAAGTGGCACAATGATTTTTAATTGACTCAACACCTGAGCCATATCATACATGCTATATTGAGGAAGAGGATTATTAGGTGAAGGGTGAAAACACCTTCAGCTGTAATATAATCATGAAAAGTCTGAAGTGGAATAGGTTGGGATGAATTTATATGCTTAACAAGAGTTTTCAGGGGTAAGTTTATTCTAACATCATTCATACCCTTAGGAATACTAGATATATGGGTAATTTATTCTTGGATGGAGTACCTCTTAGTTTGGAAACTTGGGAAATATGTGCTAATTTAGAGGAACTAGGGACTACTATAATTTTATTTACTTCTTGACTTATATCCCTTACCCTTGGATTTGCAAGGGTAGTTTTTTGTGAAACATCACCTTGTTGCTTGCTTCTCAAGCCATATTATTTCTCTTAGGAAAATTCCACATTAATTAATAGCTAATTATCTTCAACAAAAGTAATGCCCCCATAATATTTATTAATCATAATGGAATGTAATAATTTGAAATCATGATTGGGTAATTCATATGCTTGTGTCATATTAACATCACAAGAAAATTTGAGAGTGGGGAGACATACATTTTTTTATTGTACTCCAAAACTGATCAACAGTAGTATCACTTATCTATTCTATGGATGCATACAACTTACCTTAGGAGACTTGACAATTAACTATCAAATCTCATCATCATCAGATGTAGATTTAAGATCGTCCTCCTCTTTATCAATGTTTTTAGTAGTATCACATGGATGATGGGAAAGGAAGCATTTATCACACCAATAAATGTCAATTTCATAATTTATATCTTTCACTTTGGTTTTTAATGGATCAGACACTTCCCTCCAATCCCTTCTATTATTATTTTTATCATTTCTTTTATCATGTATAGGCCTCTTCCATCTATAATTATCCCTAATGTGAAAAGCAGTCCTCCCTTGTGCTTGATTTTTATTTTGAGCTCTCTCTTAACTTGTCGACCCATGAGGTAACCCCTTTTTATCTCTATATAACTTTTATGACATATCTTTGATAGTGGAGGACAAAGTCTTAATAGTTTCCTCAAGGTTGGCATTCTTAGTGAAATGCATTTTTTTGGATTAACTAATTTTACATCAACCTACTTGTTCAAGGGCTTAACCATAGCCTTTATGTTGTTTTCAATTTGGATGGCCATATCAAATTCCAATCTCATGTTCGTAAGAGCCTTGTCCCTCAAATAGAATGCAGCCTTCTTGTCAAAAGCATCATAATGTTTAATCAAGCACAATATATCACTCAACCTAATATTTTTAGGAAGCCTCATCATAGTCTTATTGAACCTCATGTTAAAATATTGAACAAACTCATTAGGGTTATTTTTAATGTTTTTAAATTATTCCAAAAGAAACCAAGGATCAATCCTATCACCATATTGAATATTGAAAACATTCTTCATCTCTTCCCATGAGTTAATGCATCCACAGAGAAAGGAATTGAAACACTCACAACTGTCTTCTTCTAGTGTGTGCATAAAAAAATTAATGAAAAAATCCTCATGCTCAACCTCATAATCATAAATGATAATATGAAAAGCCCTCAATTGTTGATTACCAGCCACTGAATTATTCCCTTGAAATTTAGGAAAGTGGTTTATTACTTCATTTGGGATTTTATTGGGATAATATTCCATTTCATTAAAATGAATAGGTATAAATGCAGGAATCTTGAATGCAGGAGGATCATTCTCATCTTGATAAATATAGTTGTGATACATGCTGAAGATTATTAAAGAGATAGAAAGCAAAGTTACTAATTTTTTTTGATTTATGTTCAAAAGCAAAAATCACCTTCAAACATGACAAGTTACATCCCTTTACAATAAACATAGTAGAAGTTAATTTATCATATCTCTCAAGTTCTTCACAACATCCCTAGTGGAGTGTTAAACTTGTTAATGGCCCAAAGTAGTAAAACACACTCAAATAACCTAAAATTTTAAGCACAATAGATAATTTGAGTAAACTTTGTTTGAAAACATAGTTGAGATTACTTGCATCATATATAGTCATATAAATTTATAATATGAATTACTTACATCTCTTTGCAAGAGTCCCTAATAATGTAAGTGACTAGGATTTGATGCTTGATCCTCAGTAATGGCACCATTAAAGTGTTGGTTCCCAATTGCACACGTCTATTTCTAATCCTTACACACTTGAGAAAAATGGCAAATGTGGATGAAAAATCCACTGATATGTCATTCTATATGGGGAAGGGTTTAGCATTAGGAATGGACTAAACATATATAATAACTAGGAGGCATCGACAGAGGGTATGGTTATCTCCCTGCTACTTTTGTCTCTACCTAAACCAAGGTGAGATCACCTAAGGGTAGCTTGCTTAGCTTGATTGATAATGCAATTCAATCTCCATGGAAATTTTTGGCATAAAGAAACACAAATATGACTAGGGCATAACCAAACTTATTCACTCCATTTGGTAAGAGTTATCATACAAAATTAAAAAATGCTCTATGTCACTTACAAGATACTGAAGATAGATAGGGATATATTTTCAACCTTCATTTCTAAATAAATTTTCAATAACAAGGGGTAAAATAGAAGATTTCAATGCTAGGCTTCAAAGCACAAATTATAGACACATTTTAGGTATGTAAGATTTATTCATCTATAGGTAAATAACACTTATAATATGAAATAATTATATTATTAAAAGGTAGGACAAGTTGGATAATTATATAAAAGAGTAATATGGTGGTGGTTTTTTAAACAATAGGAATTATTTCAACACACATGACATTATTCATTTGCAAAGATGTAGAAAAATTGAAATACAAGCTAAGGGGAACTACCAGGAGTGATTTTCATCCATTGGTGACAACACAATGCAAATACCCAAATGATTCTTGAAACCCTAGAGCATACATTTTAACTATAGATTTAATTAATTCATATCAAATCCATAAATCTAGGGTGCCATTAAGAGATATTCAACAACATATTTACAAGTCACTACGTAGAAAGGGATTTATAACCTAGATCTATGCCCAAGATGACAACCATACATAAGCATTAAACCACATATCCAATTAGCATAGTTTACAAAACATATTATTTCATTTCATCAATAGGAAAAAGTAAGAACCACAAGTATTTTTCATTATCTTGAAAATAGATATTACATACATCATTGTTTTAGAATGCTACCATAGGGACAAACATGGTGAGTTTGCTCCTTGAACACAGGAGACATATTACAATGCTCTCAGACCTTGTTAATGGTTGTGCATATGTCACCACCTTAACAAGAGAGACAAAATACACACATAATAATGGATCCCAACATTTTGGAATAGTGTAAACTTAGAAAAAACTAACAACCAACAACAACCTTAGAAAAGAGGACAAACCATATTTTTATACATTTTCTCACCCATTTGTAATCAAGGAATATGTTTTGTAATTTAAAATATTGAAAATTTTCAATTAGACCTCAAAGTTCCACCAAGATTCTTCCATCTAGAATATGCTCTTTGCCATGCCTAGAATCTTCATGCCTTTGCAAGGAAAATGATTTTTTAAAATGCCTCTACATGTAATGATGAAGATTTGCAACAAACCCTTATTGTGCTTAGCTAGAAATGCATTTCACTTGAGTTTTAAAAATAATATTCATTTTAGGATCCAAAAAAACCCTTTGTCTTCTTATGCAATTGCCTGGACATGCCTTTGACCACTCATTTGCAAATCTAAAATCTTCTTGAAAAACTACCTTCCTCATATGCATGCCAAAGAACAACCTTGATTTGTAATGATGGCATCTGCACACTCTATATCTATGGAAATTTGAAAGATCTTATTTTTAATGGCACACCTTGACCTTGTCAACCTAAAATATTTCTCCCATGGAGGTGTTTGAACAAGCAAAATAATGGAAAAATGCAAAAATTACGTTGTTTTTTACTTTTTTGATTTTTAATCCAATGTGCCTTTTACACACTTTGATTTTTTCACATTTTGATTTTTAAGGTTTTCTGTAACTTTTTTAATGCTTAAATGCATTACTTTTCACTTTTTAACCTCATGAGGAACTTTGGGTCCAATTCCCAATTTTACATGTTCTTTTTTTGGGGTAAATCCAAAACTCAACAACACATTTACAACATGAAAATTGGAAAATTACAATCTCTAGTTTTAGTTTTCCTAAAAAGTTTGCTCAAGGAACTGGGAACTCCAAATATAAATTTCAACTTGAAAACTGCAGTTGCAATTTTGGTCAAAAGTTCCCTTAGGGAACTAGGAACTCCAAGTGCAAATTATAGTTACAGTTCCATTAAAAATTTCCCATAGGGAATTGGGAACTCCAAGTTCAAAATTTAAATTTCAAATTAAAGTTAAAATTCCCCTCAAAATTTCCCTTAGGGAATTGAAATCCAAGTGCAAATTACAACTTCCATAATTACAAAATTTCTAGTGGCCTTGAATGTTTTACTTTAAACTAGGACCTCATGTTTAACTGGTGTTGACTGGTGGGTTTTGGAGATCCAAGTGTACTTTTAAATTTTCACATATACAAATATGAAAAATTACATTCTTCTTTGAAATATCCTTAGAGATCTATTTGAGTTGACCTATGCTGATTTGACCAATAGATTTGGGAGAGTTTATTGCAGACTGCAACTTGCATTTTAGAAAATTATTTTTGCAAGTTGCATCTCCTACCAAAATTTCCCATGGACCTTGGGAACCTCATTTTCAAATTTTGAAACATGCCCATTCTTGACTTTCCACCTAACTCCATTCCAACATAGTTTATCAAAACACCTTATGGAAAAGCTTCTCAGAAGTGAACCCTTTCCTTAAACATTATTTTCTCCAATATAATAGACTATCTCTATTTGTGAACCATGTATCTGAATCTAAATACATAGATCTATATTTCCTTACTTCATTTTCCCATGGTCAATTTCCAAATCTGGTTTCGTTGCTGAATTATTAGATGCCTAAGCATGCAAACTTTCTTCCATCTTCTTTGCCTCCTTTCCATACGTTGTATTTAAATTTTCCTTATAGTTCTCTATGTATATTTCTTGTAAGAGAGGTAATCTTCCAATGTGTCTGACATATAATATAAATATGAGTAAATTAACATCCTATGACCTTGATTTTTATTAATCCTAACCATCATCTTTTCCAACAAAAGCAGCTTACCAGAAGCCTCCAAAATCTTCTTATATGATTTTTACACATCCTTAACATCATTTTCCACTCCTTATAACATATAAGGATTCCCAAAGAGATTTCAGAGTCTTATCACAACATTATTGAAGGAAATCTAAGATCTACCTTGGTGAGCTAATATATGATAGCTATGAGCTAGATTTGATTTATAGTATTCTTTCTACAATGATCTTAGTTAAACACCCAAAATGAGTTCTTTCTTGAGAGGAATATTTTTTATCACATCCTTCTTCATTCTTCAAAGTAAATCTGGAGCTAAGAATTGGTGTAACTTCCTAACTTGTTCCTCATGACTAATATTTTTGAATTCATGATGAAAATATTTTGAACTAAAAAACTTCCCCGCATCTAGGAAGTTCATAAGCATGAAGTGTTCATCCAAGTTATTTTTAAGAGGAGTGCCAATCAATAAAAATATATGATTAGATGGAATTTGCTTCAAAGTTTAAAAAATATTTGAACCTTTAATTTTAAGCCTATGACCCTCCTCAACTATTAGGCATTCCCATTTGACAATTTTTAGAATTGCAGTGTTTATGGTGATCATCTCATATGACATTAAAAGGACATCAAATTTTATTATTTCCTATTTTTTAATCTTTAAATCTATTACTAGATTCATATTCCCTTTGTGTCTTTTCAATAGATGGGTATTCTTTGGGAAATAAAATTCATTCTTCCTAATGATAGAACGAGCTTGGGAATTTCATGTAAATATTATAACATTTATTTGAGGTGCCCAATTACAAAATTCATGCTCCCAATTATGCAATCTTGAGAGAGGCACCACCACCAAATGAGGAAGAGAAACACTTCCTTTAGCTATAGATTCTAGAAAAGAGATGTTATGCTTGGTTTTACCAAGCCCCCTTTCATTTGCAAGAATAAAATGTGTTCCCTGAAGCCATCAAAATCCCAAAAGGTTTAGCCCCTCAAGTTAATATAGGTGTAAAGTGATTCCAACAAGATACTTGGGAGTCTCATCATAGGGTTTGGAGTCATTTATTTTTCATTTCTATTCTTTTTTGTTAATAATAGGACCATTGAATTCCCAAAACATATAGAACTATCCTCCTCAAGATGCCACCTAAACACTTAATGTAATGCATGTCCTCTATGCTAACTCATTGGGAATTTGGATTTCTTTCTTACATATTAAGTTTTCCCACCTATTCTTATTTCTTTCTATGAATCTATAAATTAGATTGTAAGTTTTAAGTTCATAACTTACTAAGTTGCACTTCACTTTCAATTCTGTGTCATTCAAATTTTATGTGGTGAGTTACAATTTTAGGAAATCCAAACACAATTTACAAGTTGTGATTTTCAATGTTTTCTTTTCCATATGAATTTATTGACATCTTTTCTATTGTGGCATCTAGAGGTCAAATTGTACTTTAAAAGTTGGAAAACTTGTAAAATACATCTCAATTTCCTTTATCTACCATAGGCCTTCTATGTTGCATTTACAATTTGGTTAACCTGCAGTCAATACTCAAATTTCCACTGTCCTCCCATTTGACTCCATGTGGTCATATTTTTTTGGGATTCTATGGGATCTGGGAACTTGTAAATAGTTTTTAACTTGCATTTTACAAGTGTATTTTCCCACTAAAAATCCCATGAAGTCTTTGATGTCATTTGAAAGTTGGGTGTTGGTCAAAATTATAGTTAACACTATAATATCGACCAAGCTTCCACATAGGCCCATGCATTTTGTTAACACTTTACTTTACTTTCCACCTTTCATGTGGTAGGTCTTCATTAGCATGGGGCTGATTATTTTCCATGCATTCCCATCCAGGCATATGCTTCCATGTTGGTTCCTAGTTACATGTTTAAAACATTTGTTGCATTTAGTTTTTGTGCTCCCACTTGGGCAGGGTATTATGTTTATGTATCCAATGAGTATATCCCTTTTTCTTCTATACCAAAACTTTTGCATGGAACCCAAATTATATTCTCTTCTCAATTGGATCTTCCTATCAAACTCTACAATCCTTATCACTTTTTGTAGATCACATCACATATGACTTATTGACATCTATCACTCAAAATTTGTGTCTCCTAGTCATGTTAGATATCCGTGATGTGCCTTTGGAGTAGAAAATTCTAAGATATGTCCTGACTAATCATGATCTGTAGTCTTTGGGTTCTTTTTATCATTTATCTCACCTATCCCTTGTCCTTGGAAAGGTAAATTCAACATTTTTTAGATGAGTAAATGACATGGTTATTTTCTATTGGTTGAGTATTGAAAAAATATGGAATCAATCAAGCCTGGAGGATTCATGAGAGTGACAGATGTAGGTTTTAGTGAACTCATACATACCTATAAGAATTCAAATACATTTAAACTCTAAAACACCTTTCATTTGTCTGATTTGTCCTTTCTTGGTCTTCTAGATACTTCTCTTCCCCTTGTGTCTATCAGGATATTGTTATGCAAACTTATAACCAATAAAACATCTTATTCTCTATGAAAATATAGAGATTCTTAATCTCAATGGTTGAAAGAGTGTAGTATACTATGATATGAGGGATATTTCAAGCCTTACAAAACTAAATACTTTATATCTTAGTGGATTAGTTATCACTGATACAGGATTAAATTAATTGGGGGATGGAAAGTTTCCTTTGGTATCCTTGTCCTTACATGGTTGTAAAAGAGTAGTTAATTCAACTTCTTGCAATCTCCAATTTAATTTCTAAGCTATGGTTTGTAAAAATAGTATAATGATTGTAAAAACAATGGAAAAATAGGACTTCATAACTTTGGATGAAGACTTGTAAATAAGAGGAAATAGCTAGACAACCAACAATTAATTTCTCAACAAGGGCAAAAATGCTTAGTACAGTTTTGGTCACTAACAAAATGATAGTAGATTGTTGAAAGTGAGGAATGTATTAGATAATCATTATCCACCAAGAGGAAGGTGGGTGGAGAGTGAGCATGTTGAATAAATGTGAAGAGAACACTTAGTAGGGAAGAGGTGTATAAGATTGTGTAAGTAAAATTTGAGAAAATGGTTTCTTAGTCTAGAATTCATATGTAGGAATGTGATAGAGAGTGCGACAATAGGTGGTGAGAGAATTTGTGAGGTTAAAAGTAACCTATAAGATTTTTGCATGAAGTTTCTAATAGATTATCGATAGTGAAGAAATTAAGTGAAATAACATCTTCCAACCAGTGGATTGGGTAGCAAGGTGACAAAATTTTGTTCTCCATCAAATGCATATAAATATAGATGGAGGATTACAAAGGATGGATTAGGGAGAAGCCTAGATGGGATGTTACTTGAAGTCAAAAATCTCTAAGAAGATGGAATAAATAGGTTCCATGTTAGAAGTGTTTCATGAGAGCACAACGGAGTAGGAAAAAAAATGTGTTGGGAGTATTATCCAACAAATAAGTAGGTAGAGACTTATAGAAATAAAGATCCCATATTTAGGTTTTGAGGCATGCAAGAAGTCATGTTGAATTTAATGCATAAAATTTCATAAAAAATTAGGGTCCTAAAGGAAGTATGGAGGGGGTGTTAGATGTCATGTTCCATATCACATAAAGGGTGTAGGTGACTCCATGAAGGTGGGATATATGAAAATAAGGATGCATGATAATTCAAAAAAATGCTAGAGGATTGTCCAAGATAGAATGAGATGGAAAGGAAAGAAGAGGTTGAAAATTTGGGAAAATATGGATTTTAAACTACTAAATTAAGTAGTGCAACTTGAAGGCCATCTTAAATGGTGGATTTGACTCAAATGTTATATTAGGGAAGTTAGAACCCCAATTACCAAGATAAATAGGTGAGGGTTGAAATGAAATATGATGCATAAAAAGAGTCACAATTGGAGTAATGTTGAGGCTAGAAGACTCCTCGAAGAAAGGTCAAAGAACATGATATAATGCCGATGAGAGAAGCCGTTGAGGAGAAGGTTGTGAAAGTCGTAGTGGTGAAGAATGTGGTTGTGTAGAGGCAAAAATAGAGAAAACCCAAGGTTAAACCCTATTATAGTGGACCACAATGGGTTAAGATAATGTGGATAACATTACATAAGAGCCTATGGAAGTGAAAGTAGGTGCAAAAGGTGTAGAAGTAACCATTGTAAAGAGAAGGGCGTAGAATAAGAATCCCAAAGATGACACAAGTGTTCTTGTGCATGGAGTGAAGAATGCACCAAATGGATAGATACAAACCCTTAGTTGACTTAGAGTGCATAATACTTGAAATAGATCCTTATTAAGAATTAGAATGAAGAAATAATCAATTTTTTTGAATAAAGATAGGCTCTAAAATGTGATATAAATTGAAAAAATATTTAAATTTATTAAAATAGTATTTTAGAAAAAGTACATGTGTAAATTTTACATTTATTATTGTAATAAATAAAATAATAATAATCACATAATCTACATAAGTGTATCTCTTGGCTGATGCAAATTATTAGCAAACAACACCATATTCTATTAGTTATAGTGTACAATCAATTGGATATATGTTGTGTGGATGACAAGAGTCTTTCGTGTTTTACTTTACATGTGGATATAGTCATCTTTATCATGGGCTTGTGTGTAGGGGTGGCCTTAATTATTTTTTAAATCACTAGTAACTTGTGAACCCCTAATAAAGTAACATGTTTATAGGCTGAGAAGTGGGGCAAATGGTTGATACACATTATTAATAGTTGTTGGTATTATTGATTTTGTTTGTGGCAATATTTTTTTAACTGATTGATAGCCAATGTTAATGTACCAAGAGTAAAAATCAAAACTCTTTTAAAGTTTGGGAGAATATAAGAATATTTTATTATTTTGATAGTTGTCTATAATCAGTGATTATTTTATATTGGTCTATCCAATGAAAGCTTAATTTTGAAAGAAACCTCTAGCAATCGTTAAAAACATTGTAGCTTTTATTGTGATGATTGTAGTAGTTGAGAATTTTTTAACCAATGGAGAGTGGCACTAGGAACGACACTAACATAGTTGTTTGTAGAAATGGAGGATATGAAGGCAAGTGAAGTCACTGGCCGTGATCACTTCAATAACCTTTCATGGCATTTGGCGCTATATAGATTCTTTTCATATTATTAAGTGTTCTAATCGTGTCTTCCTATAATCATGGTAGTCATCAGCTTGTGTGTAGGGCCTACCTCAATTATCCAGTAAAATTATAAATTAGGGAATTTACTTTATGCTTTAAATAAAATACAAAATGCAATGAAGATTTATATATTTTTTACAAGTTAAAATTTATATATATATATATATATTTAATCGGTCATATACAATTCAAAACTAAAACACACAATACAAATCATAATTTTTTAAGTTTATACATAACATATATTAATAATATTTTCATATTTAATTGTACAATTATTATTAATTTATAATTATTTTAATAAAAAATAAAGGAAAGTAAATTAAATTAAATAATTAATTGTGTATAATGGAAAATATATGTATTAAACTCTTCAAGTAATAGCATCTCTTTAAAGTGTAAATGGTCATATATGATAAGTTGTTTTTGCCTTTTAAGTGAAATTACTATTTATAAATAACATTTTTGTTTAACAAAATTTAGTAAAAAAATTATAGATCATGTTTTTTAATATAATGAATTGAGAACTGTCATTCTTATATTATATAGAGTTAAATTTTGAAGAATGAAATTGTAATAGATATAGACTCGTGTAATATATAGTTATATTGTATTATAATTATAATAAATATGGTTAAAAAAATATATTGTAACTAAAATAAGAGATAGGTTTCTCAATACAAGAGATACTTAGAATTTGATTATAAAGGATCCCAAAAAAAATATTGCTATCTTCTTATAGCCTCAGCAAATTTTTATCTTATTTTTTATTTAGTAATCTAACAAGATAAAAATTTAAGAATATCCAACTTATTTAAAATAAATCTAAATTAAAGTATACATGAATGTGAAAGCAGAGTATAACTTTTTTTTAATTTTCTTTTTAATAAATAGAAATGAAAAAGAAGATTACTCAAGCATATTTTCAAGTAGTTAATCAGAATGTAATTGAAGAATTATTATTTTTTATCTTTGTATAAAATTTATTATATTAATAGTGATTGTAATGGAGGTTTGATGAATGTTGAGTTTAAATTTATTGTGCTTCATGATGGTATTGATATAGAGGTTAAATAATGTTACAAAGTTTAACAAGTTACTTACAATACAAAATCCAATTTTCTTATTTTAATCAAATTTATTTTGAATTTGACATTTTATTTATATTTTTTATTTTAAATGGATCAAGATTCTATTTGATTGACCTTTATTAGATTTTTTTTCAAATTTTATGGGATTGTAGTTTTTTAAAAGAAAAGTTTCTTTGTAGGGGCTATTAAGATTTTTTTAAAGCTATTAAGAATTTTGTGAAGCCCTTTATACTCCAGTGATTTTACAAAAATCAAGCCCATTTTTTAAATGCCATTTGGAAACAATGCTTTTTCAAAAAATTAATTAAAATTTTAAATTTTTTTAAAGTTACTAAAGTCACCTTAAACATTAGGGAATAATTGACAAATGTTTGTATATGAAAAGTTATTTTTTGTCAATTTATTTTGTTTATGGTTTTTGAATGACAATTATATAGTTTTGATAGAAAAAAATAAAAAATTGTGTGAATTAAAAAATGTAGTAACAATTGATGAATACACAAATAACAATTGATGGATACACAACAAATGATTATGACTATTGAAGATTTTAGAAAGGATTCTCAATTTTATTAATTTATAAATTTTTATTCAATTTATATAAAAATAATTTAAAATACAAATATTTTTATTTACAATAAATGATTATCTTAAATTTTTAATTGAAAAACTATCACTTAAAATTTTAATTGAAAAACTATTTTAAATTTTTTTTTTAGATAATATCGCTCATTCACTAATATATGTGGAACTAAACTTGATTATAGATTGAATTAGTGGGTTATCATTTTGGTGATAATTACTAGTAGATTATAAATAATGTATGGGATACAGATTGGAGTGAAAATAGGTACATTAAATTTCTTGGAAATATTGAGAATTACTACAAGAAATATGATATTTTCATGGGACCATATCCAATTAAAATTGAATGCAATCTTTCCAACTTTAATCATTTAGATTTTTATTAAAGAGAATACATATTTTAATAATTTATAAATAAAATAAAATAAAAATATATATTTATTATAATTATTTATTATAATTTTTATGATAAATGAAAAGAGTCAATAAATAAATATATATGTAAAAATATATTAAAATATTCATACTTGTAATGACAATATAACTTTATATAAATATCCTTACTCTTTTAGTGAAAATTGGAATGTCTAAAATAGAATATTATAAAAATGAATATTAAGTTTCATAAACTTTAAATGTTTTAATTATTTAAAAAATTACTATGATTTGTAAATGACACATTTAAAAATTTGATATCATTTGTAAATGATTGTTTTTTTAGATAGATAATAGTTTTTTTAATCAAAAAAATAACTGCTTCTAGAGCACAAATCATGGGCCCAGTCTTTGAAGACACAAAAACTAAAAATATGGAAATGCCCAGTGTCATAACATCACCAAACTTAGAAACAAAACCATGCAAAGCAAGAAAACGCAACTAAAACATATATGGTTCAATGCTAAAAGCTCAAAGACAAACCATAGATACAATCAAAGGCAACAAAAGAAAGACCAAAAAAGAACTACAAAACACAAACTTGAGATCCCAGCTAAAAAATTAAGATTTTGCTGCCAACAGACACTTGCCCCTATTGGAGAGTAAGGATTCCAATGTCCATTGTGTGCCACCATTGATGGAGTTCATAGCATCAATTTCTAGCCTTTTAGCTTCCGATTTCCTACCATAATTAGGAGTCTTCAGATCACTGGGCTGCTGTGAAATAGACAAAACTGCTTTGCTGGCCAAATCTTCTCCTTCAACATCCCCATTAGCGTTTACACCTTCTTGCTACTAAACATGATCCATTGAAAGTGGAGAGTAGTTAGCATCCTCATACCTAGAAGTTGTCATGATAGTTTTCTTTTCCAAAAATTTTTTTAGACAAGAGGAGGAAGTTTGGCCTAGCTCCCTATCAATCTGAGCTGTTGAAGTCACCAAAGCCTCTCCCTTCTGTGAGCTATCATGAGTCCCCTAAAGAGAAGTTGTCGATGAAGGCTCAATAGAAATGGACTTTGATAAAACTTGAATTTAGTGAACCATATCTTGGTTCGGACACCCAATATTTTTGACCCATTTCTTTAAGAGCATTAAATGCGAGCCTTGAAACCTTTTTGCAGGATAAGAGGCAATCTTATGGTTGATTTGATTACATTTGAAATATTTGAAGGGGAGATCTTCAAAATTAACAAATTGAGTCCAAACACCAAGCAATGAGAAAATCTGAATAGAATGATGCAATGGTTTGGCAAAAACTACCAAAACACACACCCTGACATACCTTAGATTGGCTTTAATGAAATCATCCAGTTTGATGAAAACACCTAGCTTGCTAACCAATTTCTTGAAAAAAATAGGATTTTACATGGCTAAGAGAATATTATAAAATCTGACCCAAATTGGAGCTTGAGAGATCACCAAAACCACCGGGTCAAAAAAAGGAGCCGAGGGACACATAAAAACCCCCCTCTTGCCAAAAAACCGTGGTCCATTAGCCCAAACAATGTCTTTTTCAGCTGAGGATTGAAATGTGAAAGAGAAAAAACCATTTGCCAGCATTGAGAGAGAAGCGGTTTTTAAAGTGGGCCATGGTACTTGTGACCATTCTGAGAGGGATTCCCAAGAAGTTCTATGTCCCACACATCTACTAATCAAAGATCTCTGACCTCTTTCCATATCAAGCACAAAAAGTTTAGCATCAAAAATTTCAAGTAGAGGAGGAGAATCAGAGAAGATCAAAGGAATATCATTTGAAGACGCTGTTTCTAGGGTTTTTTCATGAACAAATTACCCCTTAGAAACCTCCACATGCGCTCTAACCTCCTCAGAGATCTTTTCCTTTGAAAACTGGCTTCTGGAAATCAAAAAAGGGTCAACACAAGGCTGATTTCTGAGAATAAGATCTTTGCAAAAAGACCCATAGGAATGAAAAGGATTTGATGCATTAATGCAACTCGAAAAAATAGTAGCCTTTCAGAAACCCTAGTCTATTCAGAACTAGTTGCTGCAAACTACTTCCTTAGAGGGGAGCCTCCATCAGACAAGCCATTGACCATGCCTCGCTGTTCCAGTCCCAAAAAATCTTCCAGAGGCTCACTAGTTTGGATAAATGGGAAGCGGAAAAACCATTATAGTTTTTTACATTTTTCTGCTTCCTTTCTCTGCCCTGGTTTGAACGATCAAAAGGCCCCTGTGCACCCAGATTCACCTCCACATTTACCTCGGCACCTCTAACAATAAGCTTCTGTGGATTGTACT
This sequence comes from Torreya grandis, assembly GCA_037957365.1. Taxonomy (NCBI): domain Eukaryota; kingdom Viridiplantae; phylum Streptophyta; class Pinopsida; order Cupressales; family Taxaceae; genus Torreya; species Torreya grandis. The sequence goes on along the minus strand of JARHVA010003603.1, from coordinate 1,534,588 downwards.
TGAAGGATACTTGGGCATTAGTTTTTCTTCTCCTGCCGCTGTCGTTCAACCCCACAGTCGCCGATTCTATTAAAGCAGCTAGTGGAAGTTTCCAGACCTTTGCCTATGCCAAACCATCTCCGAGAGCTTGCTACCCACACTGCTGCTCCTGCATGGGAGTCTCCCACTTAGCCAACCCACCCAGATCCTTCATTGTCATCTGCCTTTTGTCGATCCCCATCGCTGCCTGGATTGTCACTGTCGTCGCTGCTGCTGTCGCTGTCATTGCCATCCTCATAGCTCCTCCCCCTCATTTGTAAATGATTGTTGTGAATGATACTTCAACTAATTAAGTGAAAGAGTTGTGTCTTCATTTTAAAATAATTATTATTTTTAAGGTTATTATAATTAATTTTTATGTAATTTTTTATAATATTAAAGGAAAAATTAATTTTTATTATTTAATTTTTATGTAATATTTTATAATAAAAAATAAAAAACAATTTATTATTTATTATTTAATATTTTCTAAATTATTTTTATATTTTTGTATTAATATAATATAAATAGATAGATTTTGATTAAATTATTATAAAAATATTTATTAATATTTAAATGAATTAAATAATATATAAAAAATATTAATGAATTTAATTAATTAATTTTATAATTAAAAAAGGAGGTGATATATAAAGTTTAGATATATATTTTGAATAACATGATTTTATGTTATATTTTGAATACTACACAATTGGAGGATGAGTATTTGAATTAAGAAATTCATGTTAAGTAAATATTTTTTGAAGCAAAGTTTACTCTTTGGTGATGTTTAGATCATATAAATGTATTTGGAAAAAATATAATTAAATATTAATTATTTTTTAAGATTATGTTTTAGTTTTAATATTTAAAAGTTTTTCTCAAAATCTCATGCATTTACTCTTATCATTTGTTAAATAGAATCTTTCCAAGATAATAAGAAAGAAATATCTAAAAATAAAAAGGAAAAAATGTATTCTATATTTATGTTATATTATAGAATAATTTTTTTTTTTTGTATTTATCAAACCTCTAAAAACAGAAACATAAAAAGTTACATGTAAATTTTAGTGCTTCAATAAATATTTAACTTTATATAAATTTAAAATAGATTTGAATTATTTATATTTTTATTTATGTCTAAATGAAATAGATTATATATATCCTTATAGACAAATTGAATTATAATTAAAATTTTATTATCGTTTAAAAAAATTTCAATAGTTAAAAAGTAAAAATGGTCTATTGGACTAACAAATGAGTGCACTATATCCAAAACAAACCACTTACAATTTTTTTTTTAAGAGAATATAAATGTTCTTGACAAGACTTTTTTTTTAATAATTAAAAACTAAATATGTTACTCATATTTACATCTAAAAATGATAGTCAGATGTCAAGTGATAACATATATAATCAATATTTATAAATAAGAAATTTCAAAAGTAAATTTAGAAAAGAAAATAATTGAAAACTTGTGATTTATAATGGTTCAAGCATTTATAGATGTATGAATATTTTTTTTAATCTATATTAAAATATATATCAATGATGTTATATAAACAAATGAGTTATATATTATGATACACCACTAATGTAAGAGCTACTATGCCATAAACCATTTTCCTGCCCTGATCACTAATATTCAACTTATATATGCTCTAAATAAATAATGTGCTTTAAAAATACCAGAAGTGGATTATAAATTATGATATTTAAATTTTTAGCTATTGAGGGAAGGAATGATAACATAATGGGAGGTGAAGTGATTATAATAGAGCCTTATGACCATAGTTTTGTTAGAAACAACCCGTATATAGTTTATATATTGCATAATTTTTGTTGGGTGACATTAATATAAAAATTATAGGGTTTGACATGAAGAGTGTTAAAGATTTTGCATAGACACTACAATATAATGTTTACATAATGAAAGGATTGGAGATTATATTAATAAATAAATTGTTAGCTGCAAAACATGATTGCTTGTGATAAGAGAAATATGTTTACAAAGATATTGTAACAAAAACAAGAGTTAGATTTTGAAACATATTGTAACAAAAAATAGATAAATAAATAAATAAATAAGAGACACTATGAGAGGAGAGCAATGAAACCCTAAACATTGACCTAAGGAGAATGAAATATATTCCAAATCAGTGGTGACTACAACTTTGACCTAGTCATTGGGCAAACATTTGGAGGTTCTCCTACAAAGGTAGATGTCACTTAAAGTGCAAAGGAGAAGAACCATGTTTAGATAGAGGAAGCTGGAAAGTTTGAAGGGGTAGTTGTGGATGCTCGACTTGTGGAAAAGGTAAATCCTTTGGATGATAATGATAAAAATAAAGCCATGGTGGATAAGGTTGTTCTTGGTTTATTTAGATGACTTGATACAATGAATTTCAGATCCTACAAGAATGTTGCTCGGGCTATACCGATGACCCACTCCTCATCTCCTCCTAACAAGTCTTATCCCTACATCGTTGAGAGGATTGATGAGTTGCCTACTATCTAAATATAGAATTATGAGGTAAATGTGATGATTGACTCCCTTAAAATTAATACTCTCATTTGTCATTTCAATGGCTTCTAGCCAAAATCTACAGAACTACATCAGTGGATCCAATCACACTAGACCAATAAGTATGTATTGTTACTCTACTCAAAGGGTTTTTTTTTTTGGTTCCTTATCTCAAGTGACTATCAGAAAGTAATTAAGGATGTCCCTACGTTTTGGGGAAGAGAAGGTCTCTTCACTCCCCTTGGTTCCCTGATTTTGACCCTACCACCATTACTATCTCCAAAATCCATGTTTGAGTCTACCTCCTAAACTTACCAAATCCACTTAGGCATTCCACAACAGGTTAGTGGATATTAGAAATGATCAGGGGAACTTCATTAAGATTGATGAATTTATGTCAAGATGGGATCTCTTCACTTATGCATGCATTTGTGTAGAGATTGACTTAAGTAAAGGATTGTTAATGACTACCCTCCTTAAAATTTAGGGATGGACTAGGACACAAACCCTAGATTATGATAATATAGATTTTATATGTCAGTACTGTCATCGAACAGGTCATATTATTGAATCTTACATTGAGGGAAATGATAAGTATAAAGGCAAAAGGGGCACCACCTCCAAACGAAAGAGATGGATTTTGTATACACCTCTTTGTTAGGAATATCAAATATAGAGAAATAATAATGAAATAAAGATATAATTAAAATTCAAAAAACACAACAGAATAAAGACATGGATTTAATGTGGTTCACCCAATATGGGCTATGTCTACATAGAAACTACCAGTCCTTATTATTTAGTCCAAAAAATGAAGGAAAAATTACAATATATCCTCTTCTCTCTCACTCTTTTCTACTTGATTACAATGCCTTCATATCATATGAGGGTTACCAATTAGGGAAAAAATGCACTAACTTAATTTCTACCATTAGATCTAAAACCTAATTAACTATGAAATTACAATATTTTATAGTACATTTTTCACAAAATTTTGGTTCGAGGGTGCCGCCCCCGATCCCCTACCAGGGGGGCTCCAAAATAGGTCACTTCCCCCATAGACCCCCATGCTGACCCTAGTGGGGGGGGGGGGGGGGGGGGGTTTGTGGGGGAGGGGGTATTTCCCCTCCACACCCCCTGTCAAGAATTAGGCATTAAAATAAGATTAGGCTCCACCATCCAACACTCTTCTTATAGGGGATGGGGGCACCCCAAGAAAGGTAAATACACATCTAACCAATGAAAATAAAAATAGGAATATGGAAAGTGAGGAAATAGTGGTTGAATCAAACCAACCAACTAACAAAGAGAAGCCAGAAAGGATTGTAGGCAATTCATTAAAATGAAGGATGGACCTCTTTGATACCTAATTAGGAGGGCTTAAGAGATCCCATGAATTTGAAAATTCTAAATATGATAAGGAGCCATATTTCAATGGATCTGATGCAAAAATTCTAGATTTGAAGATGGTGGTTAGTGGTGTTATACAAGGAAGTTAGATTGAGGTTAATTAAAAAAGGAGGAAGAAAAATGTTGGTTAGAGGTTATAATAGTTTAACATAGGTTTGAGTTGATTGACTATCAAGTCAAGGGTCCCTATTAGTTTATTCAACCTTCTTTGTGGTTGGATGTTTTTTATTTATTTTACTAGGAAATAATATCCAACTTATGAAATAAATTCAATGCATAAATAAATAAGCCACTCAAAAAAAAAAATAGAAATAACACATTACTTAGAGAGTTATGTGAAAACCTTACAAGGTGAAAGGAAAATCATGGGACAAATTGTAGCTATAATATTTTATTAGCTTCAAAATAAACCTCTCCAATAATGCTTCCTCACAACACACTCTCCTTACAATGCTTTATCACCAACATTCAAGCTATACAAAGCTTTTTAACAAACTAGAAAATATAAGCTTATTTCTCAATCTTGAACTTAATACATATATTAAGAAAGTGTCATACATAAATATAATACTAAGGAGAGAATAGAGCTAAGGATGAGAAAAAAGTAGAGAGAAGGAAATGCGCCACCCTCCATGTTGCCTTACTCTTCATGAATAGGAAACATTATCTCCCTCACATGTGCTTGGTAAAAAGATGCTCCCACTTTTGACTTGAGGATCCCACCTCAATGTGACTCAAACATGTTGTACCTACTTCACATATGAATCCAATCAAGCATATTTATTAATGTCCATGCAACCCATGTACACTCACATGATTCAAAAGATGCCTAAATCATCTGTTTGACTCCAACTAAAAGGGACCATAGATAAATGCACCCCACAAGTAGATGGGTGACGATGCTTGTTCCCCACATGCTTCCAAAGGTCACCCATCATAGAATTACACCCCATTTCTCTATCTTTTAATATTTTAATCAATAAAAAATTTCATGTGGACCATGCCAGATCAACAAGGTGACACCTCATACACACAGTCACTACCAACTCACATTGCTACCTCATCACATGAATAGCAATAGTGAATAGTCACTTCACATCCTAACATTATCCCTCTTAATGTCAATATACATAGGCTTTGACACACCTATGTATTCTTTCATTTAGCTACCTACCATGCTCGATGTTTTCTTCATCATAATTTCAACAAGATTAGAGATGTTTTGTACCACTCAAACTTCTCTACCCTAACCAACTTTGTTAACATGTTTGTAGTATTCTATTCAATGTCTACCTTCAAAAATATGATCTTACCATCCTCCATCATGATCATAATGAAGTGGTACTTAATGTCAATATGCTTCATGTGATCATGAAATGTTACATTCTTCACCAAGTGAATTGCACTTTGACTATCACAATGCAAGGTAATATTTCCCTGCATCTCTACAAAGTCATCCAACAGTCACTCTAACCATATTGAATCCTTGAAACCTTCAATTTCAGCCACATCTCTAATTTAGTGGTTGTTAAATCCATCATTAGTTGTAACTTAGAAGCCCAACTCTATCTCTACCATGAAGATTAAAAACATATCCCATAATAAACTTTTGTCCATCCCTATCACCACCAAAATTATAATATATAAAACCTTTTATATGTAAATCTACCCCTCCATAGTAGATTACAACATCTGAAGTGTCTTTTAGATATATGAGTATCCACTTCACTATAAACCAATGATATTTTCTAGGATTTTCCATGAACCGGCTAACAACTTCCACTACTTGGGAAATATCTAGTCTCATTCTCACCATGGCATAAATGAGGCTCCCTAATGCTGATGAATAAGGTACATAAGAAATATTTGTGTTATCCTCCTCTATAAGAGGACACCACATAGAAGACAACTTGAAATGTGTAAGAAGTGGGGTAATGAAAAGTTTGGTATTCTACATATTTAACTACTAATTTTTTTTTTAAACATATGTCTTTTGTGATAACTATATTTTCCTAGCTTTTTTGTCCCTATGTATCTTCATTAATAAAATTTGTTTTGCTGATCCTAAATCCTTCATATCAAAAGTCCTAGCTAATTGAGCCTTTAAATAATTGATCCTCTTCATATTGGGTCATGCAACTAGCATGTCATCAACATATAGAAGTAAAATAATAAAGCTACCATCATTAAACTTCTTATGATATGCACAATGATCAGATTCACTTCTACTAAATCCCTTGATGTTAATGAAGGTGTCAAATTTCTTATATCACATTTGTGGTGCCTTATTTAAGCCATATAGTGATTTTTTAGTCTGTAAACCATTTGCTCCTTTCCTTTTACCTTATAACCCTCAGGTTGATCCATATAAATCTCTTCCTTGAGATCACTATGTAAGAATTTTGTATTTACATCAAGCTACTATAGCTCTAGATTATGAGAAGCTACAAATGAAAGTAACACTATGATAGTAGTCATTTTCATAATAGGAGATAAAATCTCATTGAAGTCAATACCTGACTTTTGCACATAGACTCTTACCACCAACCAAGTTTTGTATTTCTCTAACAGCGCATCATTGTTCTTCTTCAACTTGTACACCCACTTTTTACCAACACTCTTTCTTCTAGGTGGGAGATCCACAAACTCCCATGTCTCATTATTATGGAGTGATCTAATTTCCTCCTCCATGGATTTCCTCCATTTATTTTTATTATCATATTATCTATCTTGCTAAAATGAACTAGGTTCACCAATATTAGTAAAAAAATCAAAATAGGAATGAAATGCAAGAGTATACCTATCTAGAACCTTCTTGGTATGAGTGGACCTTATAACTTGTGGCTACTAAACTTGGTGGTATACTTGGTAATTCAAAGCTTCAAATTGATCCTTTTCATCTTCTTTTTACTTGACTAATTCAATTGGTATAACTTTAGGTGTCTATTGTACCTCCTTCTTTTTCATGGATTTTTCATTAAACACAACATATTGGCTAATAATTATCTTGTGGTCAGTAGGATCCCAAAATATATACACCTTCAATATATATTCATAGCTAATAAAAATACATTTCTTAGATTTCAAATCTATCTTTAGTCTTCTTTCTTTAGGTACATAAGCGAATGCTTCATAACTGTTGGCTAGAATTGGCCTACATACAAAACTCTATGTAGATATAGCATGAGAAGCTAAGTAGAGTCCTGATTGAGGAGTGACCCAATGGAATAAGGAGTAGGAAGAGTTCAATGGGAAGGTCACTTGTAACTATAAGATTTTGAAACACTTTAAGCAAGCTTAAAGTGTGGATTTGGTGACTTGAAAGCACTAGACGGATCTGGCACATCATGCAAGATTGAATAGACTAGGTTGGTTGTGCATTTCATAAGTACAATTGAGAAGTCAACCACAACTAGAGAATCAAATAAGCATGATGTATTTTGTTCCAAGGTCATCGCCTACAAATTTGGTATCTTAATGAGTCTTATATCTCAAGATCCAAGTATTCAAAAATGATCTAGTAGAGTGGGATGTGCCCAGAGACATCAAGTTAAAGTCACAAGAAATAATAATTTGGGTTTAAATGTATATGTCCAGTATATTCAAATAGGATGAATTTAAATGTAGGGTTGATAAGTGGCATGATTTCAAAGATTGGGATTGAGGATCAATGGCATGGGAGTGATCAACAAGGTTAGTGGTTCTAGATAGATCAATGGTACATGTTTAATCATACAAAAGCAATTCAATGACGAGCACAAGGTCAAAAGGTCAACGTATCCTAAGATTGAATGCATCGATGATAAGTCTCAAAATCTTGATGAGTTAATAGATCAATAATGTGCATTTGATCAAATATAAGGAAGATCAATGACACACATTCAACTGTACAAAGGGATAGACAACATGCATAAGGTCAAGAAATTAAAAAGTTATATTACATGTGAAAATACCGCATGGCATAAGTGCATTAACTAGATGAAGCTAAAAGTAGGATCCTAAAGATAAATGTCGGGTTGTCAAGTGGAAAAATATAGAGAGTAATCATGGATCAATGGTAATGATGAAGGTCAAAGCTAGGATACTTCCAAGGAAATCAACATAGCAAATTTGTTTGAGTTCTAGGGAGCATAGGATACAGACACATGTACAAACTTACAATGGTTGGGTTTTAAAATAGAGCAAGTAGCCCAAGTAAAAGACATGAAATTAGACACATCAGATCCAAGATTTTTCCATCCTAGGCAGGTAAATGAACAAATGCAAGATCAAATATGATATGGGTTACCAAAGCCAAACATACAGGATCAAAGGATACAATTAAAGCTCTACTAAAACCTCTCAAGAGTGTTCAAACATAGGTTTTACATCTTGTGCGTGATTAAGAAACCCCTAGGTTGCAAATCTTCACTAGAATTATGGCTACATGCAAAATAATATGGTGATTATTTTTCATCTATAATGAACCCTATATTCATTATTTGGGAGTAATGTTAGAATTGTGACTATGAAATGAATGTCAAAAGAGACACTAGTGAACAAGATCAATTAACTATCTATTAGTGTGAAAAGCATATCAATACCTTCAAAGGTTGGGAAAGATAGTGAAACACTTAATGAGGTTCCAAACTCTCTGGAGCCTTTCTTATGTTTGATGAATCATGACTAAGCATCCTGAGATTAATCCTAATCGACCAAAAGGTGGTTGGGACTCATTTATTGATTCATGCTTCCCCTTTTCTATATATCTCTCTTTTTTCCCCATTTAAAATCTCTCAAATCTTAGATTTTAAAATCTTGGAAATTTTATTAAAGCATATACTCTTTTGCTTTTAGCTAGCCTAGGCTATGCCAAAATTGTAATGTAACACCTATTTGATGTAATAAAAGATTGAATTCCTCCATTTGTAAATTGAATTAAAGTGTGTCCTATGAATTCGTTGATTTGGTTAAGTGAATATATGTTTTCCTTGCCTTTGTATGAGTTTTATCACCTTCATAAAGTATTTGGGTAGCTCTCATAGGTCATTTAAAGTGTCATATATAGTTTGTTGACTAGTATGGAAGTGGACAACAACCCTCCCTTGCTAGGTTGATAGCTAATTAGTGCCTTTTTATGAAATAATTATGTTATATATGATTAAACAGTGAATGAAGTGATGTCTAAAAGTTTGTATGATGTCTCATAGTGTGTCTTTTGCAAGCATAAGTGTTTAAAACATTGGTGCATCACCTCTTTTACATTTGTTCATGCATTTTTGTCTATTTCTCTCCCTTTTCCAAGTTAGATATTAGTTTAGGTGATAGATTTAATAAGAAGTTGGCCTTATCCAGAGGCTCAACATCACCATAGTAAACCCACATCCTGAGGTTGTTCCCATTTTATGGCTTAGTTGGAGGGAGCTTGAAGAACTCTTTCCATGGGTGTAAATTAAGACCACACCAATTTTTGACATGCCTGGTGGGATAAATTCTCCTTAGCATAGATAAAGTGTTAAGTTAAGGAGAAGTTTTTATGGTAGAAGAAGACACATGTCATCATTAAAAGCTAAATATTCTTCAAATTGCATAGTTCATAGCATCATCTAGGCAATACTCTCATGCCAAAGGTTACTACAAGGTCAGCAGTTAAAAGTATTCCTCTTGAATTCATTGAGTTGCCTTATAATTCATATAAAAGAGCAAGGTTGTAGGATAAATCCATATCTTTATAACAAATGTTCATCTCCTGATCAACCTATTGTCATAAGTAGTGTAATCCCCACCACCCAAATGACCATCAAAAACCAAGTATTTGTTTCCTTTAATAGGGGTAGTCCACTAAATTTATCCCATTTTGATGGCATTCATGTTTCTATTCTTAAAAGTATCCCATTATTATCAGGAGAAGAAAAAACAACTTCCATTGAGCACATCCAAGATGTTGCCAACCTTTATTTAGTTCACAATGTTGTTTAAGACAATGTAGCTATTAGGATGCTTAATTCTTCCTTTAAAGGAAAATCATTGCAGTGGTACATAAATCTCTCACTGAATTCCATTACTACTTGGGATGAATTAGGTGCAACCTTAGTCAGATAATTTGAGGACAAGTCTAATCACCTATCTTTAGTTGAACTGACACCATAAAGAGGTCTCTTCATGAGTTCATGTCTGATTTTAACATAAGATTTTTAAAAACATGGACTAGGATACCTGTATTGATTAAACCATCCCCATAATATGCCTTATTGTACTATCTAAAATCCTTCAAATCTGATATCAGTGTGATGATATAGTCAATGGGTGGTATCACATTGCCAAATTCTTATGAAGTTAAAATAAGAGCAAAAAATAACTTGATACAAGTTGGTAAACTCTCTCCAAGGCCTACAATGCCTATATTCCTATAATTCAAACCATATCCACCCCTTTAAGTTACTAAAATCCCTTATTTAGCTCCTATTCCATCCCCTAAAGAGTAAATTGTAGTTCCTTCTAGTCAAGAGAGTGAGATTGGAGAATTGGAAATTTTGTTACATTCTTTTGGGAATGAATTAGTGCAACTCAAAAGATAATAATAACAGGATAATAGGCATTATAAATAGTAAAATTAGGGTACATATCAGCCCCTTAGAGATCAAAGGCCTCCTTATCAAGGTTTCAGAGAAAATAGACGACCCTATTAGCCACAAGGAGCCATAACTCAAGCTAAATCATATGTATCCCTTGATCCTAATATAACTTCCTCTTCAAGGGATATTTTTACCACACCACCTCAAAATAACTTGATGTAATATTTAGGTTGGAATCCATCTAATCTCAATGATGCTCAAAACCAAGCCTTGGTGTCATAAAACATCATTATGCCATAAATGACACAATAAGAGTTTTCTCTTCAAGAAGGTCAATATCAAGAGATAGGTTTGGTATCACAAGGAGAAGATTAACAAACTTAAGGGAAACATGATTCCATTAATTTGAATTGGAAAATGGATGATCACATTGCATTCAAACAAGTTGGTGAGACTAGAAATATAATTGGTGAAGTTGCAACTCTAACTAAAGCTAAAAGAAGAGCCATATAAGAGGATTAATATGTGATTAATGCTTCCAGTCCCCCTAATATTGTTTTTAAAATTACCAAATATCAACTTGTTTCCCCTACATTATAGAAAAATCAAAATTTATAGGTTGGGAAAGTTCCTCAAGTGCCTCTAGTTAATGAGCAACCAATGGTTAAGAAAGTGCAGCCAAAGGTTAGTGGATCAAATGAAGAAGTATAATTTCATAATTATCATGTGGGTTTCCCTCTCTATCCCAAGACAAAATGATATGCTCATTCAATAACTTTCAGCTCTCAAAGTGTCTCCAAACCCAATTGAGAAAGAAGGTGTTATCCTAACTAATTTAGATTATCCACCTAAGAAACAAGTACAATAGGTATATAAGGTGGTAAGGGTAGAAAAAACTAAGGTAAAATCGAGTAAAATCCTCCTTTATATCTCTCTTTGATAGTTGGTGACACCTTGGTTCACAATTGTATGGTAGATAGTGGAGCCAGTAGCATTGTTATCCCTAAGCAAATTAGAGACAATCTTTGGTCTTGTTTATGAACCAAAAACTAAAGGAGTGTTGAAAATAGATGGATCACCAACAAAGACATTAGGAATAATCAAGGATATGGAGATGAAACTACATGTTTGCCTGAATGTTACCATTCAGTAAGATGTAGTTGTGGTGGAATTGCCTCCTTTGCCACGTGCCTATCAAGGGACCTCACATCAAATATTGGAGGATACTTATCATTTGATTGGACATATATAATTTTTAGAACTAGGTATGGTAACAAAGTCATAATAAATTTTGAACCCATATCATGTTTCCATTTGGAGCCACATATGCCAAGTGTTGTGAACACCAACTATATCATCTTGGATGTGGTGTTAGATAATAGTAAAGTGGAAACTGAATCACCTTTAAATACAGTTTTAGATCTATTCCTTGATAAGTGGTCCTCTAATTTACATGATAATGACCCTTATAAACAAAGTGAATAAGGAGGACTTGGTGTTTATTGCCTCCATGAGAATGATGCACCAATTCCAGGGTTATGTGAATCACCTAGGAATTTAGTTTTTGAGAAATTGATTTTTT
>JARHVA010003603.1:1507500-1510000 GCA_037957365.1 Torreya grandis | reverse complement strand
TAAGCCCTATTGTAAAAATGAGAAAAAAATAGAGAGTTTACTAAAAATGCTCGTGAGTATTTTTTAAATTAAATAAAAATATCTAAAAACTCATATCAAACTGAGGGCATTTCTCTACTATCATCCAAACATCCATATCCCTAGTAGAGGTTGCCTGAATCACCCAAAAAGTGAGTTGTTCACAAATTATTTTTTATTTTTCTCTTTTCTATTTATTTGTTTAATTTTTACTATCTCTATTCCAAATTACGTACCACCATAAAAAGTGAAAGGTAAAACTAAATATTTTTTACACTAGATATTAATCATAGAAATTTTGTCCAAGCAAACCCAAAAACTATTAAAATGATATTATATTCATGATTTTGAGAGAATATCTTTAAAGATCAAATAGTTTACCCAAACTCACCTAAACATTCACAAAGAGCCTATGTTTTAGAATTGAAAATCAATTAAGAACCTAAAAAATTCTAAACTAACATTATTTACAAATAAATTATTATAAATTCTAAACCAAATAAGTAGCTTAAGAATGATAAAAATAAACCGACATTCTTTACCTGATATCTAAATCACTGGTGCACTTCTTAACCTCTAAATGTGTTACTATATAATGGAAGTCTTGAGTCCATTTTATAGGCTTTTCATGAATTTAACAAATAATTAAGGTGGCCCATGAGAAATGATGGAGTCTTATCGTCCTTACAACATACAACCAATAGGAGATGGCATTGTTTTAAAAAAAATTGCGTCAACCAACAGATACGTAGTTATGGAGATAAAGTGATTATTATTATTTTCTTATAATAATAAAGATAGAATTTATAAGTGTGCAATTGTAGTGTGCACCAGCGTACATAATAATATCTAAAATGATGAACTAGTAGTAATAATAAATTACTTGTGAATCATACTTAACTTCTTACAAATGTAGTTATTTTTCATAATATGATCATCTTGTAGATCAGGTAAAGAATACCGAGGGGATTTATTTTGTATCATTATTAGAGGGTTTATGAGTGATTGAATTTATTTATTAAATTTATTTTTATAATTATATATATTTGAATGTTATTTCAATATAATCATAGGGATAGATCCCACAGTTCTTTATTATATTGAATCCTTTAATTTGTATTTATTTAACAATTTATATTTGAAATTGGATTTAATTCAAGTCAAGATTTGGTATAGTCATGTAACAAGGCTTGAGGGTGGTTGATGGTGATATATTATCCTACAAATTAATAAGTGATAGATATCGAATTTGTTTCTAGAGGTCATTAAATTTAATTAATAACATTTATTGTGATATTTTATTCAACATTGTGGAAAAGCTATTTGTGGGGGGTTTTAACATAAGTAACATTTACTTTACTTATTAATTATGACAACAAAGGGTTTGAATTTTTTATAGATCTACTATATACATAAATAATAGATTAGAAATGCAACAATTATGATGTGGGTTAAGCTCCAATCAATTTCTCTACATTTATATGACAATAATATTTTGTATGTTTGCGTTTTATTGTAGGCACTAAGTGTAGGAGATTGGTGAAATAAAAGGGGGCATTAAGGGGGAATATTTAATTTGAAAAATGGCAAACCTCAACTTCTATACATTATTTGAGATGGATACAATCAAAATTTGAAGATGATATAAAAACATGCATTGTAGCATTTTGAGCAATGTTTTGAATTTGATGGTATAAAGTTAGATAAGATCATCTAGTTTACAACATTTTTTATCATCGTTTACTATTTTTTGAAATCTGGTGGTGGAATGTTAGATAAGTTAGATAAGGTCCTATTGTCAAAATAACAACAAATGGAGTCTACTAAAAAATACTTGTGAATATTTTTAAATTAATAAAACATATCTAAAAACTCGGATCCAACCTAAGGCCTTTCTCTACTATCAGCCAAACATCCATAGCCCTAGTAAAGGTTGCATGAATAACCTAGGAATTGAGTTTTACAGAATTTGATTTTTTTCTTTTTTTTGTTTCTTTATTTATTTTTTATTGTCTCAAATCCAAGTTGGGGACCACTATGGAAAACAAAAGGTATAACTACATATGTTTCACCTTAGATAATAAATGTAGAAGCTTCATCCTAGCAAACCCATAAACCATTAAAATAATATTGATTGTGATTTTGAGAAAGTATATTTAGAGGTCGAATTGTTTACCCAAATGCACTTGAAAATAACCAAATTCAGAACACACAGAATGGTCCAAGCTTAAGAAACTAATTTAAAAACATAATCTTAAGATAGAAAATAATCTAAGTACTTACCCACTAGAACTTCACTCATGCTACCTACATGCAAACCATTCTTCCTAATTCATTGATCAAAGAGGATCTCATATGGAAAAATGAATAGGTCAGACTAAAAATAAACAAACAACAAGGCCAAACCAAAGATAAATAACTAGTAAAATAACAAAAATTAGATAAAGAAAGAGAGAAAACAAAGATAAGTTGTTTATAGGAC
>JARHVA010003603.1:1485000-1500000 GCA_037957365.1 Torreya grandis | reverse complement strand
TTTTATAATATTTAAATAATTTAATAAATAATTAGGAGGTTTTTAGTGTAGAATTGAGTTATAATAATCACAAGGTATGTAGTCAATCACTCTAATAGGCACCTATAGGCCTACTTAGAGGGGTAGTCCATTCTTAGACATAAAACGTAGATAGAGCTATTTAGAAATGTTCTGAACCCAATATGATATTAAAAACAAGTTAAATAACCAAAATAATTCTACTTATGAGAATGGTGAGGTCCTAAAACACATGGACACAATTAAGTGACCAAACAAGCATCTACATGCTACATAAGGTAGGATGGTCTTAAAGCTTGAATAAGACACAATATGGTGAAGGTACATTGAGGTCTATCCAAATAAAACCATAAGGTCATATGGTCACATATAAATAAAATAGAAATGTGTTAAATCATGAATAATAGTGATCAAACTAGGTTTCAAGATCCCTACCCATAGTTGCTAGCATGCCTATAGCCAGTCTTGAGATAAGATTGAGTTTTGAGGTCCTATAGGTATCATCATGATTTTAAAATTGATACATAACATTTTAATTAGTACAAAAATGAATCCATGGAAAATCCAAACTAATAGTGGATATACCCACTATTTTGTCTTAGACCTAGGCCACTCCTTTAGCAAGGGACAATCTTGAGAGTAACGGGTCTATTTGAGCTTAAAGGCATAAACCAAGTATATAAAAATTCATGAAGAGTCCTGATGGAATTAAATAATCATGGAAAAATTTTCCATACATTTTAAATGGTAATTAACACTCAATTTTCAACTCTAGTATCTGTGAGGGCTAGCAAAGAGTTGACAGGCCTAAACCCCAAGACCATTGACTAGTATACCAAAATCATATACATGGGTAAAAAGGAATTAAAAATTATGTGTAATAATGTGATGGATTTTTTTTAAAGGTTTTTTAACCTTTCCCAATAGTTAGAAGAAGTTTTGAGTCCCAAAACCCAATTCAAACCCATCTCGAGCTCAAGAAACATTAGGACTACTACCCAAGGCATAAATTCATATGCTTGTACCATAGCTCACACTCCACATGGGAGAATGATAAATTCTATATAGTTTTATTATTTTATCCAAGAATTTTTTCCAAGTGGAAGGATTTGAATTGATGATCTATTCTTTATGAACAATCATTAAGACCCCAAACTAGTCTTAAACCCCTTTAAAACCTTGATAGTGACCAGTCAAGGGAAAAATATATAAAAAGAAAATATAATCATAAATTTTTATCTAAAAAACCATTAGATTTTTTTGAGGAATCATAGGATTTTATACACATGTATTCTGATGTTGATGTCACTTGTATTGACTTTCACAAATACCTTATTTTTGCATGTTTTTGGTGTTTTATAGGTGTTCTAAGAAAGGGAGAACATTAAAATAATTGGAAGAGGTATTTTGGGATTTTTTTCACTATTAAATTATAAAAAATTTCACATGATGTTTTGGATATGGTCAAACCAGGCCTATTTTCCAAGGTCGTCTCAAACATGCTCAAAATGAGGCTAGGTAACAAGGTGATTTCATGGTTTGCATACTTCCACAGGGTCTCAAGACCTCAAAATTGACATGGAGGTTGGTTATGCCATAGTTAAAGTGAATAAAATTATTTTTTATGATTTATCACGTTTTTTATAAGTCTTGAGCAATAAAATAAGGTCCTAAGTAAGGAGGCCTAATTGAGGCCTAATTTAAGAGAGAGAAAGTAAAAAAATAGTCTTCCACTCAGATTCAGAATATAAAGTTTCACATGGAGTTAAGACCCCATAATTGGTCCTATAATATGCCATTTTTTTCTTATTATATTTTGTGAAACTCCCTAAAAAAGGAGGTTTTTAGGGATATAAGGAAAATAGACCTATTTAGGGCTTAAGAAGCAATGTGAATCATTGGGAGTATTCCATGAACCAAAATGGATTGTTTCATAATTATTAAAATATTTTGTGATCATTCATGAATATAATATTAATTTAATAATATTCACTTGAAATTTTGGCTATTGGACTAGGTTAAGTGTGAGTAATAGAGAGTTTTATGACACCTATGCACATGAATGATGGAATGTCAGGTTAGAGGAGTTTATTAAGGAATGGAATGGGTCTAGTGAGTTATCTAAGATATTTTAATGTCAAATTCAAGATTTTAAATCCCATTTTCCATACCTTTCATGAAAACAAGGGCAATTTTTAATAAACTAGTCAAGGTGTCAAGCTAATTTGTAACCCCTAGGCCACATGGAAGGTAAGATCATATTAAAGAGTGAGACACATTTAATTGGAGGTATATTTTAAATATCTCATAAATCATTTTATTTTGGTAAATCTCATGGACACTTGTCAATCCTTTTCTACTATGCCCCTCTCTATATAAGCAACCACTTTTGGATAAGTTTATAGAATCCACATCTGGTATGGTGAAACCCTACTAGTTTGAATATTCTTTGTGCCTTTGAATAAAATATTTAAAACTAATTTCTAGGTTCCAAATTTTTTGTCTAAGTGTGTGAATTAGTGCATAGTTGAATGATAATTCATAATCATCTATCTTTGTGTTCACTTTACTCTCTCATGTTTTATGCAAAAGTCTTCTCTCTAACAAGTCACATGAAGTGTAGTTAGTGTCTTGGTCTATATTCAAGTGTAAGGAAAAGGATTAACGTCTAAAATCTACCTCTTGTTTATCCACTTTGATAAGTGCATTTCATATCACCTTCATACTTGAAATACTTGTGTTAGAGCAACCTTGATGTTGAAGTTAGTATTGTGAATCATCTTTCATAATGCATGATCATACTAGTATAGTGTATATTAACTTAGTGTATCACCTTAATATATTAAGTTTATTTCATGTTATATCTATCCCTTCTCATCTCAACAATCTAGTAATATAGGTGATGAGCTTCAATAGACATATCAAGGAAGATAGTCATCCAAACTAGAGGTATACCCATGTTATAAACAACCCAAAATTATAGGGTTAATACCTTTTTCAACTCATTTTGGAGAAGGATTGAACTAACTATCCAAGGGTGCAAAATTTAGTGACAACAAGACCTAAGCAAGTGAGTTCCAAAAATTCTGAAATCCCTCACAAGTTCCTCAATCCTTTCCTAATTGGAAGTCTACTCAAGTGAGTAGATAAAAAAAGGAAGAAGTTATTTTGTGAGAAATAAATATCATGACTCAAATCAAACTTTTAGGGCTATTCCCTTCATAATCATGTTGAGGATATCTCTAATCAGATTAGACTTGACTTTGAAGATCACCAAGCTAGATAAGTTGAACTTGTAAATGAACATTTATCTTAGTCAATGGAAATAATAAGAACAATGCAATCTCAGGATAAGGTGATGTAATTCATTCCTCAAGTTGTAATACATGAAATATAATAATCTCATAAATCCAAGGTTCCAACTTGGAAACATGTAGTGGAATCATGGGTAAAAGTAGATGAGTCAAGCCTACACCAAGATGTTAAATCTAAAGATAAATATGAAACCATTCAATCCCCATCCCTCCCTCCTCAAGAGTCCAAAGAATTTTCATAATGGATTTCAATTCAAGAGAATATGCAAAATGAGAGTGAAGAGATGGTTTTCAAAAGTGAGCAGCTTAATGAGAAGAATGAAGAATCCATAACACAACTAATTTTGACCTCTCATGTAGAATTCTTTCAAGAATATTCCATTCCACTTATTGAAAAGGATCCTTTATTTGATAAGGAAAGTAAATAAGGTCAAGTTGTGGTAGAATTTGACGAAGGCGATCTAATTAAACTTGAGTAATATATTTCCATTACGACACCTCTTGGTGAGGAGAAAAACATATCAGTCTTCAACAATACAAGAGTGGTTAACTGCAAGAAGATAAAGGTAAGTAAGATAAGACCAAAGAATAATGTATACCCATTAGCCAAGGATAATATGAAATTGAATATTTCCTTGATGACATGACAACTACTATCTTCCATAACAATCCTGAGGATTGTGAGAGTGGATCACTTATTCAACTTCAAAAAGCTAAAAAACAAGGAGATAACCTTTAAGAGGTTTCAAATGTTCAAGACGAGGTATGGATTGATATTGAGACTCCTAGTTTCAATATAGTTGAAGAAATCATTCCTTGTTTCCAAGAAAAGTTTGTTAATGAACATGAGATCCAAATAATGGATAAGACTTTAGATCATGTTTAAGACCACATGGAATTTCAATAGGATGACAATGATATTTGATAGTAGTCCCTTAACATATGCAATTAGTTTGAGGATATTTGAGAATCTAAACCTCCTCTTTTGAAGTTTGAGAATGTTGTTAAAGCTAATTATTTTCCAAAAAAGTAATATGTGAGGCCTAAGAGGCATGAAGAAGAAGCACTTGGACAACTTACAGTAGGTAGTCATCCATTTGAAGGTCTTTACGAGATCAATATGGTTAGCTTAGACATTGAATAAGGACCTCTTGATCCTAAAGGGGGTTAGCCATTCCATTTAGAGAATCATCTCTCACATGGGTCACCCACAACTTGAGATATGTTTTCAAGGTACATAAAATTTAAAGAGGTTAGAGTAAACCTAAATTAGGGTGTAAATTTGATGCATAATATCTTTGGCATGCTTAGTGGGACAGACACTTAATCATTTAAAGAGTTATTTTGTATTCCTCTTTAATAACTAGCTTTTGGATTCATGAATTCAAACACCAATGGTGAACTTGACCATATTCATTTGGTTTCAACAATCCAAGTATTCAAATTGGTAAGCATTCTTCCACTCTTCTTATATTTATGATTTTTCATGGTAGAGGTTTGATCTAATATCTATTTTAACCAAGTTGGTGATTCCTATATTGACCCTATCAACCTCAGCATGATTATTTTCAACCCTACAATGAATCTTATCGATCCTATTATGATCCATACTAGCCTTATGTTGAGCATTATCAATCTGATTAGCAGTCATGTTTGCCAATTCTCACCCCAAGTCCACCTCCCTAAAAACCTACCTATCCTTCTAAGCAGTCTTGGTAAGATCATCGTACTCTAAATCAGTCCATTCCAAGCCTTAAAAAAACTCTCTTGGTCCATGAAAAGTATATGTTAGGGCTTAATACACAAAGGAAGTATGGTTAGTAGGTATGTATTCATATAATTAAAAATGTGAGGGACTCGTTGTAGTCAATTAAGAGAGAGTTAACATCTATTATGAGGCATAATCATTCAAGACTCAGTAGTGATGTGTTAGACATAGATGGCCTGATTTCAAGCATATAAGATAAGCTAGTGGTCCATGAGGAGAAGCAATTCTAATATTACCACCCTCATATTCCATCCCCTACTCCATATCAGTCCTTTGTTGAGTAACCCATCCTTCCTCAAAGGACCCAAGCAAGTGAGTTCTAAAACTTCTCAATTCCCTCACAATTTCCTTAAGCCTTTCAAACTTGGAAGTCTATTCAAGAGAGTATGAAAAATAGTTAAGAAGTTCTTGTTGAGAGGACTAAATATCATGACTAAAATTATACTTGATAGGTCCATTCCATTCCTAATCAACATAAGGAGTTCTCTAATTAGATTAGACTTGACTTTGAAGCTGACTTAGCTAGATAAGTTGAACATGTAAATGAAAATTTATCTCATTTAATGGCATCAACAAGAGAAATTCAATATTAGGATAAGGCTCCTTCATTAATTACCTAAGTTACAACACATGAAATAAAATAAGCTCATAAATCCAAGGTTCCAACTTGGAAACAAGTAGTGGACTCATGAGGAAAGGAAGATGAGTCAAGCCTACATAATGATGTTGAAGCTAAAGAGAAATATGAAACCATTAAATCCCCATAAATCCCTCCTAAAGATTCCAAATCATTCCTATCATGGAGGTCCCTTCAAGACAATATGGATAAGGTGAATGAGGTGTTGGTTGTCAAAAGTGAGTATCTTAATGACAAGAATGAAACATCCATAACACACCTAATTTTGACCTCTCTTCTATAATTATTTCAAGAATATTACATTCCAATTCTTGAAAAGGAGCCTATCCTTAGTGAGGGAAGTGATGAAGATCAAGTTATGGTGGTAGTTGATGAAGGTGATTTAAGTGAACTTGAGGAAGACATTGCCATTGGGACACCTTTTGGTGAGGAGAAACACAAATTAGTCTTCAACAATGCAAGATATGGTGAACTTCAAGAAGATCAAGGTAATAAATATGAGACCCAAGAATAATTCATACCCATTTTCCAAGTAGAACATGACCTTGAACATTTGCATGATGACATGAAAACTACTCTCTTACATGATAGTCTTGAGAAGTGTGAGAATGCATCACCTATTCAACTTACAATAGTTGCAGAATAAGGAGACAACCTTCAAGAGGTTTCAAATTTTCAAGAAGAGGTATGGGTTTATAGTGAGACTATTAGTTTCATTAAAGTTGAATAAATCATTCCTTGTTGCCGAGAAAATTTTATTAATGAACATGAGGTCTTATTAATGCTTCTAATTGTACCACAGGTGCCCTTAGTGTTGAAGAACACTTCTCATTTTAGGATTTTGAGAATACATGGCATGAGTTGTAGTTTGTGACTATTCAATGGTTGTTTGTGGTGTAATAGAAGCAAAGTATGAAAACTATTCACAATATCTATTTGATTTAGTGGTTGGGAGCCACCAGGGTCTATACTATTTGAATACTTAATAATTCCAAGGATTTGATACTTAAACTAAATTATTATTAACAATGACCTCTAAGCTAGAGTGAATCTTGATAAAAATAAGAAAAGGGAAGGATAAAGAAGAAAGAAATGTGATTTCAAGTTTTCATCTCAAATATTATGACAAAATTCTAATTAGTTTGAGCACATTTGAACCAATTTATGTTATAAAATAGCATAAGCTCAAATTATATCACAATTCATGCAAAATTCAAAGGAAAACTATGAATCATAACTAAGAACTAATTTTACTTTAAAGGTTTTCTATTATGATCTGGATAACCTAAGTACATCCAAATACATAGCAAATAAAATGAAGTATATTTGAGATCATTACAATCAATTTAGCATTTAGCACAAATTAACAACTATATGACAAAGAATGTAACTCAAACAATAAGAATCATTCAAATTCAAGATAACTCCCTGTAATTGAGAGATAACATAGACATTTAACAAAAACTATTAATTTTTTCAAAATTCCTTTGTTGTATTAAATGCTCTTGGTATCAATTGCTCAAAAACTCTCTTTTTACAAATGGTAACCATCTGCCTATTTATAAAAAACATAGGTGGTTAATCGGTTAACTTTCAAAAATATCTATATGTGGATAAGGATAGTTGTCTTTGATATAAAGCTACAAAGTGAAAAAAAATCATGCCAACTTGACAAAAAGAGCATATGATAATAGACTAGCATATACTTTATAACAAAAAATATTCTTTTAGGAATTCCATTGGTGGGTCCTTCCAATTATCCCTATCTAAGGAATTATTTCACCTTGGTGTATTTCACCTTGATCATCTCAAAATCCAATGTAGGATTCATTAAACAATCCCCTTCTTTATCTGCTAACTTGTCACATTCACTATCTTCCCAAAATACAAGTTCCTTGACACATTGTACTTTTGCAATTTTCTTCCTTTCAAAAGTAATGGTATCAAGGGTCTTCTGGTTATCCTTAGCTAAATGACCTTGGCTATCTATGATGCCTTGGATGTGGGTATCAACCCTCTGCTTGAATTCTTCATCATCAATCAAGCCTAAAGTGGTGGTTTGAGAAGGTTTATTTAATAGATCCCATAGAAGTTTCTTAATCCAATTTCCAAATTTGTGTCTCTCTTGATGAAGTGTTTAGTATCACTACTCTAGGTGATCAAATATTCTTGTTTATCTACCAAAATTGCCATGAAGATGTCCAAATGTCTGAATTTGATAATCTTGAAGTTTAAGGCCAACTTTGTCTTATGCACCTTGATGAGCTCCTCCATCTGAGCTTGAGAATTTTTCCACTAGGTGATTAAGGTTTGTTCCATCTCAACTTGATGGTCCAAAGAATTCAATCTAGAATTAGTGATTTTCAAATTCTTCAATGCATCCACCAAGAATTTATTCAGCATTTGCAATATATTTTAAGGAATTGTCAAGAAGACTTGAGCTTCCAAATCTTGATTTTCTATTTCCAAGTTGAGGATCCTCTATTTCAATTCTTGAACTCCAGCCAAGGCCATTATTTATTGGACTAGTACCACACTAGCTACATCCTCTTAAATAATAGGATGTTCCCATGCTACTTGTCCTAGAATAGGAGTTAAGCTTATAAATGGCTCCACCTTCTAAAAGGTGAACTCCTCAGTACCAACAATGAATTTCCTAGTCACTACTCTTTCAAGAGTCAATGTCTCTAGATTAAATTATACCTAAGGATCCAGTTATTCTTGAAGTGCCAATATATGCCCTAGATGATTTGATAAGCAATTTCTTGCTCTACAAGCAAGCTTACTAGGAACATATATACATAGTTTATATGGTTGGACCATGATTCTTCTATCCTTATTATAGTACAATATAGATAGAACCCCCATGGTCTCCACTTATTTATTGATTAGAGGATGAAGTATAGGCATAGGAATACCAGTGAATATCTCAAAAATGATTCAAAAGACACCATCACATATGAATTGCATATGATTCATGTATTTGAAAATATGTAGTTTAGAGTAATGATGGGAAATAGTAGTCCTACCATCAAGGGACCAATTTCAGATGCCATGGAAATTAATAGAGGCCAAGAGTGAATCTAAGAGGTAAGACATCATAAATAAATGTTTGAAGGTCATTCTCTTGATGGATGTAAATTGTTTGGCTAAAAAAAACTTATTAAGGCTCCAATGAGAGGGTTTAGGTTTTGCTCCAACATGCAATTGACATAAGTTGTAGAAGAGGCACCAAAGGCTCTATTCAATAAGGTCATAGATACCCTAACACCTTCTCTAAATTGGGTAATAAGAATCTCACCATTAGGGGTCCTGAAAACATGGGAACATTGGATTAACCATGGTGAAAGAACTGAATCTAGGTTTTGGTAATTTGTCCATTCTCTCAAGGATGGAAGATCAACATGAAGTAAAGGGAGCTTATAATAAGTTTCAAAGGCCATGCGAGCTATGCATGCAACTTTATTGACACTTCATTCATGAATAATCCATTCTCTATCTACTCTATAGTCAATGAAAATAGGAACAAGAAGGCCAATGCAATGCATTACCTCTGGTTTAACAGCTACATGATGAAGGCCTACCATTTGAAAATATAATAAACCCTTGTATCTTTGGTACACTAAAGCATTCCTCTTTTCTTCCTAAGAAATTGGTTACAACTCTTCGATAAAGAAGAATAATTTAGACCAATTCATAGTTCCCTATACATTCAATGCTATTGAATCCAACTTTATGTGTCTAAAGACCCTTCCTTAACCATCTAAAGCTAGATAAAGCTCTACTTCAATCTTCATCTGTTGCCTACTTGCTACCATTGATAATAATGTATGGTAATTGCAAAAGCTATCTAAGTTCTTACTAAGGCCCCTACTATAAATTTAGTTTGCAATTATCTCAAGTGTCACATAATCAATTTGAACCAACTCTGGCCTTCTTTATGGAGGGTTTAGGGTTTTTCTACTTTGATGACCAAAACATTCAAATTTGATCTCATACGTGACTTAGATATGATGTAACCTTACTTATCATATCTCTTGTGTTTTCAATCATGAAATATATTTCATTTGGATCCTCCATACTTACATGGAGCTTATGTGGTAGGGTTCCATGCCTTTCATAAAAAATTTCATAAATACCATTTAAAGAGTGACCATTGGTTTTCAAAAGTCCCTTTTATTTTTCTTTGAAAACCCAAATCCATGTCCTTACATTTCATTGGCTCTTGATCTTTAGCTTATTGATTATGCCATATGTCAAGATTTTGAGGCCTTTGAAAAGTATTCAATTGGCTTGCACTGTTGGATCAAATCCAGTGAGCAAAAAATCACCATTGGATCCTTCAGGAGATCTTGAGGCTTCCATGTTGATGTGCACTATTGCATAAAATCCAATGAGCAAGGAATCGCCATTAGATCCTACAAGATGATTACCATTTTAATCAATAAAAAATACTTAGGCCAACATTTTTATGTCTCAATCTTGCTTTCATAAGAAAACTAAGAATTTATTAAAAAAGGCTTTAGAAATGACCCCTTTGATTAGGCTTAAAAAATTGTCTAAATTAAATTTCGTGGGTTTAATCCTGTCAAATACGTCCTCACAGACATCAAATGATGGGTGTGAACCTGTCAATTCTAAGATAATAAAATCTTCTTGTTTCAATTTAAATTTGATGGGTTTGGTCCCATCAAATACATCCTCACAGATGTCAAATGATGGGGGTGAACCTATCAAATTTAAAACAATGAAATTTATTGATCCAAAACTGAATGCCACTTATAAAACTATTGAGAGATCTCAAAGCTTAGGGGATTATCTAAGTTAAATTTGATGGGTTCAATCCCATCAAATACATCCTTGTAAATTTCAAATGAAGGGGGTGAACCTGTCAAATTTAAGATGATAAAATCTTTATGATCCAATAACTAAATGCCACGTGTAAAATGATAAGGAGATCTCAAAGCTTTAGGGATTATCTAAGTTAAATTTGATGGGTTTGGTCCCATTAAATACATCCTCATAGACGTCAAATTATGGGGGTGAACCTATCAAATTTAAGATGATAAATTTTTTATTTTCCAATTTAAATTTGATGGGTTTGATCTCATTAAATACATCCTCGTAGATGTCAAATGACGAGGGTGAACATGTCAGATTTAAAACAATGAAATTTATTTTGCACCATTAGATTATAAACGTCCGATCAAGTGATCACTGTTGGATCCTTACTGGGGCTTGAATAATTAACTATATGCCTTTTTAAAAGACTTCAAGCTTGATGCACCATTGGATCAAATCTAGTGAACAAGCGTAAATCATTAGATCTTAAAAAGTACATGAACATTAAGCTAAAACCTAATTATTCATAAAATTTCCTACTAGATTTTCCCATGAATGTTTAAATTCAAACTACTAGGGTTTATTGTTTGGGAACCCTGACTTTTTTCATGGAACTTGAAATTAATAACCTTCAAAACAATTTTTAGCAACATTAAAAACATGATCAAACAATATTTCACATTTACTCTAGGATATATAAGTTCTAGAAACAATCACATGGGTCCCCTTTCTAGAAAAAAGATGTGGGGGGTGTTGGTCTCAACAGGTCCCAATAGTAGATGATACTTTAAAGCATGATCATGATCACATGGAATTCCAAGAGGATGATGAGGATATTTAGAAGTAGTACCTAAACATATGCAATGAGTTTGAGGAAATTCAAAAATCTATACCTCCTCTTGGGTAGATGGATAATGTAGTTGAAGCTGACTCTTTTCCAAAAAACCAATATGCTGAGGGGATTTAATTTATATCATTCTTAGAGGGTTGATGAATGAATCTATTTATTAATTTTATTTTTATAATCATGTTTATTTTAATTTTATTTTAATATAATCATATGGATAGATCCCTTAATTCTATATCATATTAAATTCTTTAATTTTTATTTTTTTAATAGTTTATATTTGAAGTTGGATTTGATTCCTGATAGGATTTGGTACATTCCTGTAACAAGGCTTAAGTGTGGTTGATGGTGATATATTACCCTAGAAATCAATGAGTGATAGATATGAAACTTGTCTCTTGAGGTCACTAAATTTAATTAATAATATTTATTGTGATATTTTGTTGGTGACAACATTGGAAAAGTTATTTTTGGGGGGTTTTCACACTTAGGTAACATTTATTTTACTTATTAAGTACGACAACAAAGGCTTTGGTTTTTTTTATAGCTCTATTGTATACATAGATCACATATTAAAAAGACAACCATTTTGACATTGGTTAAGTTCAAATCAATTTATCTACATTAATGTGACATGACTATTTTGTGTATGTGTTTTATTGGAGGCACTAGGCAAGTGCAGATAACTGGTGGGCCAAAAGGGGGCCTTAAGTTGGCATATTTAACCTAAAAATTGGCAAACCACAAATTATATATATTATTTGAGATGGCTATAATAAACATTTTTAGATGATATAAAAACATGAATTCTATACTTTTGAGTAATTTTTGAAATTTAATGGTAGAAAATTAAATACGATCAACTAGTTTACAATATATTTTTATGTCATTTACTATTTTTTGAAATCTAGTGGTGAGAGGTTAGATAAGTTAGATAAAGGCCTATTATCAAAATAAAAATATATAGACTCTACTAAAAAACACTCATGAGTATTTTTAAATAAATAAAACATATCTAAAAACTTAGATCCAACTCAATGCCTTGCTCTACTATCGGCCATTCATCCATGGCCCAGGTAGATGTTCCTTGAATCACCTAGGAATTGGGTTTTTCAAAAATTAATTTTTTTATCTTTTCTATTTATTTATTTATAAATTCCATGTTTAAGACCACCATGGAAAAAAAACGTATAACTACATATTTTTCACCCTAGATAATAAATGTAGAAGGTTCTTCCAAGTAAACCCAATAATCATTAAAATAATATTATGTGTAGTTTTGAGAGAATATATTTAGAGGTCAAATTGTTTACCCAAATGCACCCAAAAATGATCAAATTCAAAACACAAAAAATGGTCCAATCTTACAAAACTGATTCAATAACACGATCTTATTCTACAAAATACTCTGAGTACTTATACTAGAACTTCACTCATTCTACCTACATACAAACCATTCTTACTAATTCATTGATCAATGAGGAACAACATGGAAAAATGAATAGGTTAGACCAAAAATAAACAAACAATGAGGCCAAAACAATGATGAATAATAAATAAAAATTAAGTTGTTTACAGGAGCTTTCCAGGCAAACCCATGCCTAGAGGTAGAGTTTGAGGAGTAGACCATGGATGGGACATCGAATTTCCTCACTAGTTGAACACATTTGATGTAATTTATTCATGTTTAAGATTTTGAGAAGGATTTATATGGATCTTACCAAAATCAATGTCATATTTATGACTAAATTTATTTTTCACACATACATAGTATCCCAAAGAGTCTTATCTATGATATTTTCATGCAAATTAAACTAATTATCATTAGTAAACTCAACAATGTACTTATACTTAATTCATAAAAATCACTTGGGATAGGGTTTGAAAAATAAATATACACATATAATGAAATGTGGTGAGGGATAAGGGTGGGTATCAACACATACCAGAGATATTTGAGAACCCAACCTCAAAAAGATATGCTTTTCATGACATCCATGCAATCAGTCAATTGTTGGCTGCTACTTTTCTAACATGAATGCTATGGAATAATCTTTATTTTTATTTTCGTCATCCAAAATTCATAGACTGTGTTCTTCCCATGTTAATGATATTATCATTTTATCATCAATGGTTTAAGTATGTAAAGATCTATATTAGATCAAGGTATTTTTGGCTTTAACTCCTACCTATCTCATTTATTCACTTGGACCACCATGCTCATGATTGCTTGTTTGTACTTTAGTTGAATCCATTCTTTCTAACATTATTATACTATTGAAATAAAACTATATAGGTTTCTCCAAATGATCTAAAATTTTAAGTGTAATAGCAACAACCTCATCTTCATATTCTCTCCACTTGTCATTTGTCAGGTATAAATGCTACTATTTAGAGATGAAAACCCTCATGAGTACACCATTTAAGCATATTCAAACTAGATCAAAACTAAAGCTACCATAGAATTGGACATATTTAAAATTAAGCTCATTTAATTCATCTACTTTGCATAAGAAACAAATCATAACCTTATTTTTTACTATGTCATCTTTCTCTAGTGATGAAAAAGGAGTTAAATTATTTTAAATGAGATATTGATCTACCTAAATCAACTTCCTAAATGCAAGAATAATAATTCATAGTAGTATTGTTTCACATTTATAAAATTCATCTTCTTCATATAGTTGATTCAATTATTATGCTTCATAATCACTTATTGATTACATGATGATCTGATTCTAATTCTTTCATAGGCAACTCTTTTCTACTCTAAATTTTATCCATGAACTTGGATAAAACAACTATTTTTTCATCATACTTATCTGCATCACTATATTCTTGGATTGGTTCCTACCTGTTGAATGGGACAATTTCAATCAACATGATCACTTCAAAACTTTTCTCATTTCCACATCTGTAGACCCCAAATTGTGAGTGTGGGAACATGGTCCCATAGGTCAACCTAGGAATTTCTTTTGGTAAATCTCCTGTAGCAAATGGCACTAGATTAGTAGTGACACTAAAAGACTCTAGATCCCTAAAACAATGTGAGACAACATGATAATTAAATGATAAATTTTCTTAATTACTTGCATTAAATGTACATTCAAGGCAGCCATCTATTACAAGAAGGCCTGGTTGATTGTATGATTGATGCAATGTCTGAGTATAAGGCACAAATTGTTCTAAGGGATGACTTGTAGGAAAGTAAATCATATAATTTTCAGCATAAACACCTAACTATCCTAACAGATAAAACAAGTAAACACCTTATCCATGTAACATTTATTGTTTTTCAATGGTGAATAAATTTTGGTAAGTAAATGTCAATGATGTGAGAGCATACAGAGTCTTTTGAAGAAGCATGCAAATCAATGGATCTATCTTGTGTGTGTGTGTGTGTGTGTGTGTGAGTATGCGCACGCATGTGTGTGTGTGCACACGCACGCATGCGTGCGTGTGTGTTTGTATGTATATATGTATGTGTATACACACACACATGTGTGTGTGTATACATGTATAAATATGTATATATATGCATACATACATATACATATATATTTATATACATATA
>JARHVA010003603.1:1437500-1480000 GCA_037957365.1 Torreya grandis | reverse complement strand
AGTATTAAAGATTAAGTAAGACATAATATGGTGAAGGGACACTGTGTTGTATATTATTCAGAACATAAGGTCATAATATTACTCTAAAACCAAATGGAAACATGTTGAATCATGAACAAGATTGATCAAACTAGGTTTCAACATCCCTACACATAGTCACTAGGAGGCCTACATCCAGTCTTGATGTAAGATTGAGTTTTGAGGATCCTTTAGGTATTATCATGCTTTACATATAAATTTTTTTCATGAGTATACCAATGCATCCCTACCCACTATTTTGTATCAGACCTAGCCCACTCCTTTTTCAATGGGCAATCTTGATACTGAGGGGCCTATTTGAGCTTAAAGGCATAAAACAAGTTTGTAAAACTTAATTAATATACCTAAGGCTAATACATAGTCATGGAAAATGTTTCCATAAATTTTAAGCAAGCATCAACACTTAGTTTTCAACTCAAGTTCCCTTGAGGGCTAGCAAACAGATAACAGCCATAAACCCCAAGACCCCTAACCAATGTATCAAAATCATGTAGATGGGTAAAAAGGACTTAAAAATTATGTGGAATAATTCAATGGATTTTTTATATGTTTATTAATCTATTAAAGTAGCTATATTAAGTTTTGATTCCCAAAACCCAATTTAGACTATCCTGAGCTCAAGAAAAAATAAGGCAACTACATGAGGAACAACTTTATATGCCCACACCATAGCTCACACATTTCATGGGAGGATTATAAATTTTTTATAATTTATGAGGTTATTAAATAAGGTTTTACAAGTGTAATGAGGTGAATTTATGATATGTTCTTTTTGAATAATTGTTAAGAACTCAAACTAGTCTTAAACTCCTCCAAAACCCTGATAGTGACCAGCCACGTGAAAAAGATCTAATATATATATAAGTCCACATTTTAATCCTAAAAAATCTTTTATGTTTTTATGACTCTAATTATATTATAAACGTGTATTTTGATTCTGATGTCACTTGTATGGATTGTCACAAATACCTTATTTTTGCATGTTTTTAGCATTTTTCAGGTTTTCTAAGAAATTAGTAACTTTCAAGTAATTGGATGAGGTAATTTGGGATGTAAAATATTTATTGAACTCCAAAAAATTACACAATATATTATATATATGGTCAAACAACCCCATTTTCCAAGGTAGTCTCAAACATATTCAAAATGAGGCAAGGTCACAAGGTGTTTCATGGTTTGCATACATCCATAGGGTCTCATGACCTAAAAATTGACATGGAGGTTTTTCATGGAATATTTAAAGTTAATCACATTATTTTGGATTGTTTCACATGTGTGTTATAAGTATGGTATAATAAAATAGGGTCCTATGCAAGGAGGTCAAATTGACGCCTAATTCAAGAGAAATAAAGGCATAAAAGATGGAATTCCACATAGAGAAAAAATATTAGGTTTTACATGGATTTATAAAGACATAACGGGTCCCATATAATTCCCTTGGTTTATCAATATCATTCTTAAAACCCCATACACAAGGAGGTTTATAGGGTGTTAGGGCTAACAGGAAAATAGGCCTAGAGAGGGCTTAAGGGGAAAAATGAATCCTTGGAGTTATTCAATGAGATAAAATAATTTGTTTTAGGATAAATACAATATTTTAAGACCATTCATAGAGATAGGATTATTTGAATAAGATTCATTTGATTTTTGGGCCACTTGGACCAAATTAGGCATGGGAAATGGAGAGTTTCATGACACCTAGGCACATGAATGATGGAATGTAAGGTTAAAAGAGTTTATTAAAGCATGGAATGTTTATAATGTGTTACATGAGATCATTTAATGGTGAATTCATGATTGTAAATCCCATTTACCACTCCTTTCATGCAAGGAAGGGTAGTTTTCAAGAAACTAGTCAACGTCTCAGGCTAATTTGTAACCCCTATGCCACATGGAGAGTCAGAGCATCTTAAACAATGAAACACATGGCCTAGGAGGTCTTTTTTTACTGTATCATAAATCCCTTTATTTTTTTAACTCTCTTGGACACTTATCAGTCCTTATCTACTATGCCCCTCTCTCTTCACACTTCTCTATATAAGCAACTACTATTGGCTATGTTTGTAGAATCCACATCTGATATGGCAAAGCCATGCTAGTTTGATTTTTTTTTGTGAATTTGAATAAAATATTTCAAAATATTTTTTTTTTCAAATTTATTATCTAAGTGTGTGAAGTAGTGCATAGTTGAATGACATGTGATAATCATCTATCCTTATGTTCACTTTACTCTCTCATGTTTTGTGAAAAAATAATGCTCTATAATAGGTCACATAAAGTGTAGTTAGTGTCTTTTTATATCTCCAAGTGTAAGGAAAAGAATTAGTGTCTACAATCAGTTATTTGTTCATCCAATTTGAGAAGTGCATTACATATCACCTTCATGTTTGAAATACTTATGTTAGAGAAACCTTTATGTTGAAGTTAGTATTGTTAATCATATTTCATATTACATGTTCATATTAGTCTAGTGGAGATTAATTTGGTGTATCACCTCATTATATTATGTTTATTTCATGTTCTCTCCATCCCATTTCATCTCAACAAGATAGTAGTATAAGTGATGAGATTCAATAGACATATCAAGGGAGTTATCCCTTCAATGTATAAGTCTACTTCTAATATATACAACCCACAAGTCTAGGGGTAATCCCTTGTTCCACTCAATTTAGAGAAGGCTTAAACTACCTCTCCAGGGTGAAAAATTAATTGAGAATAAGACAAAAGTAACCGAGTTCCAAAACTTCTCAAGTCCCTCACAGGTTCCTCAATCCTTTCCTACGTGGAACTCTATTCAAGAGAGTATGAAAAAATGGGAAGAAGTTCTTATTGTGAGGACTAGATATCATGACTAAAATTAGACTTGGTAGATCTATTCCCTTTGTAATTAGCTTGAGGAGATCTCTAATCAAATGAGACTTGACTTTGAAGATCACCTATCTAGATAAATTGAACTTATAAATGAACATTTATGTCAGTCAATAAACATAAAAAGAGCAATGTAATCTCAGGATAAGGTGTTTTCATTCACTCCTGAAGTTGCAACACATGCAATATAAGAAGCTCCTAAATCCAAGTTTCAAGCTTGGAAACAAGTAGTGGAGTCATGGGGAAAGGAAGATGAGCCACACTTACACCAAAATGTTTAAGGTAAAAATAAATATGAAATTATTCAATCTCCATCCATCCCTCTTCAAGAGTTTAAAGCATTTCCATAACTGAGGTCCATTCTAGAGAATATGCATAAGGAGAACGAGGTGCTAGTTGTCAAAAGTGAGTGTCTTAATGAGAATAATGAAACATCCATAACACAACTAAATTTAACCTCTCTTCTAGAATATTTCAAGAATATTCCATTCCACTTATTGAAAAGGATCCTTTACTTGGAAAGTTATGTGAATAAGGTCAAGTTATGGTGGAAGTTGATAAAGGTGTTCTAAGTGAACTTGAGGAAGAGATTATCATTAGGGCACCTCTTGGTCAGGAGAAACACAAATCAATATTCAACAATGCAAGATATGTTGATATTCAAGAAGATAAATGTAAGAAATATGATCCCTAAGAAGAATGCATACCCATTGGCCAAGGATAAGATGACCTTGAATATTTCCTTGATGACATGACAAATACTCTCCTCCATGATAGTATTGAGTAGTGTGAGAGTGGAACACCTATTCAACTTCCATCAATTAGAAAATAAGGAGATAACTTTCAAGAGGTTTCAAATGTTCAAGAAGAGGTATGGGTTGATATTAAGACTCCTAGTTTCATTGGAGTTGAATAACTCATTCTTTGTTAAAAATAAAAGTTTGTTAATCAACATGAGGCCCCAATAGTGGAGGAGATTTTAGAGAAAGTTCATGATCACATGCAATGCCAAGAGAATGATGAGTATATTTGGTAACTGTACCTAATCATATGCAATGAGTTTAAGGCTATTAAAAAATAAAAACCTCCTCTTGGGTAGATTGAAATGTTGTTTAAGTTGACTCTTTTCTAAAAAAGTAATACATGACTCTTGAGAATCATGAGTAAGAAGAACTTGGTCATCCCACAACATGTAGTCATCCATTTAAGGGTATTCAAGAGATAAGGATGGTTGGTTTAGAGATTGAATAAGGGCCTCTTGATCCTAAAAGGGGGCTATCTCTTCTACCTAGAGACTCATCTCTCCCATATGTCACCCACAACTTGAGAGATGATTCCATGTTAGATCAAATTGAAGGAGGATAGAGTATACATCCTTTAGGGTTAAAATTTAATGCATAATAGTTTTGGCATGCTTGATGGGATAGGCACTTCAATCAATTGAAGAGTTATTATTTTTTTCTTTAATCACCAACCTTTGGAGGCATGACTTCAAAAACCAATGGTGAATTCAAGCATATCCATTTTTTTTTAATAGTCCAAGTATTCATATTGGTAAGAATTCTTCCTCTCTTGTCATCTTCATGAGTTTTCATGGTAGAGGTTTGGGCAAATCTATATTTTAACAAAGTTTGTGAGTCTTTTATTGACCCCTATCATTGTCAACATGATCATTATCATCCCTATAATGAATCTTATTTGTCCAATTATGATCCATACCAATATTATGTTGAGAATTATTAATTTGATTATCAATCTTATATGCCACCTCTCACCCCAAGCCCACCTCTTTTGTAACCTGCCTATCCTTCTAAGTAGTGTTGGCAATATCATCATACTCTAAATCAATCCATACCAAGCCTTACACAAACTCTCTTTGGCTATGAAAAGTATATGCTATGGCTTAATACAAAAAGGAAGTATGATAAAGAGGTCCCTAGTCATATCATTAAGAATGTGAGGGACTCATTGTAGTAAATTAAGAGAGAATGGACATATATTGTGAGGGAGAATCATTCAAGATGTAATAGTGATATGTTAAACATAGATGGTCTGATTTTAAGCATAAAAAACAAGGTATTTGTCCATGAGGGGCATCAAGTCAAATATTATGACCCTCATGAGCCCTCCACTTCCCCATATCAGTCATCTATTGAGAAACCCATCCTTCTTCAAAGGACCCAAGAAAGTGAGTTATAAAACTTCTCAATTCCCTCACAAGTTCCTCAAGACTTTCTTACTTAGAAGTCTTTTTAAGAGATTACACAAAAAATGAAAAAAGTTCTTGTTGAAAGGACTAAATATCACGAATCAAATCAGACTTGGTATGGCCATTCCCTTCCTAATTAACATGAGGAGATATATGATTAGATAAGACTTAAGTTTTAACCTCACCTAGTTAGAGAAGTTGAACATGTAAATGAAAATTTATCTCAGTCAATGGGAGCAACAAGAGCAATGTAATTATGAAGAAGGTACCTTCATTCATTACCCACATTTCAACACAAGCAATAGAATAAACTCCTAAATCCAAGGTTCTAACTTGGAAACAAATACTGGAGATATGGGGAAAGGAAGATGAGTCAAGCCTATACCAAGATGTTGAAGCTAAAGATAAATTTGAAACCATTCAATCCCCATCCCTCCCTTTTTAAGAGTCTAAAACATTCCCATCATTGAGGTCCATTCAAGAGAATTAACAAAAGGAGAATGAGGTATTGGTTGTAAAAAGTGAGATTCTTAATTAGAAGAATGAAGCATCCATAACATAACTCTCTCTTCTATAATTCTATCAAGAATCATCCATTTCACTTCTTGAAAAGGAGCTTGTCTTTGACAAAGCAAATGAAGAAAGTCAACTTATGGTGGAAGTTGATGAATTTGATTTAAGTAAAAATGAGGAAGCGATTTCCATTGGGACCCCTCTTGATGAGGAGCAAAACAAATCAGTCTTTAACAATGCAAGATATGATGAACTTTAGTATGATCAAGATAAGCAAGATGAGCCACAAGAATAGTGCATACCCATTGGCTAAGGAGAAGATGATCTTGAATATTTCCTTAATGACATGACAACTACTCTTTTGCATGATAGTCCTAAGGAGTGTGATGGTGGATCACCTATTAACCTTGCAGTAGCTGTAGAATAAGGAGACAACTTTCAATAGGTTTCAAATGTACAATAAGAGGTATGGTTTAATATTTAGAATCCTAGTTTTTTTGCATTTGAAGAACCCATTTCTTGTTTCCAAGAAAAGTTTGTGAATGAACATGAGGTCCCTATAATGGATGAGACTTTAGACCATGATCATGATCACATGGAATGTCAAGAGGACGATGGGGATGTTTGGCAATAGTACCTCAATGTATGCAATGAGCTTGAGGCTATTCAAGAATCTACACCTCCTCTTGGGTATATTGAAAATGTTGTTGAAGTTGTCTCTTTTCCAAAAAAACAATATGTTAGGCCTAAAAATCATAAGGAAGAATCACTTGGTCAGCCTGCATAAGGTAGTCATCCATTTGAGGGTATTCAAGAGATCAAGATGGTTACTTTAGAGATTGAAGAAGGACTTTTTGATCCTAAAAGGGAGCTAGCCCTTGAATATAGAGACTCTCTCTCCCATAGGTCACCCATAACTTAAGAGATGTTTCTACGTTATATCAAATTTAAAGAGGCTAGAGTAGACCTCCTTTAGGATGCAAATTTTAAGATAATTTTTTATTTCATTAGGGAAACATTATACTATAGTTTCTATGCAAAAGGTTTCATGATCTCCACATCACATCAACTTAAATTTTGGAATATAGTAACAAAATATGGGTTATTTATCAGCACAATGTGGTAATATAATCTCATCATCTCCCATTATGTTCGACTCACTTTTCTTAACAACTAAAACATCAAATTTAACACTTCAAAGTACTCTTATAACAATTTGAAAGTATATTATTACTTTGCAGAATGGATATGTTATGCTTTGGTGCTAGGAACATTGGAATGGTATATGGTATGTTATAATTTTGGAATATATTAATAATATATTAGTTATTTCTTAGTACAACGGGGTTGTAAATTTTCACTATAATCTTATCACCTCCCATTATATTCTACTCAATTTAGTTAACAATTAAAATTTCAAATTTAATAGTTTAAAAGTACTCTCATCCTAATTTGAAAACATATTTTTTATTTGAATAATGGAGAACTTGAGTTTTGGTGATAGGGATAGTGGAATGGCATATATATGCCAACTCCTACAACAACCAAGTATCATAGTATACAACTCATCATTTATATATACCCAATCACTTATATAAAAATTTTAATACCAATAAAGAATATCTTGATACATATATTGATGCTTGAATCATTATGAATCACAATCTTTAAATTAATTTATTCTCAATATTTACTTATGAAAATTATTAAATAGTATCTATATTGTATAAAAATTCCTTTATGTTGTTCATTTTGGATAATTTTAAATTTTTTCATTAATTCAATCAATTGACATTTTTTAATTTTCAACTAAAGAAAATTTATTTGGATGCTAATATTTTTCTATTTTGATTTCAATTTTTCTATAAATATATACATATTCTAATTCAGATACAAATATATAAATAAATCTAAATATTTCAAATATTTTAAAAAATAACACATATTCTATAAAAGATTAAACATTCATTTCAATATTTATTAAAATATTCAAGTTTATGTGTTACTTTTTATGTTTTTATTTTTAGAGGTATGAAAAATAGTAACAAATTTTTACTATTCTTTCATTTAACATAAGTACTAAAATAGTTTTTTTCCATACTGTTTTTAGGTATTCCTTCCCTATTATATTTAAAATAAGGAGAACTTTTATTTAGTAATTAATTGGAATGAATGCACAAGATTATGAGCATGGATTTTGAATGGTAAAATTGAAAGAACATTGTCTATATATTACTTAATTTAATTTTACCCCTCTCTCTTTCTATATATATATATATATATAATTTATTTAGGTATTAATAAATATTTTTTATAATTTTATTAAAAAATCATAATAATGATAGTCTAATTATTTTTATATGCAAGTCATAAAAACATTAGATGTTCTTTCATTTGAACTTTTAAGTAGCATGTACAAAAATAATTTACAAATACAACAATATTTAAATATT
The DNA here is from genome assembly GCA_037957365.1 of Torreya grandis. Classification (NCBI taxonomy): domain Eukaryota; kingdom Viridiplantae; phylum Streptophyta; class Pinopsida; order Cupressales; family Taxaceae; genus Torreya; species Torreya grandis. The sequence goes on along the minus strand of JARHVA010003603.1, from coordinate 1,471,918 downwards.
AAAGAAATGTAATGTTTGTGAAACTTAATATTCACTAATACAATGTATTTTTGATTCAATTTTAGAGAGAAAATTTTCATATTGCAATCCTCACTAAAATGCGCAAGAGAGTATTTATATATAAAATTATATTATCATTAAAAATATGTTACTTTTAATACATCTACATAAAAATATATATGAGCACTCTCCTTTCATTTAATACAAACTTTATAATAGCTGGCAATGATAAACATGCCTTTATTATACTTTATTTATATATTATGAAAACATTTAATACCTTTCTTACATAGGAAAACGGCCAAGGTTGGAAGGATTGCCTCCATTTTTAATTGGATATGATGCTTGCATGGCAATCCCACATTTTCCATATGGACTTCCATTATTTATTGGAAACCTGACGTACCCATTTTCACCCCAACTTGTACCCCATGAGTTCTTTACAATCCAATAACCATAACCACTAGTTGAATAACCAACTAACGTCACTGCATGGTTTTGTTGAGTTCCACATGCACCATTGTAAATACCCTATTATCCACAAAATAATTTCACAAAAATTATTTAGTAAAAGTATAGGATAATTATTTATTACGTATAAAAAAAATTATTATGTAAATTATTTCTACATAAATCTAAAATAAACTTACACTTTGATAAAACTGAAAATCTTGTGTAGAAGCATCAATAATCACACTAATTGGCTGACTTGCTGCAGCCTTCCCCAAAGAGTTGATATCATTACTCGGTACAAAATTATAGCCATCAATTGTTACCACTTTTCTCTGCATAGATAAAAAATTTAATTTTCTATCAGCATGATATAATTTTGTTAAAATTTTATAAAATAAAAATAAAAAATATGAAAAGAGCAACCCCTTCATATGCAAACACTTGTCAAGATTTTTTGAAAGGTTAAATTGACTTGACTAACTTGATTTTTTTAAGATTGCAATCAATGTTTGTAGAAAGTTTTGTTTCTAAAAAATGAGAGTAGTTAGTATTAGTATATTAATTTTCAACTTGATTCTTTAGTAAAAATGTTTGTCTTGATTTATATTTAATAAATTCTAACACTTGTAAAGAACATTTTTACTCTGGAAGAAAAAAATAATAATTAATTTAGCCTTGTAAATTATGTAAAGAAATTCAAAAAAGACCAACCTAGTGAAATATACAAATAAAATCTCAAAATTAACATAAAATAGATTAAAATGAGAAAAATAAGTAGTTAATAACACACCTGGTTTCCATAGCAATAACCTTGTTGACCTTGGTAAGGGTAATTAGCCTCTGTGTCAATACCACGATTATCTATAATATATTTATATGCTTGATATGGCCAACCTCCATTACAAGCCATGTTAACACGAGTGTCGCAGTCCACTAGTTCTTGCTCAGACAATGATATCAGTTGTCCAGTGACAATCTTATTAATTCCTTCTGTTGCTGCAACTGCTGAAAAAGCCCAACAAGAACCTGCAAAACATAAAACAAAACCCACTTGACTAAAATGAAACTTTCAAAAAAAAAAAAATTAATTGAAAACAATGGTAGGATGCTTACCACATTGGCCTTGGTTTTTAACCCCTGTTACAGCCCCATTTTGCCTCCAGTCTACATATGTTGGTAATTTTTCACCATCTATGTATTGATATTGAGAGCTAGTACGAAGCTTAATATCTGTAGAAGAAGCAGGCAACACGGTACCAACATACATACTCTTGAATTCGTCATTAGTGAGGTCTGCGAACTCATTTAGGCCCAGGGAATATGACTCATTTCTTCTATTATGGGCATCAATGTAAAGCAAATTGTCTTTGAATATGTGGAAGCGGGCTTGTTTCTGATCAAGGTTATTTTCATTGTAAACTTTACCATGCTTGGCCAACCAACGTTCATAAATTAGGAATATTGTTTCATCAGAGGCCAAGTCAGTAATGTCATATCCTATCACAGAAAAATCACTTGAGCATGATCTCCCAATACACATCAGAAATAATAGAGCAAATAACATGTGAACAGATATTAAACTCCCCATCCTGAAATCAAATATAAAAAATATTAATCAAAATTTTTCAACTAAAAATAAAAATTTTCACACATCCAATAAAAAAAGTTAAATGAAATAATTATAATATATGAAATTACAAGAAAATAACATTTCTAATATTTTAGATTGAATATATTTTGAAATTTCTGCATATTCTCATTAGAATTGACAAAATACAATAACATTTATATATATATATATATATATATATATATAAAATTTAATTTAAGAAAATAACATATTTATTATAAACATATACAAATAAATTATTATAAATCCTATTTATTAAAATGACTTCTTAAAATAAAAATAAAAAGTCAAGGGTGAAAATAAAATGAATTTTAAGCATACGAAAATGATACAAACTTACTCTATGTTAAAAGTCAAGGAATTTCAAAATTCATTAAATTAATGGAGCTAAGAATTAGATTCTGAGCAAATCGAATAAGTAAAGTTTAATAGAATCATTATAACATATAAAATTGAAAAATATATATATTTTTTAATATTCAAAATTAAATATGTTTAAAAAATTGTGTATTTATTTATAAGAAAAATTTATTATTTAATTATAAATTTTATTTATCTTATTTACAATTATATTAAAAATAATATTCCAAATCAAGAGAAAAATCTATTAATAATTTTGATAAACCACCTTTGTTTTAAAACCAAAATAAACAGATCAGAAGCACAAGAATTTTGAACCTCTTAAAAAGAAACAAATTAATTTTCATTCTTTACCTGATTTACCAGATTTTAAGTGCGAAGAGTAAATTACCACTTCTCACCCTATTCTGAAAGCCTGTTTCCCTTTACAGGAGTTTTCGAGTTACCATTCATATAAAAAACAAGCCCAGAACTACAATGATTATAGACTTGGAAAGAATATTATTGTCTGTGCAGCCTACAGCGAACTGATTTTATCAATACAAATAGCTGTTGTATATTTAATAATATGACAAGCTTAATTACATTATTTCATATTTATACCAATAAATTATTATAAATGAAATATTTGTTAACTTCACATTTATTTTAATAAAAAGTCCGCGTTTTAAAACTGAAAAACAAGTAAGAAGCTGAAGAATTTCAAACTGACAAATAAATTATTATAAATTCTAAACCAGATCAGTATCTCGCATAAAGAATGATAAAAACAAACCGGCATTCTTTACCTGATATCTAAATCACTGGTGCGCTTCTCAACCTCTAAACCTGTTACTCTTTTCTGTGAGTCTTGGGTCCCTTTTATAGGCGGTTCACTCATTTAACAAATAATTGAGGTGGCCCTACAACAGAAGCCCACGAGAAACATGATCATAACATACTTGAAATAAGACAAGATGGAGTCTTATCGTCTCTTGGCTGTATAGAAGCCCACGAGACACTTGATTATAGCACCCTGTCAAGTAAGACAAGATGGAGCCTTATCGTCCTTGCAGCATACAGCCAATAGAAGATGGCGTTGTTTTGAAAAGAATCTACATCGGCCAATAGCTACGCGGTTATGGAGATAAAGTGATTATTATCATTTTCTTACAATAATAAAGATAGAATTTACAAGTGTGCGGTTGCAATGCACATCATGACAGCAGGCTTTAATCAATGCCATAAATTTAATAACTAGAAGTAATAATATCTTACTTGAGAATCATACTCGACTTCTTACAAATGTAGTAATTTTTCATAATATACTTGTAGATCAGGGGAAAAATTCCGAGTGGATTTATTTTGTATCATTCTCAAGGGGTTGATGAATGAATTTATTTATCTATTAAGTTTTATAAATTTATTTTTATAATTATCTTTAATTGAATTTTATTTTAATAAAATTATATCAATAGAGCTCTTAGTTTCATATCATATTGAATCTATTAATTTGTATTTGTTTGACGGTTTATATTTGAAGTTGGATTTGATTCGTGATAGGATTTGGTACAATCATATGATCAGGTTTGAGGGTGGTTGGTGGTGATGTATTATGTTATAAATCAACAAGTGATAGATATGGAACTTGTTTGTAGAGGTCATTAAAATTAATTAATAATATTTATTGTGATATTTTGTTGGGGGAAACATTTTGAAAAAGTAATTTTTGGGAGGGTTTTCAAACAAGTAACATTTATTTTACTTATTCAATACGACAACGAAGGCTATGCTTTTTTTTTATAGCTTTATTGTATACATAGATCATAGATTAGTTGACCGTACGTTCCCCCTAACTAGCTCAAACAAAATATTTTATTTAGTGTGTATAGATTTAGGCCTAGGACTATAGGACACGATTTGGGGCTAAATTAGCTATGAACCTAATTTAATAGTTCAATCAACTGTATAAGATGTAATTTATTCCTTAACCTACCCTATTTCTTTATTTTGATAACAGAGACAATTGGGGCCAAGTTAAACCCATTGAACCTAACTATGACTATACGACGTGATTTGGGGCTAAATTCGTTGTGTACCTAGTTTAATAGCTCAATCAACTGTATAAGATGTAATTTGTGGCTTAATCTACCCTATTTTTTCATTTTGTTTCAATTAAGGGTGCAACACTAGGACTTGTTGAGAGGTCACCTATTGCAATACTACCCTAACCCAATCATGCTTAACTGATACATTCTTATGGGATCTGGTGTACTAACACTAGGATGATCACACCCAATAGGATTTGAACTTCAAACCTCTATCTCTATCTATCATAGTTAGATTGAGATTTAGACATAGATCTACATCTAAATATGTAAGCCTCTATATCAGATTGGGATTGGGGTCCCTATCTAGATATCAACTATCCCATTACTACCCTAACCCAAGGGTGCTTAACTATAGCGTTCTTATGGGATCTGGTGTACTAACACTAATATGATCACACCTAAAAAGATTTGAACTTCAAACCTCCAACAACTCATGTAATGTATTGTCTAATTGACTTAAATGCCTACATAGTTTAATATACTCTAGTTTCAACACAAATGTAGTCACAAAGGCAATTGGGACAAATATGATCCCTTTGAACCTAATTGTGACTATAGGATGTGATTGAAGCCTAAATTAACCCCTTGAACCTAATTTTCCCTAAAAAGCATGTGATTTGGGCATCAATCAACCCCAATGTCATAATATAATGAACTAAATAGTCAAGTAGTTTAGTAAAGGACACAATTAAGTGCAACTTCATCCCCTTGCAACCTAACAATGACTATAGGATGTGATTGGGGCCTCAATTAGACATAATTTTATCATAGATCGAGTAATTATTCAATTAGTGTAATCAGCCACATGATTTGGACCAAATTGAGCCCCTTATAAACCTACTTCTAACTACATAAGATGTGATATGGGGATCAATCATAATCCAATTATATTTCTATAGGAACAAAATAATTGATTGGATCAATCACAAATGCAATTAGGATCAATTTGATCCACTTAAACCTAACTACAACAATATGATGTGATTTTAGGGTAAATTAGGCTCGATTCCATCATGAACTGAGCCAATTGGGTAGTTGCTCCAACTATTGATGCAATTTGGGCCAAATTGAGCCCCATGAAACTAATTTTTATTGTATAGGATGTGATTAAGCTATCATTCAACCCCAATGTCATCACATAATGAGCTAAATACTTAATTGGACAAATCATAAAGGAAATTGGTGCTAATTTAATCCCCATGAACCTAACTCTAACTATAGATTTGGTTGGGGGCTCAATTATCCCTATTTTTTTCACAAATTAAACTTATTAGTTATTTGATGCAATCAATAACATTATTTGGGCCTAATTGAACCCATTTTAAACCTAATTTTGACTATATAGGATGTGATATGTTTCTTGATTAGCACCAATTTTATCATTATATGAAATAAATTATTTAATAGTTCATTAATGTAATTGGGACCAATTTAAGCCATTGAACATAATTGTGATAATATGACATGATTTTGGGTTAAATTAGCCTTGATTTCATCATTTCAAGTAGTCAATTGATTCAATCAAAGATGTTATTTGGTCAAATTAACCATCATGAACCTAATTTATTGATCAAACACTTGTATAGGATGCAATTTGTGGCCTAACTGACTCTAATCTATCACAAATTGAAGTAATTATAAAGAAATAAAATCTATAAATAAAACCTTGAACAACAAGTATAAATAAATACTTAAACAGATGTAAAAATAAATGCATACATGTTATAAAGTGTACACCTTTCATTAGTAGTATAACGTTTCCCCCCAAAAAAATATTTTTTCATATCGAGATTTATGTCCTCACAATTCTACTTTGTGTCATTCTACACTCTACACAATATTTTAAGTGGTTTTTAATAGTTGTCCTTACCAACAAAAGTTGTCAACTTTGTCAACTTAATCATGGATGACAAATTTTGTTCTAAAGGTAGGAAAAAAATTAAAGTGCAACACACTAAAGAAATTACATGTATTGAATGGAAAATAAATGGAACATATGAAAACATTTCACACAAGACAAGATAAAAATATTATCCCCAATGATTCAAATTTCATATTTAATGATGAATTGAATAATGATGATGAATGTTTACCTAAATTTCCAAATTATATTACAAGTTCACAATCAAATTATAAAGTTTCTAATTCTTGTGATGATGATAATATGCATGATGATTTAAAAAATCAAATGAAATAATTATAAATAAAATAACAATTCTAGTATATATATAATCTATAATTATTTAAATACACAACCTACGTTAACAACTAAAATTAAAATTAGAAGGAAAATAATTCTAAAATGGTATTCTTTACAAATAATTTACTATGAATTATATTTGTTAAAGCTAAAAAATAAATCAATAGCACAATAATTCTAAATTCCAAGAATGATACAAAAAAATTAACATTCTTTACCTAATTTCTAATTGGAGAGTAAATTATTGGTGTGCTTCTCAACCTCTAAACCCATTACTATGTTCTGGCAATCTATGTCCCTTTATAGGGGTTCTCAAGTTACTACTCATATAATAAACATGTCTGTGACTAGAATGAGTATAGCCTTGGAAAAAATATTATTATTATTGTTTCCTACAACTAACTAATTTTATCAATATAAATTGGTGTTGTATATTTAATAATATGAAAAAATTTAATGGAATAATTGCATTTTAATCACATTCAATTCAAAAAGTTGATATAAAAATATATAAATCGACAATAAAATAATATTTTATGTTGAGTAGATGTATTTTTATAATATATTTCAATAAAAAAATATACACATCTCAAATTCAATTATTTTATAACACTTTATAAAGTACAATTACAATAAAATTAATATGTATATTTACTAGTCAGAAAACATAATTAAATTATTAAAAAAAAATGTTTATCAAATTTAAAATTATATCTAAATAACATTTAGTAAAATGCAATTATAATGAAACATATTGAATATGTTTTCATTGATGTAATCACCTTCCTATGCCCAAATATGTTGAGTAATATAAATAGTCCAATGTGTGATCCATTCCCTCAACATAATAATAAAACATTTGTTAGTTCATCAAGTATACTTTTTGGAGACCTATGAAAGCTTCTCCCTAGTAATTGGCATACCAATGTATGGAAGTCAATTGGTCATGTACTATGGGAAAAATTTAACATAGTTTTAACATTACGTACTCATTTTCATCATCAAGGATACATGAAAATTAGCTAATATAAGCAAATTTATTAACCAACATCAAAAAGTTGGATCTAACTAAAGAATACTAGAATATGTTCATGTCAAGATAAACATCCTTCATTGCTTTAGAAGAACAAAAGGATTTCAAAATGTCAATAGATTTTTATGCAACTAACAAATTAGCAACAACGCATAACAAGCAAATGTTAAAATCATCTATCATTCCAATTACAATATGTAAAGTAGACCAATAAAGACATCTAACCACAGCAACACTCAACTCAAAACAACCTTGCTTTTATTTAATGGATAAAATATTATGTTGACATCAAAAATATGGGTGAAAGTAGGATTAGTTAATGGATCCATTAGGGAAATTCTTGAAATTGTCTACAATCCAGAATCAAAACCACCTCTATTACCCATGTATGTGGTTGTCACCTTCAAAAAACACTTTGGTCCCCAATGGGATATTTTGAATCCAACACATCTTCAAATTCATCCTATTACATCGGTAATTGTTACCAAATAGATATTAAAATAGTATGGGCTCTAACCATATATAAAGCACAAGGAATGACTCTGAATTAGGAAATAATTAATATTTATGACATTAAATGTCAAGGGTTGACCTATATTTCTATATCAAGAGTGAATTCAATGTATGGCATGCATATCACCCCTGCATTTACATTCAAACACTACGCAAAAATTAAGGATAATAAAATTGTAAACCTCTTAAATATAGAGGAAAAAGGACTTAGTGTAATACCTCATCCACAACATTTATAACAAGTGTATCTTTTCTGAATGAACACAAAAAATGAAATTCACATAATTTGTTTCATTCATTACTAATGATCCACCACTTCACACTCATAAGCACTTAAAATAAAATATACATCCCATCCGATGTGACTTGGACTTTTGACCCAATTACTAAGATTTAGTTTGTATCATTCTTAAAAAAAATCTTATATATATAGGCCCTTAGTTCCATCCCATATTGATCCCTTTAATTTTTATTCGATCAATGATGAACATTTAAAGTTGGATAAGGAATATCATTATAGTTACTATTTATACATGGAAAAATTAGATATAGATGCATCACATGACTTGAGGGTAATCAGTGCTAATGTTTTGGCCTACCAATGAGTAAGTAGCAGACATGAAATTTCTATCTAAAGGTCACTCAATTTAATGAGTGACATTTTTGAGATATTCTATCAGTGACAAGGCTATTAAAAATCTTCTTTTTTAAAATATTTTCATAGATGAAACACTTGTTTTGATTATTTATCATGATAGTTAAGTCCTTGAATTTTTTATAATGCTGCATGCATAGACCATAGATTATAGACGAAACCATTGTGTGGTGGGTTAATCTCAAATCAATTTCTATGATAGAATGTGGAAAGTATCTTTTGTGTGACCATGTTTTATTTCTATCACTGGATAATGTTGATGAGTCATTTTCAAAAACTAACTCAGGCATGATGGAATCCTATCCCTCCTATCCTAAAAAGAGGCATGTAGGCTCTCTCCAATGTCTATTATTTCTAGGTCATGACATACTAGGTGATCTAGTTAATCTACGTGAAACTATTCCAATTCAATGACCCTATTAGTTTAGAGTAATAAACTTAATTTTAATGTTATTCTAGTCTTTTAAAGAATATATTGGGAATATAAGTTTTGTATTATTTTTCATGCAGGTTTTCAAGGGGTTTTAGGAAATAAAACAAACTAACCATTCAAATTATGACCAGAAATAGAAATCAATGTTTATAGTTTTTAATAAAATGCAATTATGTAGTTTATTTTTATCGGTTCATTATGCTAATACATTTAAAAATGCATCAAAAAACTATCAATGAAATAGAGATGGAAATATAAATAAAATGATATAAATAAATTGCATTCAAAACCTACTTTAAACCTAGCTAACATATTTAATAAAAAAATTGTAAAAGATCAGCAAAAAATGTAGAAAAATCATGCTATCATGATGAAAAATGTGATCCACTCCATCTAATTCACCCAATGAAATGATATCTCACATGGACAATGTTCACACAGCCACATACAATGATAACACAAAAGTCTACAAAAACAAGCAAAGGAAGAAATAAATACATCCACCAAATACACGAGAATGAGATGAAAATAAACTTCCACAAATTAAATTAAAATTTATATTCACTTTAATAATGTAATGTCATATTGATTACAATCAAATGATCCAAAAATCCACTTGCATGATGGAAATACAATAAGATAGAAAGGGAAATTAAACTATAGAATCATAAGATAGATTCCTGGTAATGTCTCTCATCTGGAAATATATAGAAACTATTTAGATCTAAAGAAAAATGTTTTCTCTCCAAAATTTAATCACCACCATTAATGCTCTCACCAACTAGCTTCTCCCTCCAAATACTACACCTTTTTACCTCCTTGCTGCAAAAAGATACAAGTCAAAATTGGTAATTAAAAGAACCTTTTAGTAAGCAAAAAATGAAAACAAAAACAAATTTTAATGTGCACAAAATTACCAAAAATATAAAACACCATAATGTATTGGTCAAAATTATATTTATAGTGGTTTGGATGTTTTTAAAAGAAGAAAACTAAGTGAGAAAACACATGTGAAAAAGGCCTCCCATACCTAATCAGGCTACTAGGAGGCACATGCATGTTTTAAATTTCACTTTTTGAAATTTAAATTTTTTTGTGCTAATCAAGTTTTAAACTCCCAATTAGTAAAGTGATTCTTACTTTGAAAGGTCCAAGACCTAATAGTTGGTTCAAATCTTAATTAGGTAAACATTTGAAAATTTAATTTGAGTGGGGCTCCCTAATACCCAATCGGGCTGGGACCACTAATTTTCACTATGTTACATAGCCCATCAATCTTCTATTGTCTTTAGCACACAAAACTTACTTATCAAAGGTTGGTCAATGAATAGTCTCATGACCTATGTGTGAAGTGAATCACACATAACACTATGATAATGGATAGGGTGGGGGTTTAGATCTAGTTAGTTTCTATCCCCTGTTCAACATTAAATAATAGGGAAAAATTCCACTAACCTAGGCAAGGACTATTCCTTGATTAACAAAGGAAGATCTCGAGCCCTACCAACATACTTGGTCAGGGTTTAGACACTGAACACCAAAGGAAAAATTCCTCATAACTAAGGATATACCCATGCACAAAAAATACAGGATTAGCATAGACACCCAATAATGATGAGATATTAGACCTAATCAGACTTTAAATTTTGATTAAGTCTAGTATACTTAAACAAACTTTGACAAAGACCCACCTAGACAAAAAAAATTGAGTAGCACTAGAAGGTGAAAAAATGAACACTGAAGACCTGATTAGGGGTTAGAAAATTGATTAGGTCTAGAAACTCATACTTTAAAAATCAACCTATAGCACACGTAATTAGAGAAACAAATTTTAGAAATTTCCAAGTGTGATGAGGGGATCAAAAACTCATTTTAGGACCAAGTATAAAATATGAAACTTTCTTGCATGAGATTGGTTTTCATAATAGAGAAGCTTTCACAGAACTATTTCACATGCAAGGTAAACTTTCCCTTTGGAGTGACTCTAGAGAGATAAGCAAGCAATATTTTCAAATGTAAACTAGGAGGTCAAGGCTCTGCTTTCACATTAAGTGCCGTATATGATGCTTATCACATGGACATGGTTTATAAAATAGAGATGGTTGAATTACCTAGTTTAGTACACAAACCAAGGTGTCACACCAAGGAAACTTGAGAGTGTTAATACTGAATAGAAATGAACATAAGCGAGAGTGGAGCAAGAGGTAGAAAAAGAGATCCCTAATTTCAGAGGAATTAGGCCATGTTGTGAAAATAAAATAGTTTACTAAAAAATGCTCATGAGTGTTTTTAAATTAAATAAACATATCTTAAAACTTAGATCCAACTCAAGGAGTTACTCTACTATCATCCAAGCATCCATAGCCTTGGTAGAGGTTGCTTGAATCACCCAGGAATTGAGTTTTTCATAAATTGTTTTTTAATTTTTCTTTCTCTTTTCTATTTCTTTATTTATTTTTTACTATCTCAATTCCAATTTAGGAACCACCAAGTAAATTGAAAGGTAAAACCAAATATTTTTCAGACTGGATATTAATCATAAAAGGTTTGTCCAAAAAAACATAGAAACCATTAAAATGATATTATATGCATGGTTTTGAGAGAATATCTTTAGATGTCAAATAGTTTACCCAAACTCACCCAAACATTAATAAAAAACTTGTGTTTTAGAAATAAAATATAAGAAAGAAGATAAAAAATTATAAACTGACATTGTTTAGCAATAAATTATTATAAAGTCTAAACCAAATAAGTAGAATAAGAATGATAAAAACAAAGTAACATTCTTTACCTAATATCTAAATCATTGGTGCACTTCTCAACCTCTAAACCTATTACTCTATTATTGAAGAATTGAGTCATTTTTATAGGTGATTCACTCATTTAACAAATAATTGAGGTGGCCCATGAGAAATGATGGAGTCTTGTTGTCCTTGCAGCATACACCCAATAAGAGATGGCATTGTTTTGAAAAAATCTGCATAAACTTGTGTTTTAGAACTAAAATATAAGAAAGAAGATAAAAAATTATAAACTAACATTGTTTACCAATAAATTATTATAAATTATAAACCAAATAAGTAGAATAAGAATGATAAAAACAAACTGACATTCTTTACCTAATATCTAAATCACTGGTGCACTTCTCAACCTCTAAACCTATTACTCTATTATGGAAGAATTGAGTCATTTTTATATGTGATTCACTCATTTAACAAATAATTGAGGTGGCCCATGAGAAATGATGGATTCTTATCATTCTTGTGGCATACATCCAATAGGAGATGGCATTATTTTGAAAAAATATGCATTAGCCAATAACTATTTAGTTATGGAGATAAAGTGATTATTATTATTTTCTTACAATAATAAAGATAGAATTTACAAGTGTGCAATTACAGTGTGCATCAATGTACATCAAGATAATAGGCTTTAGTCATGAAAGGGCCATAATAATATCTAAAATGACTAACTAGTAGTAATAATATCTTACTTGTGAATCATACTTAACTTCTAACAAATGTAGTTATTTTTCATAATATAATCCTCTTATAGATAAGGTAAAGAATGTCGAGGGGATTTATTTTGTATCATTATTAGAGGGTTGATGAATGAATGAATTTATTTATTAAATTTTATAAGTTTATTTTTATAGTTATGTATATTTGAATGCTATTTTAAGATAATCATATGGATAGAGCCCTTAGTTCGATATTGTATTGAATCCTTTAATTTGTATTTGTTTAAAAATTTATATTTGAATTTGGATTTAATTCAATTCAGTATTTGGTACAATCGTGTAACAACACTTGAGGGTGATCGGTGGTGATATATTATTCTATAAATCAACAAGTGATATATATATAACTTGAATCTAGAGGTCAATAAATTCAATTAATAACATTTATTGTGATATTTTGTCAGTGGAAACATTGTGGGAAAGCTATTTGTGGGGGGTTTTCACACAAGTAACATTTGTTTTACTTATTCAATATGATAATGAAGGCTTTTCATTTTTTATAGCTCTAGTGTATACATAAATCATAGATTATAAATGTAATCATTGTGAGGTGGGTTAAGCTCAAATCAATTTGTATACATTAATGTGACAAGAATATTTTATATGTTTATGTTTTATTGTAGGCACTAGGTAAGTGTAAGCAACTAGTGGGCCAAAAGAGGTCCCTAAGGGGGAATATTTAACCTAAAAAATGATAAACCTCAACTTCTCTCGATTATTTGAGGTGGATACATTTGAAATTTGAAAATGATATAAAAACATGAATTGTAGCATATTGAGTAAGTTTTAGAATTTGATGGTAGACAATTAGATAAGATGAACTAGTTTAAAACGTTTTTTAGTACCATTTACTATTTTTTGAAATCTAGTGGTAGAAAGTTAGATAAGTTAGATAAGGGCCTATTGAAAAAATAACAACAAATGGAGTCTACTGAAAAATACTCATGAGTATTCTTAAATTAATAAAACATATCTAAAAATTTGGGGATCCAACTCAAGGCCTTAATCTATTATTGGCTAAGCATCCATAGTCCCAATAGAGGTTGCCGAAATCACCTTGGAATTGAGTTTTTCACAAATTGATTTTTTTTCTCTTTTCTGTATCTTTCTTTAATTTTTACTATCTCAATTCCAAGTTGGGGACTGCCATGGATAAAAAAAGTTATAACTCCAAAGTTTTCAACCTAGATAATAATTTTAGAAGGTTCATCCTAGAAAACCCCTAAACCATTAAAATAATATTGATTGTGGTTTTGAGATAAAATATTTAGAGGTCAAATTATTTACCAAAATGCACCTATAAATAACCAAAGTCAGAACACACACAATGTTTCAATCTTACAAAATTGATTCAAAACCATAAACTTGAGCTAGAAAATACTCTGAGTGCTTATACACTAGAAATTCACTTGTGTTACCTACATCCAAACCATTCTTCCTAATTAATTTATCAACGAGGAACCCAGATAGAAAAATGAAAAGGTCAGACCAAAAACAAATAGATAACTAGGATAGAATAAGGAATATAGCTAGAAAAATAAGAAAAATTAGGTAAGGAAAGAAAGAAAGTAAAGAAAAGTTGTTTACAAGATATTTCCAGGAAAATTAATGCCTAGAGATAGAGTTTAAGGAGTTTCCCATGGATGGGCCATTGAATTTCCTCACTAGTTAAACACATGGGATGTAATGTATTCATGTTTAGTATTATAAGAAGGATTTATAGGGATCCTAACAAAATCAAATTCATATTTATTATTAAGTTTCTTTTTTACTCATAAACACTATCTGAAAGAGTCTTATCTATGATATTCTCATGCAAATTAAACAAATTCTCATTAGTAAATTTAGTAATTTAATTATACTTAATTCATAAAAAACACTTTGGATAGGGTTTGAAAAATACCTCTACACATACAATGAAATGTGGTGAGGGATAAGGGTGAGTATCAACACATACCGGTGATATTGGAGCACCCAACCTAACAAAGATATGTTTTCCATGACATCAATGCAATCTATCAATTGTTGGCTACTACTTTTCTAACATGAATGCTATGGCAATATCCTTCTTTTTATTTTCATCATCCATAAGGCATAGCCTATGTTCTTTCCATGTTAATGAAATTCTCATTTTATTATCAATCATTGAAGTACGTAAAGAGTTATATTCGATCAAGGTATTTTTAGCTTTGAATCCCACCTGTCTCATTTATTCACTTGGGACACCATGCTCATGATTGTTCATTTTTACTTTAGCTTCATCCACTATTACTAAGATTATTATACTATTGAAATAAAACTATATAGGTTTCTCTAAATGATCTAAAATTTCAAGTGTAAGAGCAACAAACTCATCTTCATCTTCTTTGCATTTATCATTTGTCATATACAAATGGTTATATTTAGTGATGAAAACCTCATGAGTACATCATTAAATCATATTCCAAATGGATCAAAACTAAGGATTATTTGGAATGGGATATATTTAATATTTATCTCATTTAATTAATCTACTTCACATAAGTAACCAATCAGAACCTTGTTTTCTACTATGTCATCCTTCTCTAGTGATGAGATAAGAACTAAATTACTACAAATAAGATATTGATATTCCTAAATTAGCTTCCCAAACATAGGAAAAATAAGGCATAGTAGGCTTATTTCAAATTTATAAAATTCATCTTCTTCATCTAGTTGATTCAATTATTATACTTCATCTTCAAGTTGATTACATGAGGGTTCTTATTCTTCTTTTCTAGGCAACTCCTTTCTACTCCAAATTTCATCCATGAACTTAGCTAAATAAACTATAACTACTTATTCATTAGACTCATCTTGATTATTATTATTATTATTATTAGACTTATTCTTACCTAGTGAATGGGACATTCTCAATCAACATGATCACTTAAACACTTGTCTCATTTCCACATCTGTAAACCCCAAATTATGAATGTGGGAACATGGTCCCATAGGTCAACTTGGGAATTTATTTTGGTAAATTCCCTATAAAAAATGGCCCTAGATTAATAGCAACACTTAAAGACTCTAGATCACTAAAATAATTTAAAATAACATGATAATTAAATGATAAATTATCTTAGTTACATGTGTTGAATGTACATTCAAGGTTGCCATTTGTTACAAAGAGGCTTGGTTGATTTTATGCTTAATGAAATGTTTGAGTATAAGGCACAAATTAGTGCATGGGATGATTTTTAGGAAAGTAAATCATAAGATTTTGGGCATAAACACCTGACTATCCTAACAAACAAAACAAGTCAACAACTTATCCATGCAACATTTATTATTGTTCAATAGTGAATAATATTTGGTAAGTAAATTTAAATGATGTGAAAGCATACAAAGTCCTCTGAATAAACATTAAAATCAATTTATCTAAAATTTTCATATGTATATGTATGTATGTATGTATGGAAACAACTTTCATTTGTAGGACTGGGTCTTTCGACCTCCTCTATAACTGGTTAAAATGAACATTGTATGTGCTCATGGGCTCATTAGAGTCCCTATGACCTATAAAAATTTGATACTATGGGGCATAATGGTCAATAAGGTGAGTTGAGGGATGAAATGATGCTTCTCACAATTTTTGTGGACATTTGAATAAGTAACAAAAAGTAATAACTGACTTGATAGTGTTGGAAGGTTCAAGAAACCCAAGAACTCAAAAAGTATCTTTTTGATCCCTAAAAAAATAAAATTAGACCTATAGGACCAAGCATATAGGTCTTTATTTTGTACCAAGATCAACATCCCATCAATATAAGTGAAGTCTCAAGCCTGAAGACCTAAATTCATTGTAAATTAAACAGAATATAGTGAAGGGACATTGAGGTCTATCCCAATCAAACCATGAGATCATACAGTCAATTTTAAACCAAATGGAAACATGTTGAAGCATTAAGTATATTTATCAGACTAAGTTTCAAGATCCTTACACATATTTTTTAGTAGGCCTATAGCCATTCTTGAGGTAAGATTGAGTTTTAAGGGTCCTATAGGTATTATCATGTTATAAAAATTGGTACATAACATGGTCATTAGTATATCAAGGAATCCATGGCCAATACAAAGTCATAAAAATAATGTACATACCCATTATTTTGTCTCATACCTAGCCCACTCCTTTGGCAAGGGACAGTCTTGAGACCAAGGGGTTTATTTGAGCTTAAAACCATTAAAAAAAAGTATGTCAAACTTCATGAAAAGACTTGAGGAAAATAAATAATCATGGAAAAGGTTTCCATACATTTTAAATAGGCATTAACATTTATTTTTCAACTCCAGTGTCCTAGAGGACTATCGAAGAGATGATATGCCTAAACCCCAAGACCCCTGACTAGTATACTGAAATCATACAGATGGGTAAAAAGGACTAAAAAAGAATGTGGAATCATTTGATGGGTTATTTCATAGGTTTTTAAACCTTTATAATTATTTATATTACTTTTTAACTCAAAAAACCCAATTTGGACCCATATCAAGCTCAACAAACACTAGGGCTGCTACCCAAGGAGCAACTTCATATACTCATACCATTGCTCACACTTCGCATGGCAGGTTGATACATTTGAGATAGTTGATTATGTCAAGGAAAAAATATATAAAGAGAAAATATAATCCCAAATTTTTATCCTAAAACCTATTATATGTTTTTGAGGACTCTGATGAGGTTTTACTCATGTATTTGTATGTTGATGCCACTTTTATTAATTGTCACAAATACCCTATTTTACATGTTTTTCATCTTTTATAGGTGTTTGGAGAAAGGGAAAACTTTAATATAATTACATGAGTCATTTTTGGATGTTTAATATCTATTAAATTATTAAAAAAATCATAGGATATTCTGGAGATGGTCAAAACTAGCCTATTTTCTAAGGTAGTCTCAAACAGTCTCAAAATGAGGCTAGGTAACAATGTGATTTCATGGTTTGCATACTTCCACAGGGTCTCAAAACCTCAAAACTGACATGGAATTTGGTTATATCCAAGTAAATTTAATAAAATTATTTTTTATTATTTAACACATGTGGAATAAGTCTTGAGCAATAAAATAGGGTCCTAAGCAAGGAGGCCTAATTGAGGCCTAATTAAAGAAACAAAAAGGTAGAAAAGATGGACTTCCACTCAGAGTTAAAATATGAAATTTGACACAGATTTATAAATATATAATTAGTCCTATATAGTTCCTTTTTTCTCATTATCTTTTGCATGACTCCATACAAAATGAGGTTTAGTTGTTTTTAGGGCTATAAGGAAAATAGCCCTAGTGAGGGCTTAAGGATCAAAATGAATCATTGAGAGTTACTACATGAAATAAAATGGTTTTTTAAATCTTAATAATATATTTTATTACCATTCATGAATATAGGATTCTTTCAATAATATTCAATTGAGTTTTCAACCACTTGGACCAAGTTAGGCATGAGAAATGGAGTGTTTTATGACACCTATGCACATGAATGATGAAATTTTAGGGTAAGGGAGTTTATTAAGGCATGGAATGGGTATAATGAGTTACTTGAGATAATTTCATGGCAAATTAATTATTATAAAGACCATTTTCCACTCCTTTCACATCAAGAAAGGCAATTTTTAAGAAACTAGTCAAGGTGTCAAGCCAATTTTAACCCCTATGCTAAATAGAGGGTCAGATCATCTTCAAGAGTGAGACACATGTCCTTGGAGGTCTATTTATATTATCTCATTACTCACTTTATTTTTTTTAACTCTCATGGATACTTGTCAATCTTTTTATACTATGCCCCTCTCTCTCACTTCACACTTCTCTATATAAGCAACCACTTTTCGATAAGTTTGTAGAATCCAAATTTGGTATGGTGAAACCCTAATGGTTTGAATATTTTTAATAAATTTGAATAAAATATTTAAAACTGATTTTGAGTTTTCAGTTTTCTTGTCTAAGTGTGTGAATTAGTGCATAGTTTAATGACAAGTGACAATCATTTATCCTTATGTTCACTTTACTCTCATGTTTTGCACAAAAAGTTTGATCTCTAATAGGTAACATGAAGTGTAGTTAGTGTCTTGGTATATATCAAAGTGTAAGGAAAAACATTAGTGTCTATAATCATATCTCTTGTTCATCCACTTTAAGAAGTGTATTACATATCACCTTCATGTTTGAAATACTTATGTTAGAGCAACCTTGATGTTGAAGTCAGTTCTGTGAATCATATTTCATAGTGCATGTTCATATTAGTCTATTGGATATTAACTCAATGTATCACCTCACTAGATTAGGTTTATTTCATGTTATCTCTATCCCTTTTCATCTCAACAAGCTAGTAATAAAGGTGATGAGATTTAATAGACATATCAAGGGAGCTATTCCTTCAATCTAGAGGTCTACACAGCTATAGACAACCCATAGTTCTAGGGGTAATACCTTGTTCCACTCAAATTGGAGAAGGATTGAACCACCTCTCCAAGGGTGCAAAATTGAGTGATAATAAGACCTAAGTAAGTGAGTTCCAATACTTCTCAAGTCCCTCACAAGTTATTTAATCCTTTCCTACTTGGAAGCCTATTCAAGAGAGTATACAAGAAAAGGGAAGAATTTGTTGTTGTGAGGACTAAATATCATGATTAAAATCAGTTTTTTTAGATCCATTACCTTTGTAATCAGCCTTAGGATATCTTTGATTAGATTATACTTGACTTTGAAGCTCACTAAGATAGATAAGTTGAAATTATAAATGAATATTTACCTTATTCAATGGTAGTAGAAAGAGCAATGAAATATTAGGAGAAGGTGACTTCATTCATTCCACAAGTTGTAACACATGCAATAGAAGAAGATCCTAAATCCAAGATTCTAACTTGGAAACAAGTAGTGGAATCATGGGGAAAGGATTATGAGTCAATCCTACACTAATATTTTAAATATAAAGATAATTCTAAAACCATTCAATCCCCATCCCTCCTTCCTCAAGAGTCCAAAGCATGCCCATAATAAAGGTCCATTCAAGATAATATGCATAAGGAGAATGAGGATATGGTTTTCAAAAGTGAGAAACTTAATGAGAAGAATGAAGCATCCATAACACAAATAATTTTGACCTCTCTTATAGAATTAATTTAATAATCTTCCATTCCAATTATTGAAAAGGATACTTTCCTTGGAAAGGAAAGTACAGAAGGTAAGGTTATGGTGGAAGTTGAAAAAGTTGATCTAAGCAAACTTGAGGAAGCTATTGCCATTGGAACATCTCTTGGTGAGGAGAAACACAAATCAGTCTTCAACAATTCAAGAGATGGTGAGCTTCAAGAAGATAAAGGTAAGTAAGATGAGCCCCAAGAAGAATGCATACCCATTACTTAAGGAGAAGATGAACTTGAAATTTTCCTTGATGACATGAAAAATACTCTCTTCCATATAAGTCATGAGGATTGTGAGAGTGGAACACTTGTTCAACTTGTAGTAGTTTCAAAATAAGGAGATAGCCTTCAATAGGTTTCAAATGTTCAAGAAGAGGTATGGGTTGATATTGAGACTCCTAATTTTATTGGAGTTGAAGAACTCATTTATTTTTGTCAAGAAATGTTTGTTAATGAACATGAGGTACCAGTAGTGGATGAGACTTTAGATCATGTTCATGATCACATGGAATGTCAAGAGGATGATGAGGATCTTTGGTAGTAGTACCTAAACATATGCAATGAGTTTGAAACTATTCAAGAATCTACACTTCCTCTTGGGCATATTAAGAATGTTGTTGAAGCTGACTCTTTTCTAAAAAACAATATGTGAGGATTGAGAAGCACAAATAAAAAAAACTTGGTCATCTTACAGTAGGTATTTATCCATTTTAGGGTCTTCAAGAGATCAATATGGTTGATTTAGAGATTGAATAGGGACCTCTTGATCCTAAACAGGGGTTATCCCTTCCATTTAGAGATTCATATCTCCCATATGTCACCCATAACTTGAGAAATGTTTCAATGTTAGATAAAATGTAAGGAGGATAGAGTAGACCTCCTTTAGGGTGTAAATTTGACATGTAACAATTTTGGCATGCCCAGTGGGATAGACACTTGTATCAATTGAAGAGTTATTTGGTGTTTCTCTTCAATCACCAGCCTTTGGAGGCATGACTTCAAACTCTAATGGTGAATTTGAGAATATTAATTTGGTTGCATCAGTTCAAGTATTAACATTGGTAAGCATCTTTCTCTCTTGTCATCTTCATGAGTTTTCATTGTAGAGGTTTTGGAAAATATCATTTTTTAAAAATATGATAGTCTTATACTGACCCCTATCAGTCTTAGCACAATCATTGTCATCCATGCAATGAATCTTATCAGTCCTATTATGATCCATACTAGCTTTATGTTGAGCATTATCAATCTAATTATTAGTCCTATATGCTACCTCTCACCCCAGTTCTACCTCTTTGGAAACCTACCTATCCTTTTGAGCAGTTTTGGTAAGATCATCATGTTTTAAATTAGTCTATTCCAACCCTTAAACATACTCTCTTTGGATGTGACAAGTGTATGCTAGGGTTTAATACACAAAGGGAGTATGGTAAAGAGGTCCATAGTCATCTCATTAATAATTTGGGGGACTTATTACATTAAATTAATAGATAATGGACATCTATTATGAGGGAGAATCATTCAAGACTCAATAGTGACATGTTAGACATAGATGACCTCATTTCAAGCAGATAAGAGAAGTTAGTGGTCCATGAGGGGGGAAAAGTCTAATATTAAGAACCTCATGTGCCCTCTCCTTCTCCATATTATTTCTCTATTGAGAAATCCACCCTTCTTCAAAGGACCCAAGAAAGTGAGTTCTAAAATTGTTCATTTCCCTCACAAGTTCCCCAAGCATTTCTTATGTAGAAGTTTATTCAAGAGATCATGCAAAAAAAGGATGAAGTTCTTTTTGATAGGAATAAATATCATGAATCAAATTAGACTTGGTAGGGCCATTCCCTTTCTAATTAGCATGAGGAGATATATGATTAAATACGACTTGAATTTGAATCTCCCATAGCTTGATAAGTTAAACTTTTTAATTAAAATTTATATCAGTCAATGGAAGAAGTAAGAGAAATTCAATTTTAGGAGAAGGTGCCTTCATTCATTACCCAAGTTGAAACATAGGCAATAAAAGAATCTCCTAAATCCAAGGCTCCAACTTGGAAATAAGTAGTGGAGTAATGGGGAAAGGAAAATGATTCAAGCCTACACCAAGATGTTGAAGCTAAAGAGAAATATGAAAGCATTTATTCCCCATCCCTCCATCCTCAAGAGTTTAAAGCGTTCCCATCATGGAGGTCCATTCAAGAGAATATTCATAAGGAGAATAAGATGTTTGTTATCAAAAGTGAGTATCTTAATGAGAATAATGGGGCATCCATAACACAACTAAATTTGACCTCTCTTCTATAATTCTTACAAGAATCTTTCATTCTACTTCTTGAAAAGGAGCCTATCCTTTGTGAGGTAAGTTGATAAGGTCAAGTTGTGGTGACAGTTGATGAAGTTGATTTAAGTGAACTTGAGGAAGAGATTTTCATTGGGACACCTCTTGGTGAGGAGAAACATAAATCAGTCTTCAACAAGGCAAGTTATGGCGAACTTCAAGAAGACCAAAGTAAGCAAGATGAGCCCCAAGAAGAATGCATATCAATTGGACAAAGAGAAGATGACCTTGAATATTTCCTTAATGATATGATAACTACTCTCTTTTATGATAGTCTTGAGGAGTTTTAGAGTGGACCATGTATTCAAATTATTTTAGCTTCAAAACAAAGAGATAAACTTCACTAGGTTTCAAATGTTAAAGACAAGATATGGGTTGATATTGAGACTCCTAGTTTCATTATAGTTAAGTATCTCATTCCTTGTTTCTAAGAAAAGTTTTTAAAATGAACATGAGGTATCAATAGTGAATGATACTTTAGAGCATGATCATGATCACATGGAATGTAAAGAGGATGATAAGGATCTTCGGCAGTAGTACCTAAAAATATTCAATGAGTTTGAAGTTATTCAAGAAACTTCAACTCTTCTTGAGTAGATTCAAAATGTCATTGAAGCTGACTCTTTTCCAAAAAAACAATATGTGGAGCTTGAAAAACATGAAGAAGAAGCAATTAATTAGCCTACAACAAGTAGTCATCCATTTGAGGTTCTTCAATATATCAAGATGGTTAGTTTAGAGATTAGATAAAGACCACTTGATCCTAAAATGGATCTATCCCTTTAATATATAGACTCATCTCTCCCATAGGTCACCCATAACATGAGAGATGTTTCCATGTTATATCAAATTGAAGGAGGCTGAAGTAGACCTCCTTTAGGGTGAAAATTTGAAGATAAATTTGTATTTCATTGTAGTAACATTATCTTGTAGTTTCTGTGAAAAATATTTCAAGATCTCCACATCACACAAACCTACATTTTGGAGTATAGTAACAACATATGGGTTATTTCTCACCACAATTTGGTAGTCTAATCTTGTCATCTCCCATTATGTTCTACTTCATTTTCTTAACAACTAAAACATCAAATTTAACACTTCAAAGTACTCTTATCACAATTTGAAAGTATATTATTTCTTTTGAGAATGGAAAACTTGTGCTTTGGTGCTAGGGATAGTTGAATGGTATATGGTATGTTATAATTTTTGAATATATCAATAATATATGAGTCATTTATTATTAAAATGGGGTTGTAAAGTTTTACTCTAATCTTGTCACCTCCCATTAAATTATACTCTTTTTCTTTAATAATTAAAATTTCAAATTTAATAGTTCAAAAGTATTGTTATCAAAATTTCAAAACATATTAATTCTTTGGAGAATGGAGAACTTGAGTTTTTGAGATAGGGACAATGGAATGGTATATACATGATAACTCCTACAAAAATCAGGTATCATAGTATATAAATCATCATTTATATATACCTAATCCCTTATATATAAGTTTTAATACCAATAAAGAATATTTTGGTACATATATTAATGCTTGAAGCATTATAAATCACAATCCCTAAATTAATTTCTTCTCCATATTTACTTATGAAAATTATTAAAAAGTATCTATATTATCTAGAAATTCCTTTATTAAAACTATTAAAGGGTATCTATATTATCTAAAAATTCCTTTACATGGTTCATTTTGGATAAATTACATTCATTCATTAATTCAATCAATTGACATTTTTCAATTTTTAACTAATGGGGATTTATTTAGATGTTAATATGATTCTATTTTGACATCAATTTTTCTATAAATATATACATATTCTAGTTCAAGTAAATATAAAAATAAATCTAAATATTTCAAATCTTTTTAGAAATAACAAATTATTCTATAGAATATTAAGCATTCATTCCAATATTTATTGAAATATTAAAGTTTATGTGTTACTTTTTATGTTTTTATTTTTAGAAGTATGAAAAGTAGTAACAAATGTTTACTATTCTCTCATTTAACACAAGTATGAAAATAGTTTTTTTCTCTTACTATTTTCAGGTATTCCTTCCCTATTATCTTTAAAATAAAGATAATTTTTATTTAATAATTAATTGGAGTGAATGTAAAAAATTATGAACATGGATTTTGAAGAGTAGAATTAAGAGAACACTGTCATCAAAGAAGTTTTAGACTTCTCAACATTTTGTATTGTTTACAATCGTCTAAAGAGTACACAATTCTAAAAAAAAAATTATCTAGTTAACACAATTTTTGTAGAAAAAATGTCTTACATTTAAAATTGAATGTTCATTTTCAAATGTTCATGTAATTTTTATATATACAAAATGTAAAAAAAACTCATGATATTCAAAATACATATTTAAACCTAAAATGTCACCTCCATTTTCTAGCTATTAAATTACTTAATCTAATTATATATATATATATATATATATATATATATATATATATATATATATATATATATATAAAATTTAATATATTTAGGTATTAAAAAATATATTTTTTAATTTAATTAAAATAACATAATAATGATAGTCTAATTATTTTTATATGTGAGTCATAAAAATATTAAATACTCATTCATTTCAATCTAATGAAATAATATTTTAAATATTAAATAAATGTAATGTTTGTGAAACATAGTATTCACTAATACAGTGTGTTTTTATTCCATTTTAGAGATAAAAGTTTCATATTTTAACTCTCACTAGAAGTCGCAAGAGAGTATTTATATATAAAGTTATATTTTTATTAAAAATATGTTACTTTCAACACATCTATATATATATATATATATGCGCACTCCCCTTTCATTTAATACAAAATTTATAGTAGTTGGCAATGATAAACATACCTTTATTATACTTTATTTATATAGTATAAAAACATTTAATCCCTTTACTACATAGGAAAATGATCAAGGTTGGAAGGATTGCATCCATTTTTAATTAGATATGATGCTTGTATGGCATTCTTACATTTACCATATAGACTCGAAGTACTTTTTAGAAATTTGACATACCCATTTTCACCCCAACTTGTACCCCATGAATTATTTATAATCCAATAACCAAAACCACTAGTTGAATAACAACCTCTTGTCATTGCATGATTGAGTTGAGTTCCACATAAACTATTATACACACCCTGTTATCCAAAAAGTAATTTCACAATAATTATTTAGTAAAAAAATATATGATAATTATATAAACTTAAACTTTGATAAAACTAAAAATATTTTCCAAAATCATCAATAACCATAGTGAGTGGCTGATTTGATGCAGCATTTTCTAAAGAGTTGACATCATTGCTTGGTACCAAATTATGGCCATCAATTGTTACTACTTTTCTCTACATAAATAAAAAACTTCATTTCCTATCAAAATGATATAATTATTATTAAAATTTTGTAAAAAAATCATAACCCCTTCATATGCAAACATTTTCCAAGGTTTTTTTGAAAGGCTAAATTCACTTACTAACTTGAATTTTTTTTTAAGTTTGCATTCAAAGTTTGTAGAAAGTTTTATTTCAAAATGGCATTTAAAATGAGAACAGTTAATATTAGTATATTAATTTTTAACTTGATTTTTTAATAAAAAATTTGGTTTTTATTTTCTTTTAATAACTTCTAACAAGTTTGTTAAGAACACACACATATGCCCTGATAAATTATGTAAAGAAATTTAAGGAAGGCCAACCTAGTAGATTATTGAGATATTAAAATAAAATATACTAATAAAACCTAAAATTCAACATAAAATTGAGTGAAATGAGAGAATTGAGTAGCTAATAAGACACTTGGTTTTCATAGCAATAGCCTTGTTGATCTTGGTAAGGGTAATTAACCTCTGTGTCAATACCATGATTATTCACAATATATTTAAATGCTTGATATGGCCAACCTCCATTACATGCCATGTTAACACGAATGTCATAGTCCACTAGTTCTTATTTAGACAATGATATCAGTTACCTAGTAACAATCTTATTAATTCCTTTAGTCACTGCAACTATTGAAAAATCCCAACAAAAACCTGTGAAACATAGAATAGAACCTATTTGACTAGAAAAAAACTTTCAAAAATTATTATTTTTATTAAAAATAATGATAGGATGCTTACCATATTGGCCTTGGTTTTTAACACTTGTTATATCCCCTTTTTGCCTCTAGTCTACATACATTGGTAAGTTTTCACCATCTATGTATTGATAACAAGATCTAGTACAAAGCCCAATTTATGTAAAAGGAGGAGGCAACAAGGTAACAACATACATACTCTTGAATTCATCATTTTTGAGGTCTGCAAACTCATTTAGGCCTAGATAATATGATTCATTTCTTCTGTTATGAGCATCAATGTAAAGTAAATTATCTTTGAACATGTGGAAGCAAAATTGTTCTTGATCAAGGTTATTTTCATTGTAAACCTTATCATGCTCGGCTAACCATCATTCATAAATTAGGAATATTGTTTCATAAGAGGCCAAGTCTTTAATGTGATATCCTATCATAGACGAATCACTTGACGAGTATGATCTACCAATACATATCAAAAATAGTAACACAAATAACATTTAAACAAATGTTAAACTCCCCATGCTGAAATTAAATATAAAAAATATTAATCTAAATTTTTCATCCAAGAGTTATATTTTTCACACATTCAATAAAATAAAGTTTAATGAAATAATTATAATATATAAAACTACAAGAAATAACATTTTGGATATTTTAGATTGAATAAATTTATAAGTTTCTACATATTCTCATTAGAATTGAGATATTTCACTCAAAAATATATGCACATCCTAATTCTATTTTGTTTCATTTTTTAATACAATAAGAAAATTATTTTATATGTGTCTTAATTTTAACTTAATTACTAAAGTACAATTACATTATAAAAAATTATGTATTTACTTTTTAAAATATCTTCTAAATTATTATAAATTTTATTTATCAAAATTTTAATTAAATTAATTTAATATTTAATAATAAAATTAGAAAAAGGTATATATATATATATATATATATAGTAAATATATACAAATAAATATTTATAAATTCTATTTATTAAATCTACAATTATTTTAATAGATAACTTGTGTCTTAAAATAAAAATTAAAAGGACAAAGGCTAAGGAATGTTATGATACAAACCTACTTAGAAAACTTACTCTAAGTTAAAAGTTAAGGAATTTTAAAGTTCATTACTTGACGTAGTTAAGATAAGCATATATAGAATTCATAAAGTTATATATATATATATATATATATATATATATATATATATATATATATATATATAAAATTAAAAACAATTATTTTAATATTAAAAATTGAGTCTATTCATAATTTACTTCTTAAAAAGATTGTATATTTATTTATAAGAAAAAAAATTATTTAATTATTTATCTTATTTTCAATTACATTAAAATAATATTTTATATATAAAAAAGTATTATATATTTATAAATTTTATTTATCATATTTATAATTATATTAAAATAATATTCAATTAAAAAAATACAAACTTTCATTCTTTCCCTGATTTACTTGATTTAAGTGCAAAGAGTAAATTACCACTTCTCACCCTATTTTGAGAGTATGTGTCCCTTTACAAGGGTTTTTGAGTTATCACTCATATAACAAACAAGCCTAGAACTTCAATGATTATAGACTTGGAAAAAATATTATTATCTGTGTAGCCTATAACGAATTGATTTTATCAATACAAATAGTTGTTGTATATATAATTATATGACAAAGTTTAATTATAGTAAAAAATTTGTAACCAAGAAACTTATTTTCAGCACATTCAATTTGTAAAGTTTAATAAAAATAATTATAATATATAAAACTATAAAAATGACAAACCTCAACTTATATAGATTATTTAAGATGGCTACAATCAAAATTTGAAGATGATATAAAAATATTAATTGTAGCATCTCGATTAATTTTTGAAATTTGATGTTGGAAATTTAGACAAGATCAATTAGTTTACAAAAAAATTTATCATCGTTTACTATTTTTTGAAATCTGGTGGTAGAAAGTTAAATAAGTTAGATAAGGGCCCATTGTCAAAATAACAACAAATGGAGTCTACTAAGAAATACTCATGAGTATTTTTATATTAATAAAACATGTCTAAAAACTTGGATTCAACTCAAGGCCTTGCTCTACTGTCGACCAAGTATCCATAGCCCCAATAGAGGTTAATTGAATCACCTAGGAATGGAGTATTTTCAAGAAATTGATTTTCTTACTCTTCTATTTCTTTCTTTATTTTTTACTCTCTCAATTCCATTTTGGGGACCTCAATGGAAAATAAAAGGTATAGCTACATATTTTTCACCCTAGATAATAAATGTAGAAGGTTCTTCCAAGCAAACCCAGAAACCATTAAAATACTATTATGTGTCGTTTTGAGAGAATATATTTAGAGGTCAAATTATTTACACAAATGCACCCAAAAATGAACAAATTCAAAACACACACACGTAATGGTCCAAGCTTACAAAACTGATACAAAATCATGATCTTAAGCTACAAAATACTCTAAGTATTTACACACCAAAACTTCACTCGTGCTACCTACATACAAATAATTCTTCCTAATTCATTGATCAATGAGGAACCCACATGGAAAAATTAATAGGTCAAAACAAAAATAAACAAACAACAAGGCTAGACCAATGAAGAATAGAATGTAAAACAAGAAACTTTAGGTAAGGAAATCAATAAATCAAAGAGAAGTTGTTTACAGGAGCCTTCCAGGTGAACCCATGCCTAGAAGTAGAGTTTAAGTCAACCATGGATGGGCCATTGAATGTTCTTACTATTTAGACACATGGGATGTAATGTGTTAATGTTTAGGATTTTGAGAAGGATTTAAAGGGATACTACCAAAATCAAATTCATATTTATGACTAAATTTCTTTTTTAACTCATACACACTATCCCAAAGAGTCGTATCTAGAATATTTTCATGAAAATTAAACAAATCATCATTAGTAAATTCAATAAAGTACTTATACTTAATTCATAAAAAATCACTTGCAATAGGTTTTGAGAAATACATATAAACATACAATGAAATGTGGTGAGGGATAAGGGTGAGTATCAAGACATACTAGAGAGATTGGATCACCCAACCTAGCAAAGATATGCTTTTTGTGACATCCATGCAATCATTCAATTATTGGTTGCTATTTTTTTGACATGAATGTTATGGCATAATCTTTATTATTTTCATCATCTAGAAAGCATAGACTATGTTTTTCCCATATTATTGACCTTCTCATTTTATCATCAATGGCTACAGTACATAAAGAGTTATACTAGATCAAGGTATATTTATCTCCAACTCCCACCTATCTCATTTATTCACTTGGGCCACCATGCTCATGATAACACATTTTTAATTAAGTCTCATCCACTACTGCTAAGAGTATTCAATTTTCAAAATCAAACTATATATGTTTATCCAAATGATCTAAAATTACAAGTGTAAGAGCAACAACCTCATCTTCATCTTCTTTTCACTTATCATTTCTCATGTACAAATGCTACTATTTAGTGATCAAAACCCTCATGATTACATCATTAAAGCATATTTCAACTAGATCAAAAGTAAAGTTACCTTGGAATGGGTTATCTTTAATATTGAGCTCATTTAATTCATCTACTTTGCATACAATTTCACTGATAGTGGTGTGAAACCCTAGCCTCCATAAAATGGTGGCAACTGAACAGGGGATCAAAAAAAGAACTATGGAGTTTTTGAACCTAAAAATATTAGCAGAGAATGGAGGAGCAAGTCATTCATATTAGTTCTCAACAAATACAAAGCCAAATATAGAGAATGTCAAGATATGTGAAATAACTGATTAGAGCAAGGTTATACCTATCAGCATTTACATTTCTATGGTAGAATATAATGATGGATCAAATAACATGGTTAGGGGTTTATTTATATCTAAGATGGCTAGAGGGATTAATTTGGTGATTAAATACCATATGGATAGTATCCCTACTAAGGGAAAGGAGGCTGATGAGATGCATAGACCAGTCCATGTCATGACAATGTTGTATAATGGAAAGGAGATTATAAGAAACCCAGCTATTGGAGGATTAATGCAGGTAGGCAAGGAAGTAACTGAATACCAAATGTTGAATGAGCATAAATAGGGTAAAAAATAGGGGACTTATGCATTCATGGTTATCATAAAGAGCCTCAAACAAGGGTCTCTTGCCACAACTGTCTATAGTAAGGTAAATAAAATTCTAACCATAGCAAAATTTTGAAAATATATTTGCTTTGAGGGTGTATCCCTTGCAGGGATTTTACAAGGGGAAGTAGGGTGTAGTGATAAGGTCTTAATTTGTAAGTTTAACCATTTATGGCCAGACCTTCAAATCTTCCATGGGTGGATTTTGGAGGTATAAAGACCATTGCTAAAAGTAAACTTGGAAAGATACCCATGTGCAAAGGGATTTTTGTAGCAAGTTTTTTATAAAAGGGAAGATAAGGATAGGATCATGTAGCAACAAGTCTAGTTCCTTGATCCACATATCCTCTTGTTAAAGCCTTGGTACCCAGAGTTTAATCCAACTACTGAATCTTTCAGTATTAAACCAATGTGGATCCATTTTTCCTTACCTTCCTTTTTCAATTTTGGACCAAGGACAACCTAAATGTCATTGGTAATTCTCTAGGAGGACTGATAGCTATTGATTAATCCATCATATAATATCTTCATGCTACTTAAGTAAGGATCCTTGTAAATATAAATGTGGACTCTCAGCTCCCATCCAATTGAGAGGTGATTGTTAACAATCAGATTTGGATTCAAATTGTTGATTAAAAATTTTTAGCTTTTAGATTTAGGCATTGTTTTAAGATAGGTCAATTGATTGATTCATACACTTTAGGTAGGAGGAAAAAACAAGGAATTTCATGCACAAAAAATGCTAACAGTGATCTATTGATAGTTGAAGTAGAAAACATTAAGGGAGCTAAAGATAAGTCTTTAGAGAAGGAAGAATTAACTGAGTTAAATTTAGAAGGTTTCATAAACCATTCATTTGGATATTTAATAGAAAATAATGTTTTGAATGTGGAAGTAGAAAAGGAAACAAATTTGGTTTTGAAACAACATGCTAAAGTCACTCCCCAAGAAACCAATGTTACAAATATGATATCCTCAAGTGTTAAAGAGAATATGTTAGAGGAAGAGTATTCCAATCCCATTATGCATATCACTGAAGAGGATGATGTAAATATTTTATCTCTAAACACTTCAAAAGATAACAGAGGTTGGATTAAATTCTAGTGAAAGCAAAAGAAATCGGAATCCTAATCATCTAGTTTGCTTCAACTTGGTGGCCCTAGCAGACGCCACTTGGAGGAGGAAGAAAAGCCTATGTTATTTGGGCACCTTAGTTCAACTCTTGGATTTATTGATTTTTTATGGAGAGCTAGTTTATTTTTTCCTTTGGTTGTGTTTTGGCTATTTTGGGGTTGGGTTCAGCGCCTTTCCTTGTGTTTGTTTTTTTTAGACTTAAGGTGTATTTGGGTTCTTAGAACCCATCTGACGACTTTTTTTCTAGGGTATTAGGAACCTAGTTTCAAAAAACCTTCCCCTTACCTTAATAAAAAAAATTATCTAATTTTCATAAATAATCAATTGTATACTTTTTTTTTGCTATGTCATCCTTATCCAATGATGAGACAGGATCTAAATTGCTAAAAATGAACTATTATTCTTCCTGAATCAACTTCTCAAATATAGGAACAATATTTTATAGTAGGCTTGTTTCACATTTATAAGATGAATCTTCTTCATCTAGTTGGTTCAATTATTACACTTCATCTTCAAGTTGATTACATGAGGATTCTAATTCTTCTTCTTTTCTAGGCAACTCCTTGCTACTCTAAATTTCATCCATGAAGTCAGCTAAGAAAACTACAACTATTTCTTCATCATTTACTCATCTTCATCAATACCTTCTTGGATTGGTTCTTACCTATTAAATGGAACATTGTCATGTTATGTTGTGGAGCTAAAAGCTTCACCAGGATGCAAACAGGAGAAGTTAAGGAGGATCCAGAGTTACGGGGGGTTGTTGATTCAGTTGCAGGAAAAATGGCATCAGTTTGATCAGCCGACGTCGGTTAGATAGGAAGAGGAAGCAACCAACATCGGTTACCAGTCGGCCGACATCGGTCATGGAGGTGCCGACGTCGGCAGCCTGTGTGAGAACAGGCAGTTTGCATGGCGAATCCGAGAGAGTCTATTTTTTGACTGCTAGTTTGCATATTGAAGGCTAGTCATAGTCTTGAGTTGCGAGTCTAATTATTGTAATTAGGTTAGTCTAATTATTGTAAGCATGACATCTATATATGGACTCATGGGTTGTATTGTAAGGGTGTGCTAGAAAGCCATAGAGCTTTTAGAGAGAGCTAGTGTAGCTCCTCCTAGTTCCAAAGGGGTGCTGAGAGTGTTTGATCAAGGAGAGTTGCAAGGTCTGCAAGGTCAAGGAGCTGATCCACCGGGGTATTGGTTGAAGAAGGGTTCTTCAGGGGTGTAGAGAGATCTACAATTGTGAGTATGGTCTATTGAATTGCAGGTTGAAGGTTCATGGGAGATCTACTTGGAGTACGGTTGTGTGCTTGGTGAACTGGCAGCGTTGTTACTGACTGGTTGGAGAGATGAACATCAATTCTATATTGGAGTTGATTGTTCGGACCGAGAGAGAGAGGGAAGAAGGTCTTGAGGTGTGGCGAGCCTTTGAGGTGGAGGAAGAAGTGGCATCTTCCTTATTGTATTTTCTTCTGTGTATATAATACAATTGTGTATTGTCTCTTATATCCTGTGTTGTTTCATATTTCTAGTTACTTATTGATTCTGGTTAAATTTCATGTTTAGTTGCTAATACAAGAAGTAATCATATGTGCTCTAATTGTGGTGGAGCAAGATCCTGACAAGTGGTATCAGAGCATGTTTGTTATTCTAGGTGCCTGACAAGTGGTATCAGAGCATGTTTGTTGTTCTAGGTGCCTGACAAGTGGTATCAGAGCCTTGGTTGTAGGTGCAAGAGCTGATACCATCAAGTGGTATCAGAGCTTTTGGTTGGGTTGAATAACAGGTGGTTTCAGATCTGGTAGTCTTTTTGATTACAGGTCACTCACAGGTGTTTCAGATTGAGTGGGAGTATAGCAATGGCAGAAGAAAGTAAGCTACGAATGGGGAAACTGAATAGCATGAATGGTCTGATTGATGGAAAGAAAGAGTAGGTTAAAAGAGATCATTGGTCGGTAGAAGATAAGCTGGTGGAAGCACATGTTGCAGGTAATATTGTACAGGGTGTTCTGGATAAAGTGGAATCTTTGTTTACAGATTCTTTTGCCTCTTTCCATGCAGCCCGAAATAGAGCATCTTTTCATGGGTATGTCTTTGGAGACTTTGGAGAGATTTATTTAGGGGTTGGAGAGCCTTGTCAGATGATTGACGAAGGGGAAGTGAAGCTGAAATTGCAGGCGAATGACTCACAGTGGTTGAAGGAAGTCATGCAGGTACCAGTCTTGGAGATTAGTCTAATTTCTTTAAGAAATTCGGGTGATGAGAGATGCACTGTAACTCTCATAGCAGATATACTTGAATTAGATGGCAGTAAGAAAGTAGGTATCCTTTATCTATCTACTTATATTGCTGATTCACCTTCTGTTGCAGAGATGTGGCTTCATAGGCTTAGTCACATATGTAGGAAGAGAATGCAGGTTTTGAAGCGGAGGTCAGATGTTTTTGACAAGCTAAAGAACTGGAAAGCCTTGGTGTTCATGGAGGAGATGACAGATAGAGATCAGGTGAGGAAACTGAATTATTCTGAGCAAAGCAGGATTGATTTGATTAGGATTTTGATCCATGGAGAGCTCGCGAGTAAAAAGTTGTCACTCACAGACAAACACAGGTACCGGCATCGGTTATACAGTAACCGACATCGGCAACAAGAAGA
>JARHVA010003603.1:1327500-1427500 GCA_037957365.1 Torreya grandis | reverse complement strand
GGGCACAAAGTTGTCCCAGAATCCTCAACATAAAAAGAAAGGAAAAACACACGCTGAAAACAATTGTGAAACCACAAAGTCTTCTCATAGTTGTTTTCAGGACACCTCCCTTTTTACCTTCATTAATTCTTCTTATCAAATTAAATAAATAAGAATGCTTCTAGGAAACAGACATAAGAATAATTTCCTAAGGTAGCACAAGCCAAAATAGCACAAAGTCTACAAATAACTTGTTTTCTCATTCAGGTAAAATGAAATGAAATTACAATCTGAGCTCAAAGTCTCAGTCTTCTTTCAAAATGGGTAGAGTTTCACTTTTGTAAAAATGAAAAGTCCCCTTTACAAATGAGAGAATTAACAAACTTTTAGAAACTATGAAAGGATTAGTGCCTTTTTCCATGGGACAACCCATGCTGCAGTCAACGTCTTCGATGCACCTTTAGTCCTGTTTGAAGAGACCATGCTAAGAATAGTGCACTACCATAACTATGGTGTGTCCATTCATCTAATATGTTTCTTCCTTGGTATGGACTATCTGGTCCTTTTCCAATTTGTCTTTACTTCATGGAAGAAAAATAGGCTGCATCCTTGGTCTGGTGCACTCAGAAATCCACTCGATCCACTGTTTCACCTACTAGAAATAACTCTTTTGAAGATAATTCTAGCCCTTTGCATTGATCTTCTCTCCCCTATATCAATTTGAGTCTTTGAGCTCTCTTTTCAGTTAATCACTTGATTCTTTCTTTAAATTATGTGCTTTATTTGAATTTACATAGATATCCTTTTAAATTTGATGTCCACAGGACCATCAATGGTCACTAACTACTTAAACCATGTTGAACCTTAAACCCGTTAAACCATTGAAAGTTCATCAGTTCATTGGTTCATTCACTTATTTGCTCCTTGGCTGAAACATCCTTTGAACCACTTGTTCATTGCTTTTTCCTTGACTGAGGCCGCCTTTGAACCTTTGAACCTGTGAACTCATTAAACTTTTTGGTTCAATAGTTCAATGGTTCAATTGGTTCATTCAGTTCATCCTTTGAAGCCCTTTTTGTCTAAGTCTATGAAGGTTTCTTTCTACTTCTTCAGACTTTTTCTCTGAGTGAATTCCTTCAGACAAAAAGTTTGAAGGAATTTTGCCTTAACATTTTTCTGAGAAAATCTTCCCAAGAGAATTCTTTCGGCCTCTTAGACTTAGCCATTTTCTCAAGGGGTTCCTAAATTTTATCCACTTTTGCTCTATACCCCCCACAAGGGCACTTTTTCCTTTGGCTTTGGGGCAGCCCCTTGAACCTACCGATTTAACCAACCGATTGAACCAACTTTGGTTCAATGGTTCAATGGTTCAACCAATTCATTCTTCATTATTTGGCTAAGTGTTGAACCCATTTCTTTCTTGCAGAGTCCATAGAAACCAACCTTGAGAGTCCATAGAAGCCAAGTTCATAGTTTTATCTAACTTTGAAAGAGTTTGTAGACATCTATTTTTGGAGTCCATAGAAACCATCTGTGAAGTTCATAGTTCCAAGTGTGCAGCATCCATAGATTCAAGCCTATAGAGTCCATAGATTTTTGAAAAAGCTTTAAAAATGAAGAACCTGGATGCTCAGAACAATTTTTGAAAAGGGGAGAGAGGATTTTGGTCTGTGCAGGGCCAAAATAGTTTGTAGGTTATCCCAAAAACGAGTGGCATTTTTTGGGGACAACAGCTGGCTCCAATTGGGGAACTACCTTCAGTTGGTAACTTAAAACATAGCTAAAGGGAGTAGAAACAAAAATCTCCAGTGCCTTAAAGTATGCCATTGGGCTATGGAGTCACGCTACCCAAGAAGAAAGGCTCCAAAAAATGAAAACAAAAGAACAAAATAGAAACAAAAGACTATACAAATATACATATGTACAGTGGAACTCATCTGATACTTCAAGAGTTGAAGTGCTTCAGATGTTGCCCATTTATGAGGAAAGGAAAAGAGAGTGCCATCTTGATACTTCAACAGGAAACTATTTTTACCATTAAGCTAATGAATAGTAAAAGGGCCCCTCCACAGGGAATCAAACTTTCTGTGCATCCCCTTTGGTTCTCTCTTCTTGTCCCATAGTAGGACTTGATCTCCAATCTGGAAATCATGATTCTTTACTTTTTGGTTGAAGATCTTCTTCACCAGACTTTGATGGGTGGAAATTCAGTCCACCACTACATTTTTCCACTCATTCAGCTCATCAAGGCACATGATCCTCTTCTCAAGTGAGCTCTCATATGTTTGATCCTCAATCGCCTTAGCCAATTTCAGTGCTGGCAATTCCAAGGTGATTGGTATCTCAGCATTGACACCATAAAGAAGTTGGAAGGGAGACATACCAATCACCCTCTTGGGTGTAATTCTATCTACCCATAGAGCATTAACCAATGCCTTATGCCAAGTCCTTTGGTTGTCATCCTCCAACTTCTTGATGATAGTCACCAGGTTCTTATTTATTGATTTAACATGTCCATTCCCTTGTGCAAAGTAATTAGAAGAATGGGAGAGTGTGATTCTGTAGTGGAAAAAAAATTGAGTAATCTCCTAGGAAGTGAAATAGGCTACATTGTAAGTGACAATTTTTATTGGGACCCCAAACTTGGACATAATGTTTTCTTTGAGGAAATTGCATACTACTTCTGAAGTAGCATGTTTGGTTGGAACTGCTTCCACCCATTTGGTGAAGTAGTCTATTACCGTGAGGACATAGTCATGTCCAGCACTTGATGATGGGTTTATAGCTCCAATAAAATCAATTCCCCATTGCTGGAATGGCTCCTTTATGATCACTAGTTCGAGGGGTAGGGCAACTAGCTTGGGCCTTCCAACAAACTGCTGACATAGTTCACATCCCTTGACCCACTTATATGCATCTTGAAAGAGAGTTGGCCAATAGTACCTAGCTCGTTGGATCTTATGGGAAGTCATAGGGGCAAAAAAATGTCCTCCACAAGCTAAATTATGAAAGGACTTCAAAAGTCAGCTTTGTTGCTCCTTGTCCACACAGTAAAGGAGCATTCCATCAAGGCTCCTCTTGTATAGGTCATTGTCCGAGAGGACAAAATTAGCAGCTTTTAGCTTGATGGTTCTCCTTTCTTTATAATATAGGTTTACAAGACATTCACCATAAGTAAGGAAATGAGTAGTTCTTGAATACCACTCATTTGTGGTGGAGACAAAGAGGACTGTTGGTGTGTCATCTACTTCTAGTTCTTCATGTTCTATTCCTCTTGGCTTGTTATCAACAATTAGTTGGTATAGCCCCTTTCCATGTACCAGCTTTGTTGGCTTGATAAATAGATCAAACTCTTAGATATTTGCAACCCAATTACCTCTTTTCATCCCAAACTCCTACTGAGTCAGTATAGATTTCACTGTGGTGTCAGGGACCAAGGCAGTAACTCAAGAATTGAGGATGTAGAAATGAAAATGTTTTATGGCCTTCACCACTGCATAAGTGTGCTTCTCCATATTTGAGTACTTTAGCTCATGAGCTTTGAGAGGACAACTCATGAAGGAAATGGGAGATTCCATACCTTCTTTATTTTGTTGAACTAGAATTGTTGAAAGTGTATGTTCTGAAGCATAGCTGTAAATAGTGAACTCTTTGCTATAGTCTGGACAAGCTAGAATTAGAGCATGAGCAATGGTAGTCTTGATATCCTCAATTGCTGACTTACCTTATTTATTCTAGTTGAAGGTGGCTTTTCCCTTCATCATGTTTACAATGTGCCTAGTCTTCTCGATAAACTCGGGGATGAACCTCCATAAGAAATTCACATTTCTAAAGAAAGAGTGAACAACAGTCTTGCTTAAGGGCAAGGAAAGTTCTTGGATAGACTTGACTCTGTCTAAGTCAATCTTTATGCCTCCTTTGGACATAATGTGTCTGAGAAGTTTCCCCTCTATTATTTTAAAAACTGACTTCTTAGGGTTTAAGGAAATGTCATTCTGGTGGCAGTGTTCTAGCACTTGCTACAAATGGTTCACATGATTTGGGTGATGCTTAGAGAAGACAGTCAATTCATCAAGATAAACTATGATGAAATTAACAATATCATCCTTGAAGGCAAGGTATATTGCTCTTTGGAAGGTGGCACCAACATTTATCAAGCCAAAATTTATCCTTTTATATGCAAACGTGCCCCAAGGTGTGGTGAAAGCGGTCTTATGCTGGTCTACTTCACCAACTTCAACCTGATTATATCTTGAGAAGCCATCTAGCAATGATAACATCTCTACACCTATCATTGTCTACAACACTTGATCCATGATTGGCAAAGGACAATTATCCTTCAAGGATGCCTGATTCAAATTCCTAAATTCCACACAAAGGTGAATTTCACCATTCTTCTTTCTTACAAGCACTATATTGGCAATCCATGTGAAATGATGGATTGGGAAGATTATCCTAGAATTTAGAATTTTTTTGTATCTCAAATAAAATGGTACCTAATATTTTCAAATTATAATGCCTGGACTTTTGCCTGTAAGGTGTTGAATCAGCCTTGAGAGGGATGTTGTGCCAAATTTCATCAGGCCAGAGTGATTTTAAGTCAGCATAGGAGTACGCTCAGACATCCATGTATTCATTGAGCAAAGAGGTGAACTTTAAATTCTCTTTAGGAGTATAACATTTCCCAATGTTCACCATCTTGGGGTCTTCCTTGGTTCCCATATTTACTTGATCAAACTCTTGAGATGAGCTTGAATCCATTGGTTGTTGTCTGATGAATCTGTCATGCTTATCAAACAACTTCTTAAGGGAAACCAGGCCTTTGGGAATCTTATTCCCTTTGAGTTGAAAGAACTCCTCACCTGTGTCTGCATTTGATTCAGGAGTTATTTCACACTTTTGAGGTTCACTACCTTCAAAATGC
Organism: Torreya grandis; assembly: GCA_037957365.1. Classification (NCBI taxonomy): domain Eukaryota; kingdom Viridiplantae; phylum Streptophyta; class Pinopsida; order Cupressales; family Taxaceae; genus Torreya; species Torreya grandis. The sequence goes on along the minus strand of JARHVA010003603.1, from coordinate 1,422,597 downwards.
AGCCATTCAAAGCTGTCTTTTTGCTCTAAGAAGGCAATGATTTGGTTGTCATTGTTAAATACCTGCCAATGACTAGCATTATTAGGGACACTTGGTTGAAAGACCAACTCAATCATGTACTTGTCTCTTTTGAAATCTGGGTGAAGGACCAAGATAGTAGCTGAAACAACCAATGCATCCACCCAATCATTGAATTCTTTGGGAACTGTAGAGATGTTAAAAGCATCAAAGTCTTCAAGCTAGTCCCAGACTAGATTATGGTAATGATGTAATCTTTCATTCTTGGTTTGATACAGGTTCCTCACTTGACAAACCACTACTTCAACATCTCCTTTAGCATGAAGGAGCTTGATGCCTTTGTCTTGAGTGGCTCTCAATCCAAGCAATAGAGACTCATATTCAGCTGTGTTATTCATGTTGTTAAATTGCAATTTATAAGATGAGGGAAAAATATCTCCTTGAGGAGATATTAACACAACCCCAGCTCCTGAACTAGTGGAAGAGCAGCTACCATCAAATTCAAAAATCCATACCGCATTTGATACTAATTTTCTTTTGGATTCTTCTTCATTTGGGGGTGGAGATACTTCCACACTTGCCTTGTGCTTAGCCAATTCCTCTATTATTCTAGCTGAATGCATTTCCTGGCTGTCATCTGCAAGAGCTTCACCAGATGTCTCAAGAACTCCATTCATGTACAAAAAGTAGTTACCCATACATGAAGACTCAAACATAATTTGAGCTTCAGGTGATGAGGTCTGGGTAACCACATATTTCACTTCCTTCTCAAGGAGCAAGCTCTTCATAACACCTTTGACTGAAATCCTCACCTCTAATAAATCCATACTCAATTTGCCACCAACATCCCTGGAAAAATTCCACCTAAGAAGGATGCCATATGATGTTAGGACATTTTCTACTAAGACAATCATCTTGATTCTTTTGTCTAGAATGATAGCAAATGCAAATTGGGCATCTTTAATTTGTCCCAGTAAAGGCACTTGCTTGTTCTCCATGGAGAATCATCTACCAAAATTTTTGGTTAAGGTGAGGTCAAGGGATTTGGCCACTTTAGCAGGCATGACATTGTCTGAAGCTCCAAAATCAATGATGCAATTATTCAGTTGATGTCCAATTATCAATAATGAGACATAAAAAGGTTCAGTCCTACTAGGAGCAGCAGGGGGAGCAATGACAAGGTTATTTCTAGTGGGTGCATTTTTGGCAGGATCATGTGTCTCTTTGGGAATTTCTTGTTTAACATGGATGTTTTGGTTTTTAACACATTAAACCAGTCTGTCTAATTACTCAGGATGGGATTGGAAAAATTCAAATTCAGACATTTGAATTTTGGTTCTCTTTATATGGTCAATGATATCAAATGTCTAGAATGAGCTAGGAGTAAAGGATGGGAGTTCATCCTTTTGATTTTTGAAAGGGGTAGGACTGGACTACAAATTTGAACTAGAAGGTGTAGAGACATTTGGGTTACTTACCTTTCTTGAAATCACTATGTCCTTGGCTGGAAAGGAAGAGTGGATCCCCACTTAGTAATTGAAACTACTGGTTGAGGTTGCTCCTCTGCTTTCTCCTTATCAACTTGTTTAACTAATTGATTCTTGGACTAGGTGAATACAGCATATGACCCCTCAGGTGCATTACCTTCACTTTTGGGTTCATCCTGATAGTTCAGGAAACCAATATGGGAGTCGTTAGCTAATTCTTCTTCTTCTTCTTCAGTGAAGAGATAAGTGTCATCTTCAAGTTTCAACTCAGGCTAGAATGAGAAATCTGATTCAGCTTCAAGATATCCAACTACTGAGTTACTTGGATGTGCTTCAAGGGTGAGGTTCTTCTATGGAGGAGGAAGGCAATTTTGTTGTCCCTAATTCCAGGTAGCATTGCCTTGGTATGCCTGATTTTGAAATGTCCTCCTGGGCATATCTCTATATGCAAGAGCAGATGACATCCCTTGTGCCACTTGCTTTTTGAGAGCTATCATTTCATTTGCCAACTTTTGCACCATTGGGTCAGTGGTGGTTGTAGGTGAGTATTTAGAAGATGAAGAGGATTTACCTTTATTAGGGTCTCTCCTTATCTTTCTTGCCAAGATAAGGTCATCTTCTACCTCAATAGTCAAGTCTTGAGTAGTAGCAAGTTCTATTTATCTAGCCTATCCCAGTAAGAAACTCACTTCAGGCAGTTGTGAGTTGATGAAGAAGCATTTGAGGTTCTACGGTGTTAGCTGGGTGACCATGGGAATCCTTTGCCTTAGCTTGTCAAACTTGGTAATAAAATCCATCATAGGCTCATGAGGCTCTTTCTTCATCTGAGTGAGCTAGGCCAGCAAGGCATGTGCATCTTCTATAGGCTCGAACCTAGCTTCAATTTTGTCTTTCAGAGTGTCCCAATTAGTCAGTAATCCAGCCTACAGGTGGTAGAACCAATTTGTAGTAGCACCTTGTAGTGTTTCCATGAATAGCTTGACAACTATGTCTTCAAATTCCAACCTTATTACACCACAGGCTATGCTAAAAGCTGTAATGTGTTCATCAGGATGAACCTTCCAATCACCAAAGAATTTGGAGAAATTCTTCCTTGAACTGCATGGAAGCTCATGCAGAGGTGGAATCAAATTTAGTGGACTGAAAGAGTTACCCCAGGGGCCTGGAGCCATGATTTGAGTATGTAAAAGTGGGATCACTAATCCAGGTGGAGTGTGGATAGGCAAAGCCTAGCTAGTAGTAAAAAAAGAAGTTTTGCCTTGTGTTGGTGGCTTGGTAGGGCTAAGAGGAAGACTCTTAGTTCATCTAAGGTGAGGTTGTGGAGGAAATAACTCAAAATTACTTTGCTGCACCAACTCAAAAGTAGGGTCAATAACACCTTAGGTATTTTGGCCTTTGGTGTAATGTGGAGTTGTCAGATTGCAAAACAAAAAATGGAAAAGAGTAGGATCTACTTCAGCTTGAAGTTTGAGACTTCAAACTGTACACTCTTCCCCAGTGGAGTCACCAAAAACTATTGGTTGAATATTTTGTCAATCAGTGTATTGATAAACAAAATAGGTCTGATCAACCACAACAAGAAGATTGGTCGGCTAGTTGTGTAGGTTTACTACATCAATACGGGACAAATATCTCCTCTCATCAAGGGGAGGTTCCCTATAGATACGTAGGAGCTATATGCAATATAAATAAGTAGAAAATAACACATGGGGGTAGAATAAACCATCCATCTCTCTTCTTTAGAGATGATGCTCGCAGACAAAGGAGCAAATCTTGGTGGAAACACTGAAGGCACTTCTCTTCTTTTAAAAGTGTTCTTGCAAGAAATAGTAGGATTTTCTTTCAGGTAGTAAAATTAACTAGTGACAAAGAGCTCAGTTACCAGCAAGATGAAATAGAACACAAAGTTTCCACCTCAACTGCCCAAAGAGTATAACACAAAGGATAATGGGGGCACAAAGTCATCCCAGAATCCTCAACACAAAAAGAAAGGAAAAACACATGCTAAAAAAAATTGTGAAAGCACAAAGTCTTCTCATAGTTATTTTTAGGAAACCTCCCTTTTTACCTTCACTAATTATACTTGTCAAATTAAATAAATAAGAATGCTTCTATGAAATAGACATAAGAACAATTTCTTAAGGTAGCACAAGCCAAAATAGCACAAAGTCTACAAACAACTTGTTTTCTCATTTAGGTAAAATGAAATCAAATTACAATCTAAGCTCAAAGTCTCAGTCTTCTTTCAAAATGGGTAGAGTTTCACTCTTGTAAGAATGAAAAGTCCCCTTTACAAATGAGAGAATTAATAAACTTATAGCAACTACGCAAGGATTAGAACCTTTTTCCATGGGACGGCCCATGCTGTAATCAACATCTTCAACGTGCCTTCAGTCTTGTCTGGAGAGACCATGCTAAGAATAGTGCACTACCATAACTATGGCATGTCCCTTCATCTAATATGTTTCTTCCTTTGTATGTACCATATAGTCCTTTTCCAATTTGTCTTTATTTCATGGAATAAAAACAGGCTACATCATTGGTTTGGTGTGCTCAGAAGTCTACTCGATCCACTATTTCACCTACTAGAAATAACTCTTTCAAAGATAATTTTGGTCCTTTGCATCGATCTTCTCTCCCCTGTAGCAATTTGAGTCTTCGAGCTCTCTTTTCAGTTGATCACTTGATTCTTTCTTTAAATTCTACACTTTATTTGAATTTCCATGGATGTCCCTTTAAATTTGATGTCCATAGGACCGTCAATGATCGCCAGCAACTTGAACCATGTTGAACCTTGAACCCGTTGAACCATTGAAAGTTCATTAGTTCATTGGTTCATTTACTTCTTCGCTCCTTGGTTGAAACATCTGTTGAACCACTTGTTCACTACTTTTTCCTTGACTGAGGCCGCCTTTGAACTTTTGAACCTGTGAATTTATTGAAATTTTTGGTTCAACGGTTCAATGGTTCAATGGGTTCATTCAGTTCATCCTTTGAAGCCTTTTTTGTCTAAGTCTGTGAAGGTTCCTTTTTGCTTCTTCAGACTTTTTCTCCAGGTGAATTCCTTGAGACAAAAATTGTGAAGGAATTTTGCCTTAACATTTTTCTGAGAAAATCTTCCTGAGAGAATTCTTTCGGACTCTTGGACTTAGCCATTTTCCCAAGGGGTTCCTAAATTTTGTCCATTTTTGCTTACTGCCCCCCACAAGGGCACTTGTTCCTTTGGCTTTGGGGCAGCCCCTTGAACCTATCAATTGAACCAATTTTGGTTTAATGGTCTAATGGTTCAACTGATTCATTCTTCATTATTTGGCTAAGTGTTAAACCCATTTCTTTCCTACAGAGTCTGTAGAAACCAAACTTGAGAGTCCGTAGAAGCCAAGTTCGTAGTTTTCTCTAACTTTGAAAGAGTCTATAGACATCTGTTTATGGAGTCTGTAGAAACCATCTGTGAAGTTCTTAGTTCCAAGCCTACAGAGTCTATAGATTCAAGCCTATAGAGTCCGTAGATTTTTGAAAAAGCTTTGAAAAATGAAGAACCTAGACGCATAGAACAATTTTTGAAAAGGGGAGAGAGGATTTTGGTTTGTGTAGGGCCAAAATAGTCCGTAGGTTGTCCCAAAAATGAGTGGCATTTTTTGGGGAGAACACTATCAACATTTTCCCAAATTTCAGACGATTGTATCATCCTCAAGACATTCCTAAATTATTTATAGGTAAAAAATATCTGCAATTAACCTAATTGTAACAAATGTTGAGGACTATTATAGTAATCTATTGGATATTATGGAGTTGATGCCCCTTATTTAGGAAGATGTTGCTGATACTTTATTGCCATAGTCTTATCAAAATTTTCCCAATCTAGTATATTATTATTTGCATCAACAATCATGTTCTCTATGGACAATAATTTTCACTGTCATGACTATGTAGTTCTCGATTGGAGATTTGTCTAGTGGGTCCAAATAATTTGTATGTGTCTAGATTTGAATCTCCATTTTATCTATTTTTGTTTCTTAATAACTCACCATAAACTTCCATTCCTCATAGATGGACACATAATCTCTTTATTTATCCTTATATTACTCATGCACGGATATAAACTTCATGTATTCTACTATTGAAGGTATGTGTTGAGGCCTAAATTTGGTTGAGGCTACACAACTATTTTTATATTTCTTCTAGTTTAATTTATTATCATTTGTCTATAGAGGCAAAATGACTGAGTACATAAATTAGGTGGCTACATCTTCTAGTTTTACATTCATCTTCCCACTTGTGCTTTATACTATATTATACTAGCCTAATTTTCTACTATAAGTATCCCTAATATTTACTCCTTATACTATTATATTTCCTCCAATTTTATTAAAGTTTTATCTACCATTGTTCTTATGTGGTTGGTCATGTAGTGGGTAGGCCAAATAGACTTTTCTTAATACCCTCCTCTAAATCGATGTACCTTATCATGCACTCTATTCTATCACTTTGGATCAAAGTCTCTCCCAACATTTATTTGTCTATAGGGGTTATCTTTTATAAATCCACCACAATATGTCCTATATTAATATGTCAAGGGATGTTTTATGAAACTAGAATGGTGGAAGTCATTTTCTTATGTTTTGCCAATTCTATCTCGATTCATGTCAATAGATTGATAGGAGTTCTTATGATGCTCTTACCTACCTCCATTGTACTTATAGTGTTTGGTGGAAAATTTTGGATGGTGTCCTTAGAACTTGAACTACCTTCTTTTTCTTTTCATTTCTCCTATTGAACCACTTTCTCTTCTGTTTGCCTTTCCTTTTCTAGCTCTTGTTTCTATTCATCTTCTTCCTCTTTTTTATTTTATTTTTGCCAACTTTTTATTATTTTACTCTTATAGTTTACTTTTGTTTTATTCTTTTTTTTTCTCTCCTAATCCTTTGTTTCCTATTTTGTTCTTCTTATATTTTTTTCTTTTGTTCTTTCATTTAGTTCTCCTCATCCTATGCAAGTATTTTATGTCTTTCTTCTTCTGCTCTTCTATCCTCTTTTCCCTACCTTCTTCTCTGTTCAACTCTAATTCTCTAGATTTTTTACTCCTCTAAATTAATTTTTTTTCTTTTTCCTTTTCTATTCTATGCTTTTCTACATCTTCCTTCTCCAATTTTTCTTTCTCCAATAGTTTTCAAGACTTATGAATGGCTCTCTTTAATTTTTAAGATCTTGGTTTTTTATTCTAATTCTAATTCTAGTAGCTGAAATTATTGGATAATTTATTCTTATAGTTATTTAAGTTTTCCAAATTTTGTCCTCTTGTTTTGGGCCTCTACAACTAAATATTTCTTTTGCTTAGAACTAAATCTATTTTTGGATTTTTCTTGGTCTTTCATAGTGTGTAGGAGACATTTGTGATTCCATGAGAATCTATCCTAGGGCCTCCTCCTAATATTTATCAATGGTCATCTTGGCTTCTTTGATTTTTTCCTTCATACTTGTAGATATTGTGCAAGGTTTCATTTAGCATCATCTAGTTCATAAGGACTAATGTCAATTGACTCCAAACTTACTTTGATTTTCATATTATTCACTATGGTATCTAAATTTATACGTAGGATAACTAACTTATAAATCCCACCTTTTCTATGACATATACCTAATAGAGTGTTTATGTTAGGTACCTTTATGGTTACCTCTCTTTCTTCCTCAACCTCTTTCTCTTATACATCTCCTGATTTAGAAAACTTGGTATCTAAATATGTCACTAATGTTTTTCCTTGGGTCATTGGTTTTACTACTTTTTTCTTCTTATTACCCTTAATCTATAGGTGTGGGTATAAACTTTTCCATCTTTTCCCTCTGATCATCTATAACAAGGATTGCCCTACTGGCAGATATTTTTTAGGTGACCCTTATTGATCCTCTGTGATTTGAATTTTTTTTGTTCTTGGTGATAACCCTTCACTAGGTGAAATTTTTATTTTCCTTAATGAGAAAGGAGTCCCCTTTTCAACCGTCTCTTCTTCCCCAACTCATCACCATTAGTATAATACTTGACTATGAATGTAGTTGTGTCCTCCTCCTCTTCTTGTTCATGGAGCATTTTTAAATATTTTATTTATATGTGTATTCTTGAGGATCTATGGGTATTGGTTTGGGGTTGAGATGATTTTATCACTTCTTTAGTATCACATTGGGTGGCCTCATCTTCCTCCTCCTTCTATTGGGAGTCCATACCTAGTTTACTAAAAAACCTATTGTGCCTTAGGATTGATGATAGACTCATGGCTATAATAATGACTTCCTCAAATAGTTCATATCTAAGATCATAAGGTACATGGTGAAGGGGCACGACTTTTATATCATATGGATCAATCAATATGTTGTATGTATCTATAGTAAATTGATTTTTGGTGTAATATTTTTGGCTAAATTTATTTGAGATTATGTATCTTCATTCCACCATACTCATAAACATCTTCTCTCATTGCATAATTTTATCTACTTGGTGTATTATGTGGATATCCTTTAATGCATATACTATTTATGCTCCTATGGAATAATATAGACTCCATTATACCCACCCCTCATGACCCATAATAATGTGTGAAAATAACATTGTAGATACTAACAAATGTGAACCATAGCATAAGTCGTGGATGGTTTTACCTTTATTAATTTTCCATAGATTCTCTAGGAATTGTTCATTCAAAGCGATAGTCAAGTTATACTACATTCTAAAGGAAGCCATGTCATATGCTATGTGTACACTCTTTGTCATTGCTGAGATTTATATGCATGTGTAATAAATCTAATTTCATCTTCGAAATAACCCTATACTCATTCATACTTAGTACTTAGTATATACTCATTGTCAAACAACTATATACTGGGAAAAATGTTTTATAGATGCCATAATAACCTTTTTCAACTTTCCCATCTTAGAGGATAATTCCAACTTAGTGTAGAGGTGACATGATCTATGACCAAAAACATAAGCATCTAATATAGGGAACCTTAGTACCTATTGGTTCTCAATTTGTGACCTGTAATAGAAATAACTATTGTATTAATTGTTCTAATGGGAAAAATGGAGATAACCACACATGTAACAAAATGTCCCCTCATTTTTATGGTTAATCTTGTTGAATATAAGGGATGATAAATTTATAATTATTTACCTGGGTGATTAATTCAAATTAACCACCAAAATACTATCAACTTTGTATTGTTTAAGAATTAATGATGTTATTTGTTTAGGTCCTTTTACTTCCTCTTTCACATAGGTGAAATTAATATAATATAATGGGAATAATATTCATCACTATATATATATATATATATATATATATAGTGATGAATATTATTCCCATTATATTATATTAATTTCACCTATGTGAAAGAGGAAGTAAAAGGACCTAAACAAACAACATCATTAATTCTTAAACAATATATATGAGAAAGAGTAGGAAATAAAATTAAGTGGTTACTTGACTGAAACCACCTTATTAATGTTGAGAATCAAAAGCATGTTTGAACATAATTATACCATTGTGTACCAGGTTTAGCTATTTCAAAATCTAAGAGAACTCAATGGGAAGGAATCTAATGACTTAAGTGAATATATTACTATGAAATTGTATCAAATAAAAGCATATGAATGTTTTGTAGCTACTACACATAATGGATTGACATAACTTCAAGTGAAAATAATAGAAATTCAAATCCAATTAGACTACATATTTCAAAATAAAATTAAGTGGTTACTTTAGTGAAACCACATTATTAATGTTGAGAATCAAAAACATGTTTGAGGATAATTATACCATTGTGTACTAGGTTTAGCTATTGCAAAATCTGAGGGAACTCAATGGGAAGGAATCTGAGGAATTAAGTGAACATATTAATTTGAAATTATATTAAATAAAAGTATATGAAATTTTTTTAGCTATTACATACAATGGATTGACATAACTTCAAGTGGAAAATAATATAAAATCAAATTCAATTAGACTAGCTATTGAACACTTTAACTTCATCTTCATTAGTAAAAAAGCATCGCAACCTCTTCTCAACATCAACTAATTTTGTCTCATTAAAAATTAAAGGAAATTAATTAAAATAACTAAAATAACTAAAAGAAAAAATGGTATCTAATTTAGTGTTATTACAAAAGCATTCAGTCATGCCTTTCAAGTAAATGATCACAAGATAACACCAAAAAATAAAAAGAGAGGACTAAGCCTATTGTAATTTCTATAGAGTTTTGGTGTAAAACATATCCTCCTAAAATAAGAATATAGATTTCCTTATATATAAAAAGGAATGGGATTTATATCTAAGTAGCGCAAGGATCCCATCTTTAGCCATGATTGCCATTCCAAGCCACTACAATTGCAATCAGTTAGAATATTCTCTCTATCCATGAAGGAAAACCAAGTTTTATTTTGTCTTTTCTCCATGTTTATGAAACATGTCTAACCAAAATAAAATCCATAATTATCCATTTTGGGCCAATTATTTTAAATGATTATTCTATTTGTCCCACCTTGGAGAATATTTAGGTCAAGAAGTCACCAAATTACTCCATGTACCTCCCTTCACAAGTTAGACCTCCCTAAAGGCCAACTCAATTGATTATTCTCTTGTCTTCCTCAATTTAGGCCAAATTGGCATTTTTATGGGATGTCACATTTAGGCACATTCCATTTATGATGATTTGGTTGGTTGATGTGGTTCAATTCCACCTTCACTTCATGTCATAAAAATCTTTGTGCCACTTAGCACTCATCCATAATCTCCTAAACATATTCCTCAACCACATTAGCTACCACTTAGGTTATTGGGTTTAATTATATGATTTGTTACCCCTATGTTTTTTTATTATCACTATAATGGCTCTATGATCATAGGATGATGTCATATTACATAATTGCATTAACCCAAAAGACTATAACTACATGAACCACCACCATGAATACATAGTAGTGGGATAATACCACATGGTGTAATCCCACTAAGCCAAAGGTTTGGAGGGTCATTAATGAAAACTTTAGCTTCTAGGTCAGCAAGATGATGCCACATGAAATCATCTTGGTGAGCTAAATACCTAATGCTATTTGGAATCTATCTTGGCTTTTGAATCCCTAGGTCACTAGGAGATGCCATGTGGCATGAACTCAATGACCTAAAGGCTTTGGGATATTTATCTTTCAACAACCTCTCAGATCCCTTGGTCCTTGGGATCATACCACATCACATGTTCTCAAGAAACCCCAAGCCTGTAATTTTTTTAATAAAATGTCTAATTATTTTGATTGGTGAGGTTTTATGAATAAATTTCAAGGACTAGAAACCACTTACCTGCACACTAAATCTTGAAACACTTAGATAGAATATTAGTTCAAGGTTAGTCCAGACATGATTAAAATAGAGAATAATTTAATATTTAAAAATAAAGTCATTTGCATAGAAATATCATGTTATCATATAGTTAACTATTGATTAGGATAGACTCAACATCAAAGATTAAATACCCAACTGACTACATCTCTTTATAATGGGATATTATAAGGGCTTAGTCAATTATTTTAAATACACCATTACCAATCTTTACATTCATCATCTTGAAATCTGATGTTTTAATTTTAATCCAAGATCATTTTATTGAAGCAAGATAACACTATAAGCTCATACCTTAATATTATTTAAAGAGAAAACCAACATAGGAATGCATCCAAACAAGCCACCAAATTCCTTAAAAATTAATAATATTAGACTCTTGAGTAAAAGAGGGTCCCCATATGAAAGTATTTAAATATGGGTTGTGTTGGACCCAAAAAATGGAAACTTATGTGAGGAAAATGTTACATCAACATTCATAACCTAGACTATAAATTTTCACACTTGGACAACACTCATAATCTATAAATAAATCATTAGACAAAACTAGAAATATGAAGGCACTAAAGTCTACTTTAACATGTGTCACACTAAGTTCTAATTCACCTTAGACCATTAGTTTGCTTTAAAGAGATTGGTTATTTTATACCTCTTGAATTCACATGAAATAATTATAAACTATCTAAGCAACCATAATTTTGAGAGGGACCATATTGGTTATTTATATTGGGGTGGGTGAATGGCATGGGTATTGATCTTATGCCAACTAGACATATATATCCCTAAAAAAATATACCTCTAGTCTCATTCAAGTCCTTGATCCACTACCAACCATGTTGTAAAAGCTTCAGTGGAGAGTGCTTCCATCACCCTTTCGAGGAAGACTTGGATTTTGAATTTTTATTTTATTTCTTTCAAAATTTTCAAATAAAAAGATTTTGCATTTCTATCCATTGAGGGTTGGGAACCAAACCATGGGTATAATGATAAACTCATAAAAAGTAGTATTACTAAGACAAATTTGAACTAAATCAGTACTTCTATCTGTTTCAAATTTTTAATTAAGTGAAATTGAATATTTAGATGGGAAAATAAATAGGTCTAAATTTTCAAGTTATATTTTGAATCATTAGCCTTCAGAATTTTGAAAATGTACAAAAGAATTGATTTTAGTTTATGGAGTTTTATAAGAATGACTAATTTCTATATAAATTTTGAAATATAAATGACTCTCATGCACTTACTCAAAATTTAAGGTGGCCATTCCAAAACAATCCAAGAACATCTCAATTTCAACATACTATTGTACTATTTTCAACATCTTATTAGACCTAGTTTTTATGCAATGTTGTTTGTGTGTAGGATTTATTTTATAGAAAAAATTAAAATTAATGTGATGCAAGGTAAGATCCAAAATAAAAAGTCCATGAGACCATCTCCAACATAAATTATTTCTCATGATATGAAAATTAATTATCCTCAACCAATATGATTTTAGAGAACACACTGAAAAGACACCAATGGCATGAATGGAATAGGACAACTAAAATGAGTTTGGAGGGATAAATAGAAAAAATCAAAACAAACCAAAAACATAAATCAAACCTAAAGTAAGAAATAAGTTGAGAAGTAATGATTTAGATATTGTCCTTTGACTAATAGTTGTATATCATTCCCTTGTAGATATTTCAATCAAAAACAATTATGTTTTACAAATTTTACAACTTGATAAGGACTAGTCCAATGAAGACTCAACATAGAATGCTGACCCTTATTATCATTGGATTTATCCCTTAATAAATCCAAGTTTGACCCTTATTCTTTGGATGGTATTTATATCATACCATCATTTCACAACTACATAGTTCTTGATAAAATTATACAAGGCTTCATCTCTCATATCATCCATATAAATTATATCTAACAATTTGGGTTTAACTATCTCACTTTATTCCATGTAGTCATTTATGAATTGATATGTGGATATGTTGAGTTTCATTCAAAATATTGACTTTTTACCATAAATCAAAATGAAATGGAATCTCTTGAGACTCTTCTTGTGCCTTGTTTGGTCATCCTATAAACATTACTTGAGTAATAAATACCAACTACATGGGTTCTCTTATACTAATTTCTTGATGACACTCAACAAGTTCTTATTTGTGGAATCAACCAAAATATTTATCTACAAGTAAAAGTTTGAAGATAATTTCAATGAAATTCTATTTTGATATGTGCACTTAGTCAACTCTATTGATTCAAAAGTAAGACCATTGTCACACATGAGTGCCATGAGGGTGCTAAACCTAGTTGTAATGTGCTCTTCAAAGAATCTAATCACATCCTCATTAGTTTTATTCTTATTTATTTTTTATTTCTTGTAATAATGAATCTATGGCTAGTTGAAGAGTTTATATTTATGATGCTGATGAATTCCAGACCCTACTAATAAAAGGGATGCTCCTCAATCACTAGTTAAATGAAAATATTATCATGAGTCTCCCTTTTTAAAAATATATGATAGAGATGACATGATATCATGAGTATGAACATACTTCGATAGTGTTGGATAATAATAACCAAACCTTGAGATGCTTTGGGTTCTCACACTACCATAAGAATGGTTTCTACCTAAACTATCATTGAAATAAGTCATGACATCTAGTGTTTCCTCTTCTGTTAAGCATCTATTTAAAATCCCTTCATGATTTCTATGGTAAAAAACAAATTTATTTACCATGTAGCGGTTATCCTTCAACCTTATTACTCTTTTTTGTGTCCTACCCAAGTCATCCAAGGGAACTGTTGACCAAGTTTGACTTTTTAGTCAAACTAGGGAACCTATAGGTAAAAACATGAGTTTTAGGGTATATAGGGGGTTTCAATATATTTTATAAGGTGTATAAATGGTAAATTAATGTCATTTCATGTTATACCACCTTTGGTTATTAGTCCCTTAAATCTAGAGGTCATTTTAGGTGCATTTAATGCTTTATACAATTTTTTTTGGGAAGTATGAAAATTTAAATTGGTAATATCACATTCCATGTGTCTTTATGACTATTTATTACCCTTCCCTAACTTAAATTTTGTAGGTTGATCAAGAAAGAGCAGTTTTCCCTAAAAAATAGGAGTTATTGGGCACTTGTATGGACTTCCCAAGTCCATCATCAGCCAAAAAAATGGGTGGGGTGTCTCTTCACATATACACACTCATTTTAAAAATTTTAATTCAAGGATAATGTAAAAAAATATCTTCTGTGACTCATTTTTCCTATTTTCTCCATTAGCATGCAAAGAAGCCTCAACTTCAAACACTCACCATGAGCCATATAATTCAAGTTGAAGAAAATGATTTTTGCGGGTGGATAGGTATCTAAGTCTACTTTTAATATACAATAATAAATTGATATTTGATCCTTCTTCCTTTATGAACAATCAATTTGACTTCAGGCAGCTTTTTATGCTTGAACATCTAAGAAGGGGTCACTCTTTGCAATTGTTTCAAAATATTTTGGTTTGATATGATAGTAAAATTTGTTCCATTTGTTTCTCATTGATTTTCATTGTCTTATTTACTTATCTCTTTCTTTTGGAGGTCTTAATAGGCTCAAAAGGCTTCTCGCTAAGCTTGTTTTGGTCCAATTTCACTACCAATGCTCTATATTCTAGAATGTGCACCTACAGGTACCAATGAAGGTGTTTTTATAATGACATATAAGTTTCTTTGGTTAAGTTTATCAATTTTTAGATTTATATATGTCTTTGAGGAGAGAGGAGGCTTGAAATAAACCTTTTCTTGTTAAAAACTCATGTCCTGCCTATGTGTTCTGCCAAAACAATCACCTTTAGGTTCTTGATAAAATCATTATGGTGTAAAGAGAGATGGAATTGTCTCACAATATAATATTTTTCTTGAAATTAATATTAATGTTTATCAAGGATCATATGAGTCCTTCCTACACTCATAGTTCATAATGATCAATGCCTTATTCTCTATTTGCCTTTCAAAACAACCTTATACATGTGACTAAACATGATTTTTAGATGAGTATAGAGGATTTAAAATTAACCCCAAATTATTCTTCACCCTCATCAAAAAAAGAGTCTTAACAGACTCATATCAACTACTAGGAGGCAAAGTAAGGTATCAAATCATGTGAATAAGACAAGGACTGTGTGTTCAAGACTTTTATCCTAAAAGGGGCCAAATAGAGATCCATAAGGTTTTTGGGCCACCTTAACAAAAGTGTTTCTTAGTGTTATTTAGGCATATTATTACTTAACCTTGTTTTCCCTAGTATTAAAAAGGAATGTGAAAATATTGGAAGGATTATGAGCAATGAAAGGTGATCATTGGGAGACCCCAAAGTGCCCTCAAAACTACTAGTTTTTGACAGTCTTCACCTACAAGATTTTAAAGGAAAGGTCACTTTACATTTCAATATGATAATTTTATCTATCCATCAATGAGAGGTCATCCTAAATGATTAAAATATCATTCATGAGATAATATAACAAGCCCAAGGTATAATTTTATGTTTTGAAGCCTCTCAAGCAAAACCCTATATGTACAGGACTAAGAACAAGTACTTATAGTTGAGTATAAAATAGTGGCCTAATTTGAATTTTATATGATGTTTTGAAGGTTCTAGAGTGAATAAGTTAATTCAAATTAGGGTTGTGACCTTAAAAAATAATCCAATGGCATTCTCACATCAAAATTGAAGGAGAGAGAGCTCACATGTGCACCTACTAGCTTGTGGATTGGCACATATAACTGAGGTAAATAGTAAAGTTGAAGGTAAGGTATTTTATTTACATCAAATGGGTTTTATTGGTGGATATTTGGATTTAAAAAATGAAGAGTGACCTATATAATATCAATAATTATTTTATCACATCATGAACAAAGCCTAACATGGCCAACATACCTCAAAATAAGGGTTAAATATGACTATCATAGTCAAAAGGGTTACCCTAGAAAAAGACTCAAGCATGGAGTCTATGTTGGCTTGAGGTTTCCAAGTGGATCCAAAGATATGGGAATAATACCATGGCTCAATAAAAATGAAAGGAGTTCTAAAACATTATATGAAGGCTCAGTTTGCACCTGCAGGTAGGGATTCTAGAGTCTCAGTCCAAGAAGATAGTGATCAAATTAACAAGCAAAGAAGTGTCAAGATGATAGGTTTATGGAATGATTCAAATTGGCATGTGAACGTGTGTCAATAAATTTATATAATTTATTATCATCTTGATAATATCATTAAAGAGGAAACTAAAAATGAACACCCCTGTTCACTATTGCAAATAAGTAGGGCCTTAAGGTGAGAAGTAGGTGTTGAAGGTTGAGGTACCTAAGCAAGGAAAAGGGAAGTTTCAAACAATTTAATATTAATGCAAGAATACATGAATTTGGGAAACAATGTAATATTGATGCAAGAAGACATGAATTTGGGAAAGTGTATGTCTAGTTGGTTTCTTGGTTTTAAGTGTGAAATGTAAGTGGTTGGAAATCATCAAACTAATATGGTGTATCACCTCTATAGTGTAGGTTTGATTTATGTTATCATCAACCCTTTTCAACCCCAAAAGTGTTAGTAGTAGGAACATGAGCTCAAATGATACATCAAGGGGAGCTAGCCCTTATAATACTATAGATTCATCTCTCCCACAAAATCCCACAAGCTTGAGAGATGAATCCATGTTGCATCAAATTGTAGGAGATGAATTAATGATCCTAGGGTGCACAATTCGATGCTAACAATTTTGGTACACTTGGTGGGACTATTGTTCCAAGAGTTGAAGGATTTTTGGTGTTATCCTTCAATACATCAGCTTGAGAGGCACTTTTCAAACCACCAATGGTGACTCCAAACATGAATCAGATGATTTAGCAGCTAGGTATTCCATTTCAAAGTTGTTAAAAGATTATCTATGTCTTGGTTTCCAAATGAAGATTTCAAGTTTGGTCTTCATGTTGATTTATTCCCTTTGTAAGTGGGTAAGACAATACAAGCTTTGCCTCTTCCCCTTCAAAGTGAATTAGTACTTGTTTAACTTGATTTTGATCCCCACCAAGCTATCTTTGTACTTATCAGGTCCAATATGATCTTCCTCACTTCCAATATGACTTTATGCAGCCTTGTCATGAGTTGTATCATCCCTATAGTCAGCCTTCTCAATGTCATGTTCCTAATCAACTTAGTCCTCTATCTAATCATCCCATTTCCACTTTCAAAAAAACTCTTTTAGGATATAAGAAATATATGCTATATCTTGATAGCCAAAGGGGATGTGGTCAAATTATTCCTAGTCGTTGTATCCATCATGTGAGAAATGAATTAGAGTTAGTCAAAAGGGAGTGGGAACCTATTAAGAGAGCCAATTGGAAAAGACTCACAAGTGAGATGCTAGATGTGAGTGGCACCTATTGTGTACATAAAGTATTCTTATTTAGAGGATAGATTAGGAACTTATGAAAGGAAATCTTACCAAACCCATCAGCCTTTTTATCCACCTCAAAAAGTGTCATATCAGCCATACATGACCCCTACTCATGAGCCAAACCAAGTCTATCAAATCCTCCCTTCTTCAAATCAGTTGGATGAGAAACTTGGAACAAGAAGCCTTATGTTTGAGACCCATCTTGATAGGAAAATTGAACTTGAAAATATGCATTTACAGCAGTCCATGTTGGTAGTGAAAGAATTAGATCTCAAGCTTTCATTATGATCTCACATTGCTTCCCCATCACCTCAAAAGGAGAGTTTTAGTCGAAAGGTCTCAAGTTGGAGTCAAATCATGGAATCATGGGGAAAGAAGGAGGAAAAAAGTCTAGATAAAGGAGATGAACTTGTAGATAAAGTTGAAATTGGAGTTGATCCTATTCACACCTTTCTGAATCCACATCAAGAGAAGACTTCTAGTCCTAAGATCTTAAGTTGGAATAAGATAAAGGAATCATGGGGAAAGAAGGAAGAGATAAGCATTGTTAAGGAAGTAGGAGTTGAAGATGAAGTTGAACCTTTCCAAGCCACTCCCACCCTTCCTAAAGAAACCTCATCTCTTCCATGTAAAACCTCTCATACCCTTCCTCATCATGAAGATACATATTATCTCCAAGAGAATATATCCAATCAAATTGAATAATTAGAGTCAAGGATGAGGTTGTTTAATCAAGGTATGATAAAAGGTTTAGACCCAACAAAAAATCCTATGTCTAAACACACCCTATCTAAACCTATTCAAGATAATTTTCAATCTATACCTGATTTGGATGAAGTTATAGTTAAGTGAAAAAAAGGGAATCATTTAGTTTTATCCCAAGGTCTACCTCCTCTTCCCCATGAGCCTCGCAAATAACATCCCACTCCTCATTCCCAATCTAACTTTGAGCTCCATTTCCCACCTCTGCCAATAATTTCCTCTTGTCCTCATCCTATCAACATTTATCTTGATGATCCTTTAGAAGAAGAGCCTAAAGAGAATCACTTAATAGGGGAAAATGAGGAAGAGCATGTTCAGCCCATAGCTAATCAAGATGACTTCATAGCTGATTATGATGAATAAATTGTTATAGAATCTTTCCTTGATCAATTAAAAGAGAACTCATCAACTCTCATTTCCATGCTTGAATATATGCATACCCATGAAGGAGGTAATAAAGACTTGAAAGAAGAAAAATATACATGTGAGAATGATATTATGAATGAATACTACAAGTTTGAAGAGGTAGTGGTATTAAATGACCAATGTAAAGAACACAAGGATGATTGGCAACTACAAATAGAGATATTTCAAGAGCTTGAAAAACTTTTCCAAGTTGGAAATCAAGTGAATAACAAGGTAAATGAGAATACTTATATTGAATACAATGACCAAGAGTGGGAAGAGTTCACAAAACTCCTTGATGAGCTAGGAGATCTTGCAACAAAAAAGAGTCCTAGTCTTGTTGACAACATCATGGAGATTAAGAATAGAGACCTTATTGAAAGACCACTTGAGGATATAGTTGAAGGACCATTCAAATAAGTTGAGTCTATTTGGACACATGGAGAGTTATATTCCTTGATCAACGTACTTGGATCTACCTGGTTGTCATGGAGGATTATGCCAATGATGTTGGCAAACATCATCAAAGAGTTGGAGGCAACAATGCTAAAGTTTAATATGCTATATGCCTCATCCAATACTTCTTAATACAGGAAAATAAGAGTATAAATATTTTAATTTTATCCAAGAGGGAAATAATGCTCATGTTATTAGTTGTATATAGTATTTATCTTTTGTTTTTCCTAAGTGCCTTGTGCACATGTGTGTCTTGTGTGTGTTGGTCTTCCTTTATTGTGTGTGTTTTTCCTTTTGTGTGTTTGACGTAGTCACTAGTTATATTGGTCAATGGTCATGTTATCCTTATTTTTTTCAATCCTTAGATGAATCCTAAACCCAATGGAATAATAAGGCTATTGTTCTAGTTAGTATAGCAGGCATACTACCCCCATGAGTCACCAAATTGTTGACCAAGTTTGATTTTTCAGTCAAACTAGGGCACCTATAGGGAAAAACATGATTTTAAAGGTATATATGGGGTTTAAATAGATTTTATAAGGTTTATAAAGGGTCAATTAATGTCATTTCATGTTATACTACATTTGGTTATTAGTCCACTAAGTCTATTTATCATTTTTGGTTCATTTAGAGGTCATTTTAGGTGCATTTAATGCTTTGTACATTTTTTTGGGAAGTGTGAAAGTTTAAAAAGTTAATATCACATTAAATTTGTCTTTATTAGTCTTTATTACTTTTACCTAACTTAAATTTTATAGGTTGATCAAGAAAGAGTAGTTTTCCCTAAAAAAGAGGAGTTGCTGGGCACCTGTACAGACTTCCCAAGTCCATAATTAGCCAAAAACGTGGGTGGGGTGTCTATTCACCTCCCCAAACTAATTTTAATGTTTTTAATTCAAGTATAATGTAAAAAATATCTTCTACAACTCATTTTGCCTATTTTTTCCATTGGCATGCAAAGAAGGCTCAACTTCAAACACTCACCATGAGCCGTAAAGGTTAATTTGAAATAAACTATTTTGGGGGTGGATATGGATCTTAGTATAATTATCATACATAATAGGAACTTTATATTTTATACCTCCTCCTTTATGATAATCAATTTGACTTCAGGCAGCTTTTTATGCTTGAGCATCTAAGAAGGGGTCATTGTTTGCAATTGTTTCAAAATATTTTAATTTGATATGGTAGGGAAAGATTTTAAAATTGTTTTTAAAGGTTTTTTATTGTTTTATTTACTTCTATATTTCTTTTTGAGGTCTCAATAGGCTTAAAATGCTTAGCCTTAAGCTTGTTTTGGTCCAATTTCACTACCAGTGCTCTATATTTTGGAATGTGCACCTAAAAGTTCTACTGAAGGTGTTTTGAGAATTAAATATAAGTTTTTATGGAAAATTTTGTAAATTTTTATATTTATATGTCTTTGAGGAGAAAGGAGGCTTGAAATAAACATTTTCTTGCTAAAAACTCATGTCCTACTTGTGTTCTACCAAGATAGTCACCTTGAGGTTCTTGATAACATCATTATGGTGTAAAGAGAGATGGAATTATCTCAAAAAATATTGTTTTGATTTAAATTCATTTGAATTTTTATCGAGGATCATATGATTCCTTTCTACACTCATAGTTCATAATGATTAATGCCTTATTCACTGTCTGCCTTTCAAAACAACCTTATGTAGGTGACTAAGAAATATTTTTAGATGAGTAAAGAGGATTTAAAAGAAAAAACACATTATTTTTCACCTTTATAAAAAAAAAGTCTTAATAGACTCATAGAAACTACTAGGAGGCAAGGTAAGGTATCAGATCATGTGAATAAGACAAGGATTGTGTGTTCAGGACTTTTGTCCCAAAAGGAACCAAATAGAGATCCATAAGGTTTTTGATCCACCTTAACAAAAATGTTTCTTAAGGTTCCTTAGGAATATTATTTTTGAACCTTATTTTCCTTGGAATTAAAATTAATGTGAAAATATTGGAAGGATTATGAGCAATGGAAGTTGATAATTGGGAGACCCAAAAACACCCTCAAAACTACTAGTTTCTGGCAGTCTTCACCTACAGGATTTTAAAGGAAAGGTCACTTTACTTTTCAATATGATAATTATATCTATGCCATCAATGAGAAGTCATACTAAATGATTAAAATAGCATTCATGAGCTAATATAACAAGCCCAAAGCATTATTTGATGTTTTGAATCCTCTCAAGCAAAATCCTGTTTATACAGGATTGAGAACAAGTACCTACAATTGAGTATAAAATAGTTACCTAATTTGTCTTCTATTTGATGTTTTGAAGGTTATAGGGTGAAGTGATTAATTTAAATCAAAATTTTGACCTTAAAAAATAATTTAATTGCCTTCTCACATCAAAACTAAAGGAGAGAGACCTCACATGTGTACCTATAGTCCTGTAGATTGGCACATATAACTAAGGTAAATAGTAAAGTTGAAGGTAAGGTTTTTATTTACATTGAATGGATTTGGTTGGTGGAGATTTAGCTTAAATAAATTAAGAGTGACCTATATATGATAAAGGATAATTTTATCACATCATGAAAAAAGCCTAACATGGCCAACATACCTCAAAATAAGGGTTGAATATGATAGTCATAATCAATAGGGTTACCCTAGCTAAAGATTTACGCAGGGAGTTGATATTGGCTTGAGGTTTCCAAGTGGATCCAAGGGATGGGAATAATACCATGGCCCAATAAATATTAAAGGAGGTATAAAGCATTAGATTAAGGCTCGGTTTACACCTATAGGCAAGGATTCTAGAGTCTTAGTCCAAGAAGACAGTGATCAAATTGGTAAGCAAAGAAGTGTCAAGATGATAGGTTTATAGAATGTTTCAAATTGGCATGTGAAGGTGTGTCAATAAATATATATAAGGTATTTTCATCTTGATGATATCCTTAAAAAAACATCTAAATATGAACACCCATGTTCACTATTTCAAACAGGTAAGGACCTAAGGTGAGAAGTAGGTGTTGAAGGTTGAGGTAACTAAGATAGGAAAAGGGAAGTTTCAAGTAATGTAATATTCATTCAAGAAGACATGAATTTATGAAAGTGTATGTCTAGTTAGTTCTTTGGTTTTAAGTGTGAAATTCAAGTGGTTGGAAGTCAACAAACTGATCTAGTGTATCACCTTTATAGCTTAGGTTTGTTTTATGTTATTATCAACCCTTTTCAACCTCAAAAGTGTTAGTAGTAGGAACATGAACTCAAATGATGAATCAAGGTGAGCTATCCCTTATAATACTAGAGATTCATCTCTCCCACAAGCTCCCACAAGCTTTATATATGACTCCAAGTTGCATCAAATTGAAGGAGATGAATTGATGATCCTAGGCTGTACAATTCAATGCTAACAGGAACACCATACAATAAGTAAATAATAATAGAGTCATACCAACATAATAGAGTCATACCATGGGTTGTGTTTCAATTTAGACTAGTTCACTTTGATAACAAAAATTCTAGGATCAATCTCTAAGATCAATTATGACACACCTTTTCCTCAAAAAATATTCATGGTTATAAAATTATTATCGTATTCTTTATGTTTTGTGATCTAATGTCCCCTTATTTCTCCAAGTTTATTCTACCCCAACATCATTTTGATAGTATGATATAGAATGTGTTGACCAATTTTACCTGCAGGTCAAATTAAGTCAAATCCCTACAAGTAAAAAACTTTGTCATAAGGTATCCTAGGGTGTATTTGGTCTACCATGGTCCTATTCATGTCAATGAGGTCAAATAATATGTTTGGTCTTGGTCACATTTGCCTAAGTTCTCCTAAAGTCACTTTATATCACCTTTATAGTTCATTTGTTGCACTTGTATAGTTTCATATAGATGTCAGTGTTTTAAGGTGCACCTCAATGTTTCATGTGTCATTGGATGTTAGAGATACTATTTCATAACTAACAAAATGCAGAAGAAATATCAAAACAAGAAGATCAATGGCTATTTAGGGAATTTTTAGTTATGATATAACATATGCAGTTGATTTTGAATGTGTGGAAGTATACAAAGTTTCTCTTCAGCTCTCCTAAACTCACTTCCACACTTGGATAGCCTTTAAAATCTCAAAAAGTGACAAAAACATTTTATTTTTCCTTCTCTCTTCATTACATGCAGAGATGATCAACTGATTTTAGTTTAATATGGAAAAAAAGAGATGAATTGGGTTATATGATTCCAAATGATGTTATCAATATTTTTCTCACTCTAATTTAATGGCAATATTTCTAGGATTGCTTGATTTTTCTCTATGAACCATTGCTTAGAAGGTCTACTTCTAAATTTTGCATACTCATTCCCATCACCTCAAGGTTTCTCTTTTATTTGGATTGGTACATACAAACAAAGTATGTCACATGTTCTTAGAGAGTTTTATCACCCTTATATCATGGTTTATAGCCTTCATTACATGTGTGGAGGTGAATTAATGAGCAAAGCAACCACAGTTTGCTAGTTGAGACTTCCTTGTCTAGTTTGCAGATGGTTTCATCAGTTGTAGAAGCTTATCTCCCTATGTTAATATTCAAATAAATGGTAATTAAATATTATTTATTGTTTCCAATCCATTATATCATAGTTATTAGTCTCTCCCAAAGATTTTTGGTCTGAAAACCATCTCTTGATGGAGTGAATAATTAGAAATCCAACATAGTCTTATTGCCTGTAATAACCACCTACAATCATGTGAGATGCTCCCTTGACCAGTCATGTTGATGACACAATGAGGTTTTGATCATAGTGAGAATTATACCAAGTTGAAATCAATTATTTTAAACTATTCAAATAGTTTCATATTGGTTGTGACAACCAATTCCTCCATATACATAGTTCTGCCTTGTATATTTCAATGACACCTATACGAAAGCTCCAACAAATGTCTAAAGAACATTGAATATTAAGTGATTGAACTTTTTTGAACCTCTATTAAGGTCTAAGAGAATTTAAAGTTCCATTTTGATATTATTGAAGTTGACATATTGTAGACAGAACCCAAACCATGATCATAGGTGGAGAAAGTGGCTTAAGGGACACTTTATCATAAACTTTCTAAAATAGGTATCTTGTCTCACAAAGAATCATCCCATGATGGAAAATATTGAAGTATAAACTCGTTTGGTGGTTTCCATCATGAAACTTAGGCATAGGGGTAATGATTTAACATGATAGGTTGGTTGTTTGATCAACAGATGGTAATATAGAAAGGCCTCCATCTCAATGATTCTCTCACTATAGAATGTTAGTATACTCTATAGTATTTTGAGTTCAAATGACCTTACCATGTGTTGACAATAACATGATGGTAGCATAACCTATACACAATTTACTCCATTTAAATGATGATAGAACTAACAACTCATGAAATAATTGGATAAGTTGAGACATAAGGTTTGATATAGATTAACACCTACAAGAGTCCCCTTATTCTCAAAATGGATCATATATCCTAACTTTATGCATACATAAAATTAGTGATAAGGAACTAAAGATTGAGAACCATATAGGCATGGATTTACACATAAGGTGAGGGTGATCTAATGAAATAAAAATTATCTAATGATGTTTAACACAAGGTTTATGTTTTGAAGATCACCTATAGGGGTCTCTATGGCCTAAGGGTAACCACCTATAGTTCACTACAATGGAGAGACCAACTTAGGGCATTATTGATATAGGGGTAGTGAAAACAAGACCTAATGAATGACATGAGATGAGTTGAAAAAAATTATATGAGACCTTGATGACCTCATGGAAAAAATATTAATGACACATGTTATTCATAACACCCAATAATAATCTTTTTAACTTGAGAACATGCACCCACACGCAACACAGTCTGAATACAAACTAGGCCTAAGTAGTGGAGAAAGGTGAGTTAAGAAGTTGGTAGAGATTGAGGATAGTTGAACATCATGATCACTCTAATATATGTAGTAACACAACTCATAATATGCTTAGAGCATGGAAATAGGGTAAGAGAAGGACAAACCAACAAACCCAACCCTACACATAGAATTCCCTCATAGTCACTGGCATACAAGTCAATTTTGAAGATTGTGAAGTTTAAACATCCTAGAAAATGTGGTACAACTATTAAATTTGGTTTAGAACACCTACATGACCTAACTAATCCTCTCATAGCCTTATTTTGGCTTATAAAATAAGGGAGATGCCTTTTATTTTGTGTTAGATAGAGGGCAGTCCTAGACATACATGATTACATGATTGGTGGATAGATGTAAAGAGAGATGAGATAGGAGTGTTTTAACACTAAAAAAATGTGTGGATAATTTTCTTGAACATTTACAAGCATAGGTGAGGCCTCACAGTTCTAAGAAATCATTTAGAGGTGTTGATAGGCCATGAATGGAATCAGGCCTATTAGGCCTAGAATAGGCCTAAATCCATAATGAGATCTAAACACCACTTATAGGGACATATGAACCTTCCCACATAATTTATGACCTTTAGGGGGAGGTATAAGGTTTTTTTAAACCATTGGTTTTTATAGATATCATATAGGTTGATCATTATTGACCAATTCGATTATAGGGTATGCAAAATGCACTCAAGAGCTCGATAGGCCATATTTAGATGCTTACATCTGTACGGATTCATAGAATCAGGACCCAAGGAGTTTGGGATAGTTTAGGAGGGTCATGATATTTAATTTTATAGTATTTTTTTAACTATATTTAATGTTTAGTTTTTATGAACAATCCCTAAGGACCAAAACCACCTAAAACCCTCCTAAACCCTTAGTTTTTACTCGATTGGAAAGAAAGGAGTGAAGATTCATTTAGGAGGGATATTTTGGTTTAAAAATGGGTTTGAACCTATAGAGGAATATCCCATGATTTTCCACACATTTTTGGTCTTTACCCTACTTGTATGAACAAGGTGAAAATAAGTTTTCTTGTTGGTTAATGTGTGTTTTACATGTGCAGACGAGAGTTAAAGAATAAGAGACATTTAAGGAGGTTAATTGGAACCTGTCTTAAACCTATATGTATACTTATCACCTCATAAAAACACATAAACACTCTTGATAACTAATTCACTTTAGGGAGTCTATGATAGTGTTGAGGTTAACATACCCCCATTTCTAAAAAATAGGGACCCTTGTGAAATTTTGAACCTTAACATTGAAATATTGACATGTTTTACATTTGAAGATCATCCATAAATAATGAGGGTGGCCTTTTTTTCATGATCCTACTTTAAATTTTTCCTAATGTTTCTAATAGTGGATCTTCATGCTTCATTTATAGGTTTCATTAGACCCTCATCGAGTGGATTACACTCAGGTTTTATAGATTAATCTTCATTAATACTTTCACTAGCCTTTGGTCTATAGGGACTCAAGATTAAATCCATTCTCTGATCACCTTTAAACCCTCCTATAAAAACCATTTCTTAGATCTTTCAGTTTAAATTCAAATTTCACAGGAAAAAAAATGGTAGGAACACTTTGAAAAATACAATGAACTAAGTTTAATATTTATGCTAAGACTTAATCATGTTTTTAAACACAACCAATCCCTAGCCTAAAAATCATGTTTGGCCCCTTATATTTCTCCTTGCTTTGCTCCCTTTTATTTTGAATCTAGGTCTAAGTTTCATATGTGCAAGTTCCTTTACATTCCTAGCTCAGCCTCACTTTATGTTTTATGGTCCCTTTTGGTACTTAGCATAACATCTTAGTCCTAAGGCCCCATTCATGTTTTATCAACATAAATATACCTTATCCCTAAGACTTTAGCCTAAATCTTTACATTTTTCCAATCTCTAACTTAAATTTCATGGTTTTTAGCATGCTTCATCGGGCAACATTAATCAGATGAAGTCAAATTTGACCTAATATAAGAGGCTTTCATTCATCAGACCAATATTTATTGATCATTTAGATCATAATTTTTGGATTTTAGGAGCCCATACAAGGATCAACACTCTATAGAATCCTCATAGGGTCAATAGAGTCAAAATCTTAGGAGCCTCATGGGGTCACCACATGACACTCTTACATTCAAGTTCAATATCAAAGAGCCTTGGTAAAATATATTTCATTTTAATTTTTTATCATTCGAGGGGTAATCATTTTATTATTTTTCAAGGACTTATCCTTATCACTTAATCTAGTTTTCTATATGACCCTAAGCTAACTTGATCTACTTTATGACTATAGGAACTAATGGTGTGCATCTATTTGAATCATGATTTATGGTATGTGCTTACTCGTATGAGGATCTAATGGAGTGTATTCAAACCAAATTTTTATGTGACCAACTATGTTTGGGACTTACTGACACTCCCATTCCCATCATTTGACAACCACAAGGTCATCATTGACATTTGCAAGGCTGTCAAATTTTGGTAACGTATGAAGAAGTTATTAGAGATTAATTTTGGCATTCACATAAACATCAATGATGCCCATGAGGTTGTCATTGATGTCCATGATACCATAAAAATTTATCACAATAACCCATTTTACCCAAGAGACAAATGCACTAAAATCTTGATTCTCAATGTTAAAATTGGTCTTCTATATATTAATTTGGTTTACTCAAAACCATGTCGAAATCAAGATCCTTAAAACTAGGTTTAGATTTGCATGTTAGAGTCAATTCGTGTTTCAACATTGACTTTACTATTATATACCCCATGGTATTTTTATCTTAATAGGATTAGTTTGACAAAATGACCCACTACGATAAAACTTAGCTTAGGACTTTTGATCTAAATTTTTATCAAATTTATTAACACAGTAAAACCTTAGGTTAAAACCTTTGATTGAGTCCTTTTGATATTTAGGACCCCCTTTTAATGTGTTTTAAACATATCCTAAATTATTTAGCCTAAGTTCCTTTTATACCACCAATCTTGATTAAATTTCATGTGCATTTATAAGATCAATGATTCATGCTTCATTAGGCAATGAAGATTAGATGTTGCAAAACTAGGATGAACTTTTCAACAAAGCTCTGATGAAGTACGAGATTGTCATATGACAAAAACATGATAATATGTAGACTAATAATTTGAAAATTTATGAAATCCCATGAAACTATTAGGTAACATGAACATGAAGCTCGATGCTAATAGGAACCAATAACATGTAAGTCTTGAGATAGTAATCAATGGCCTGCATTGATTCATGCATGAAGATTCGATGGTATGAAATGAAAAGTTGATTTTATAAAAAGGCAATGGCTAGTTTTTTATAGAAATTACAAAAAGTGATACAAAAAATACCATTAGGATGCCACATGGGTACAAGCTGACAAAACTAGAGATTTTGTGGGATCAAAAAGGCAAACGTATAAATACAAAGGTCTAAATCAAATCCAAGTCATGAATTCTCCTAATTCAAAATAAACCATCACCATTAGAATTTGTAAAAAATCCCTAGCTTATACTTAAATCCCTAATTTGATCCCAAATTAACCACAATCAAACCAAAAGAGCCTAATTGTTATTTAATTAAGTGCAAACTGATCTAGAGATAATTTTTAGGCCAATGCTACACAATTTGTAGAATTCATAATCATGATAACCTAGAGACAACATAGAGAAGACATTAATATATATTTTACCAAAGATTCTATAGAAAGGGTATTTAAAGACATAGTAATTGACATCATGTCCTTGAATACTAGAGAAAATAATTGGTCCAAGATATTTTGTATAATTGAGGAGTTATAACCCATAACCAAAGAAGATAAGATTTCATCCTTCAAGATGAGGTATTACGACCTAGGTGTAGAAAAAATGGTGAACCTTCACCATGCAGCATCTAAACTAGAGGTACTCCACTATATTGATGTCCTTCTTTCAATTTTTAAGAAATGAAAAATTGAAAAGGGCATGCTAAATAATGAGCTTACTCATAATGCATTTCTTACATATCCACTATTGCATTTAAGAAATACTACAAGATCCCGAAGCCCTGAGTAGATGTGACCACACTTGTTGAATGGGCTAAGAAAAATGACCTAAAGGCCATCTTAGCACCATGGCTATATTCTAGAAACCATGTGTTTTTTGATCCTAGTGGGAACATTACCATCAGCTAATTCTAACCTAGAATTAGTGTGATAATGACCCTAATGAAAAAACTCTCTAGAATCCCTACAACCACTTATGTTGACCACATATGATTTCCCCTAGTCTATTACATGATTGAAAAGGATATAACTCCCCCTATTGGTGATCTTATCAACACATGTTTATGTAGATAGATCTACACAATCAATAAAGGGACTAGGATAGAATTATATATGATGTCTAACCTCCTGGATGCCCTGTTTGCCATAATTGAAATCCCTAACTTTAGGGTATGGCCTCCTAAGAGGATACAAATAGTGTCCCAATTTTAATCCAAGTTACATATCTTCAAATACAGAGAACATATTCATGTTATATGTGATTTCATCTATCCTCATTTGAATTAAGCCTTAACAAGGACCTCTATGCCAAGAACCAGCCTATTGGAAAAGAAATCCATTGAAGTCATTAGAGACATATGGTTTTACATAGAATGCACAGTCATCCAAATTGAGGGAACACAATGCACTCCATTGAGGTTATCAATCCATGTTCTAAATAAATTATATAAACAATAAGTTACATTTGAAATATGAAATGGTATATATGGTACTTGTAGAGAAAAAGAGAAAGGGTTACTACATATTCTACCCTTGGCCATTGGTAGGACCATCTTCCAGTATTAGAACAACATTGAAGATGTTGTTATACATAGAGCTTCCTTCAAATTATAACATGATCACTTAAGGAAATGGGACACAAATGATATGGTCAAAAAGCATTTGAAATCCAAACAAATAAAAGTGCCTTATGATCATCACCTAGCTTATTATGATAACATGTACATAAAAGCTTCATCCTTTTATGAGGTCCTAACAAGGTTGAATAAATTCAACATCAACCCATAAGCAAGGTTGATGAGAGATCTAAAGGGAAGTGATGACATTTTTCAACTTAATCTAAGACAATACCACTTTTTGGGAGGTTAATATTCTGGACCTCTAGCCCAACCATGTACAAAAACACAATAGTTCAAAGCACAAGTTGCATAAAAAACTAAAGTTAAAATTGAATAGAGGCCTAAGGAAAATAGACCTAGTGAAGGGCCATCATCTTTATCTAGCCTAAAAGAACAAAATCCCCCATTGAATACATAAATATAATTGCATTATATCAAGAAGAAATAGTAGAAGATGCATTTCAAACATTGGCCAAGGCCTATGAGTTAGATGAAGAAGGGGAAAAAGTGGAGGAACTTCATTCCTAGATTGAGGAGAAATTAGAGATTGAAAATGAAAAAGGCAAGGGGGTGCTACTATACCTAATTCCTAGTACTCCCCCATATAAAATAAAATCCGATTTGGCATTGGTTTCAATAGGACCAAAGATACCCAGAGTGATTTTCACTCACCCATTAAGTGAGGTCAATATCTTTAGTGATGAAAACCCAGTTCATGGACCCACTATTCTTGAGTTTTTTTTATATGGTAGATTGAAAAATTTACTAAACTTGGATTACAAAGATGCAACAATAAGAGAAGGAAATAAAGATGACTATCCCTAGAGGATCAGGTGGCATTCAAATAGATTCTCTTAAGATTTTAATTGAAGTATAGGTTGAGATAGCTACTCTAAAATTGACTAAATCATCAGTAAGAGTCATTTTTAATCTAAAATCTAATAGTATAGAATAAGTGATTGAGAAAGAAGGCAATGGTAGGAGGTGAAGAATTTACCTTCTATAAGGTTGAACCATTTGCCAATTTAACTCCAATAGCTAGACAAAATCTAGGATAATATAATATAGTTAAATAAAATATCCTCAAAGTATCCCAGGACCAAAGTGATTAGTTACAAATAATGATCAAAAACCTACTATAGTTAAACAAGAATTTAAAGGAGGCTATTATATTGTCTATTCATGACGGTAGATTTAATAAATTTGAAGAGGTCATGATCGGACTATTTGAAATTTTAAAAACCACCAGAGCAATTCAAAAGGAAATAAAGATGCAAATATCTATAGTAATAGGCCAACTTAGGCAATTGTAGGTTATAAGCTTTCAAGTAAAGGAATTGATTAAGGCCATGTCTAAGAATCTAGTCCCTAATTTTAGAATTATTAGCAAGGCACATCTGAATATGGCCATGGCCATATTATTTTAAAAAAAATTATGCCTTGGACAGTTGGTCCAAGGATATGGAAAACCTTCCTAAAATATTTAAATAGCTTGAAGATGAAATGTCTCACATCTTAGGCAACTTGATCAAAGAGCCATTAACACTTAGCCCACTGGGTCTCATTGGAGATAAATAAATTAATAAAAGGACCTTGAAATTCATGCAAGAAGTGAGAAAATAAGGAGAGAACCAAATAGTTAAAGGTAATACAAAGGTCTTAGGTCTACTTCTCTCCTCTGAAGATAAAATAGGAGATGCCAAGGGCATCAAACAAATCATGGACAAGGTTAAAAAGAACCTCAAAGACATAGAGTACCATGGACAAGAGATTTTATTGAAACTAATAATTGATCTTTAGTTTACTAGTGACTAACACTATAGGATGAAGATCCTTCAACAAAACCAAGCAACAACATCAACACAAGGCCTACCAACCAACTATAACTATTCTATTTTGTATGAATTTTGTAATATTTAGAAATGGAATATTCTTTGTAAAGGCACGTGAATTTATTAGCACATTGCCTAAAGGTTAGTTTATTTTAGAAATTTTAGTGTATTTTAAGGAATCTTGTAAAAAAGGGGACAATTGTCCTTACTTTGTACACTTGTTAGTTAATGCAACTTATCGACATGCTTCCATGAACCCATAAAAGAACATTGTCCATTAAAAAATTAGGGAGTTCTAAGAGATAAAAACTACTTTGTAAATTTTGTAGTTTGATACAAGCAGGGAATTCTATAAAATTTATCTCAATTATTTATGTGAATTGTTATCATAGCTTCTCTCTCAATTATCTATTCTAGGTCTCGGATTTGAATGGTTTTTTAACAATTATGGACATGCATCTTTGACACAAGGTTGTTAATTTGTGTAAATAATATATTATTTTAATGTGCTTAGGTTTACTTCATTTTATTTACTTTGCATAAGGATCTACACATGATATCTGATTACAGTAGTAAATCTCTAAAGTAAATCAATTCTTACTTGTATTTCTTCATCTTATTCTTAGATACTTTCCCGTTGTGTAATGGGATTTGAGTATATGTTATTTTACTTTATACATTAGTTAAATGCATTTTTAGTTAAAATTTAAGCTTATCATGATGTTTGAGATAAAGATCAGTAATCACATACTTTATTTTTGCCCTATCTTTACTTTTGCTTCTTTTAACCAGATCACTATAACTTAAAATCATTATAAGTATTCATTATAAAGTAATCTTAGATTACATTTTGATCATAATTCATCAGTAATAGCATATATGCTTCATGCCTCACAAGGATCATTAAGAAACAAGGTGGCTCCCAACCACCAATTAATATAAAATATTATGAAACAATTTGCTTTCTCTACCACTATTTCACCATAGGTGATCAGATCACCACGACCTACAATTCATACTCTAAATTATTTAAATTCTACAATGATAAGTGTTCTTCAAAACACTAAGACCACCTATGATACACTTAGAGGTATCAATAGGTGGAAGCTCTGTTAGTGTTAGAATTAGGGTCACTCTTTGTAAATTTTTAGGATCTTTGTTGGTTTTGGTGCATTTTTGTCAAAGATCATGCTATTCTTTGAAAATGTGTGTTTCTTTTAAACATATTTGTGTAAATATTTGTGGTATTCATGGTTCCATGTTCTTTGAACATAAATTCATAATTATTTTTAAGATAGATTTAGATTTATTAATTCAAGAGGTTTGAGGTTAGTAATAGTTATTCTTTGGTAAAGATTCATATATCCTTTGTATATTTGAGCTCATTTATTCTTGGAATTATAAATATCCATCATATTTACATATTTGGACATATCTTTGAGCTATCTCAATTGAATATCTTGGACCTTTGTTGTTCCTTACATAAATCTTTACAAAATTTACTTAATGTAAAAGGTTAACCTTGGTTCTTTAAAATATTAACATGACACGTCATATTTCAAACAAAATTTAAAATCCTCAAGATAGAATTCCCTAAAATCGTAATGATATCACATTTTAAAAAAAAGAAGCCCCTACTTGAACAAGGGATTGACACAAAATCTACGTGAGACAAAGGTAGACGTAGACGTTCAAAAATTTTACCAAGGTATGGTGTGGTTAGGTGTTTCTTCCATCAACTTACCAAGTGTAGTACATGATCTCCCATACAATCTTGAGAAATGTTTGCCAATGTTTATTTTAAATGGTGTTTTAACTGCATATGAGCACATTAAGTCATTGAAAGTTGCATTAAGATTGTTAAATGTCATCCATGAAGATGTAGCATGTAGTTTTTTTACTTTTACATTTAGGCATGATGCATATGAATGGTTTCTTAATTTTCCTAAAAATTACATTACTCACTAGGATGGCTTTAATAATGTCTTTTTGGACCAATTTAGAAAGGTTATTAGTCCCTGTATCCTATACCAACAATTTACCACCATCAAAAGAGATGCTAGTAAGTTCATAAGGGCATTTAATGCTGGGATTCAAAAAATGCACATCCGGACCATATATCCCTAAAAATTTGATGAGGTTTTAGATTTATAAATCTATAAAGATGTAGTAGATATTTACTTTTGTATTCTTGAAGAGGGCTCTTCTAGTCATTACCCACTTAGCCCATGCCTATTCTGAAGTAGAAATCATTAATGATCAAATGCAACATCAAAGGTAGATGGATTATTATATCCCTAATGTTAACCCACACATGCCTACCTTGAATATATTTCCTAACAACAATTAGAATAAACCAGCCTTGAATCAGAGTCTAATGTTAAACCAATTACCTTTGAGCCATGCTACCCTAAATTAGAAATTTAGATTCCTAAGCCATGTTACAATTGGATCTAGTCCAAATGATAAAAATACATTAGTACTAATATGTATCACTAACCAAGTTCATAACTCTAAAACCCCCAAGAGTTGGAATGACTCTATCTTAAAAATGTTCTAAAATCTTAACACTGACTTTCTTTACTTGTAAAAGTAGGTTAGTCACACTAATGAAAGCTCTAGTAGGAACATCTTATTCCAAATATTTAATAGACCCAATAATAGATTCCAAAATGATAGTTTAAATAATAATAAGAATAATGAATCATATATTGATAAGAAGAACATGGATATAAACCTTATTGACATTTCTTTGCCTAATTGTTATAGAGTTCATTATATCGATAAACATGGAGAAATTGATTACATTGAGTTATACAAAGATTTTGAATCATTTGAGGAAATTTAGACACTTTTTATGTAATTCCTAACAAATAAAATAGTGCATGCACATTAGGATCCAAGTCTATAGACCAGGCCTTCATGGTGGAAATGTTTTGTTTCCATTTCCAAGAAGATAATGAATTTGATGGAATTCATAAAGAAGTTCTTGCCTTCCAACAGTTCTTTAAGAGTACCTACCCTCTGAGGAATAGAGAGTAAAGATATCCTTTGAATATTTTAACACCTCCAAATAAATTTGGCACTCCTCTAGACACTACATCAGACAATAACCCAAGGCCTCCAAAGGGAAGTAATTCTAAACAGAGTATTGATGCTTCTAATTCTTCAAATATGATTGGCTATAATATTGTAGAGATCATGAAGAAAATAAAAGCTAACATTAATTTCCATGAATTGATGTAGATCACTTAACAAAGGGATCTATTTTTGGAGTTCTTATATAAAAAAGTCAGTAAGCCACATAAAGTTGATAATGCCAATATTTATATGTATAAAGCTAAGACATAATCTCCATCCTTCTTGGTTACAATTAGAATGTTTGGTAATAACTTGCATAATTGTTTATTAGATTATGATGGTTCTATAAAATCAAGCCTATAGGTATTTGTAAACAACTTGGTTTGACCACCATTAAATATGATAAGGTTGTCACCCAATTAGATAAGTCTAGGGTCAAAGTTATTAGAGAATTTTTGAATGTTCACATGCAATTGGATTCTGAACCAAGGCTCGAATAATTCATGGACATCTAAGTGGTGGATATCCATGATACTTATTGACTACTTTTAAGTAGAGAATGGACAAAAGCTGTAAATGGATATATGTCCACAAATTGTTACATCTATGGTTGCTTTGGAAAGGAGTTATAAATCAAATTAAAGTGGAAAGAGAACCAAGGATGAAACATATGATCATGGAATAAAAAAATTTCAATTTAAAGGTGAACATAGTTGACTCTAATTTGGGAGTTTTCACTCTTGGAACTAATAAAGTAAAAGACTCTAAACCTTCTCATACTGTCCTTGGATAGTGGAAGATGCATTTTAGTGGCACTATGTGTCAATTTGGATCTAGGGTAAGAATTATTCTAACTAACCTTATTGATAATAAATATCATTCTTCTTATATGCTCTAGTTTCCATGTACCAACAATATTGCAGAGTAAGAGGGTCTCATCCTAGGGCTACAAGTTACCATTAAGAACAAAGTCAAATAACTACTAGTTTATGGTGAATCAAAACTAGTAGTCAACTAGGTAAGGAAAAAAAATCAATGCAAATTATCATATCTTAAGAGGTATAAATTTAGGGTCTAAGATTTTATTGAGTCTTTTGATGCTTTCAATATTATGTCCATCCCTATGGAGGAAACTAAATTTGTAGATGAGCTAGCCTCTGTTGCAACTAATCTCATGCCTGACCAAGATTCACCAAAATTTAGAATTGAGTTGGTATCTTGTGCTTCTATCCTATATAATTTTAACTATCTATAGGTATTTAAAGATAACTAGAAAATCCTAAATTTCATGGCCAATTTAGGAGCATTGAGGCCTAGATCATAGATGAGGTCGATGAAACCACTCCTGAGAACAAATTGTATGGCAAAGTCATTCAATTGAATGAAAACAATATCCCTAAGGGATTGATTACCTTAAAAAGGTTGTTTGATCAATATAAGCTAGTTGAGGCCCCTAAAACTCCTAGATTAAATAGGAAAGATTACAATTTAGTTGATCTTGGACCTCAAGATCAACCTCAACTAGTCAACATTGAAAAAGACTACACCAGTGTTGAAAATAAAAAAGCTAAAGAACTGTTAACAAAGAACAAACATGTAATAGTTTGGTCATATGATGACTTGAATATTTTTGATCCAAGGGTCATCACTCATACCATACCTCTCAAAGATAATTTCAAACCTTTTAGGTAAAGTCAAAGGCCTATAAATCTTGTTTTATAACCTATGATTTTAAGGAAGTCAAGAGATTGTTAGATGTTAGAATTGTATTTCCCATTAGGCACTCTATCTTAGGTTACCAACTTGGTACCAGTTAGGAAAGAGAATGGTGAAATTAAATTGTGTATTGATTTTTGGAACTTGAATAGGGCATATGAAAAGGATAATTATCCTCTCCCATATCTTTACTAGGTAATACAAATTCTTTTTGGTTCTCCATGATGTCATTCTTTGATGGTTTTTATAGTTGTATAAAATATGAAAATTGGTAAGTTCAGTGTGGCTTATGAAACCCAACCAATAAGTCCCTCTTGTTTACTCTCATGACCCTTCTAGGTGCCTTTTCACTAATTCCTAGTCATTCGTATCCTTGTATATAGTGATTCTACCTCTTCCAGGTAACATTTCGTATGATAATTCCACCCCCTATGTCTCATACCCTTGGAATAATAATTCCTAAATTGGACTATAGCACCGAACATTAGGGCTTCCATTTCCAATGCTCCTATCCAATTACTTTTTACCTCCAATGGTTAGTTCCTTCTAGTTCCTATCCTCCTTGTTAGCCTAAATGAATACATTTGACCCATGACCAAAAAATCTCTATAAAATCCCATTCAAAGTTCATTTATAAGGGGTTGGAAATTATAACATAATAAGCAAGAATATAAGAAAAACTACTAAGGTAGTCTTCCCTATTATCTGCATATAGCTAGCTAATACAACTACAAGATTATTCAAATCATCACACCAATCCCTAGCCACCTCAAACACACCCATTTTAGCATTTTTTCATCTTCATAACACTATTGCATAAAACATATCAAGTGGGAGAACTACATATGTCTTGATCCCTCTTCATAGTATTGGTATGTAAGAAGCATGCCCACATAAGGGGTGTGGATACATATTAAATTCATATTACACACACTAAAACCCCCTCTCTTTTCTAAAGTTTGTCAAATCATAATGGAGTCTAGGTTTTGAAGATTAAATCAACTCTATAAGGAGTTCCATAGACATCCAACATCTAAAATTTTATAGGGAGACTCACGTAGGGATAATGAACAAATTCTAGAAAGCTCAGATCTCTTGGAAAATAGTGAAAGAAGAGGAATACAGTGCTAGACCCTAGGGTTTCCTATTTTGGTACTCTATCCTTTCACAAAATGATAGCTAGATCTTGATTTGCAACACTATCCCAATCCTGTATAGTAAATTTTAGACCCTACAACAACCATCTCAATATATTTCTAGCTAAGTCTTATTTTATTCACAAATATTGTTATTTATAAAAAGGTTAAAAATATAATTAAATTGTATAAATTGGTATATTAATTATTGTATTATTATTTACTAATTTCATTGTTCTAAACCCTTAACTAAATTAGTAATATTACTCCAATATTCCCAAAACTGTTAAATCATTTGGTGAACCCAACTTACTTCGTTTGCACATAAAATATTAGAAACCTTAGGGTAAATTCTTTACTAATTTTTCCAATAAGTTTTTGATTTTTTACTTGTATATTTAAGTTAGAAATTCACATTAATTTTTAAAATTCCATAGTAATTTTTAATTTTTTTTCCAAACCCTAGTTGCATATATTAGGTCCCATTAAATCAAGAATTTTCCAATAAATTTTTTATTTTTTATCTGCATATTTAAATTATAAATCACTTTAATTTTTAAAATTCTATAGTAAATTTTAAAAATAATCATTTTTCAAAGCCCTAGCTACATATACTAGGTCCCCTTGCTTTTGAGGTATCACCTTACAGTTTGTGAGCTTCGTATCCTTTTTATGCATATTCCAATTCCTAGTTTAGATTACATCTATTTAATATTTTCTTTCATTATTCAAGTTTTTTTCTTTATGCCCTCTAAGCTCCTTACATCTCTTATTTTGAGATGAAGTGTAATACTTAGTGGCAACCCTCCTAGATTCACCCATATTCCTTCAACTCGACAATATACCATAGATAAACAACTAGCTCAAGTTCTTGTTATAGATCTTACACATCCAAATTACACCAATTTACATGAGGATAATTTAAAAAATGATAAGTATGAGAATAAAAATGATGATACAAACATCGATATTCATGACCCACCATATCAAACTCTTGATCAATTTTCACCTATTATTGGCAATGAAGTTGTCTTCAACAAAGATGTGATCCTAAAAAGTTTTAGAGAAAGACTCATGGAATAGTCTCAAGATCATAATATTATCTTGTAATCTATCATGAAAATTAAAAATGCTAAACAATTTGAGTCTTTTCTTCCTTTAGAGCAACCCATTGCACATGACACTACAAGGGCAACTATGTCTCAATAACCCCCTATAACATCCCAACCTTCCTTTAAGGCACCACTAGTTATGGCTAGTAAATCTTTGTCTCCTAATGTAGAAACCCTTGTGTAAGAGATACAATTTCTTCAATTCAAGGTGCTAAATCTTGATTAAGGTGCCTCTAGTCCTATACAAGCCTTGGATTCTTTTACTCTACTTCATACACCATTGGCACATCATATTGATTCAACACCCTTTCCACAAGGTTTTTTTAAACCCAAGATTATTCTATATAATGGAAAGGATGATCCAGAGACACACTTGAGATATTTTCATGCAGCATGCTTGGACTATGTGCCAAATGACTAGCTACTAACCAATCTATTTCCATAGAGTCTAAAGGATTATGCTTTAAAATGATTCTATAGTCTAACGAATCAGTTAATCAATGAATTTAATCCTTTATATGGCATATTATTTTCTCATTTTAGCATCAAAATTGGTGATAAGGTTTCATATGTGTAAGTTGAGCAATAGAAATAAAGGTTAAATGAGAATCTCATAGATTATTTTCTTTGATATAAGACTATTTTGTCTAAGATGACTAGCCCCATGACCAATCAAGAGTTACAAGATCTCTTCAAATAGAGTCTTCTACTAGATTTTCATGAGTCAATAATATTCAAAAGTTTTTCTTCCTTTACTGAGTTATGTCATACACTAAAGGAAAGGGAAGTCAAAATAATCTCAATGGGCAAACTCAAGTACATAAGTATATCAAAAACAACAAATAAGAGTAATATCAAAGTCCTATATAAAGTTGAGGTCAATGATAGAAAAATTCAAAATCAACCAACAATCAATGTAGATTTAGATCCCCATTAATGAGTGGTTTTATCAACACCTCCTCAATGAACCTTTACTAATCTACCAATTTCTCTAGCTAGAGTTTTATAGTAGCTATTGGAATGTAATATCACATCTCTCCCTCTTATTCAAGAAGTTGATCCAACAAATCCTCTTCCATGAGGATATGATTAGAGTGTATTTTTTTACTTTCACAACACACCAGGCCACACAACAAACATATGCATAAATTTGGAACACAATATACAAGACTTGATAAATGGTAATATTATTAGTCTAGGTACCCTAATTAATCCTCTACAAGAAAAGCAAATACAAGACAAGGCTCTAAGAAATTTCTCACATCCTTTTCCATAATATTACTAATAGGAAACATGGGATACATTAGTTTTTCACCATGCATATCATGCACATATACCACTAGATACATACAGGGTACCTTCAGTTGAGTCACATCCTTTAGTAACATGATTGGTGTGTACAATTCTAAAGTTATAGTTAGACCCTCGATCTCATTTTTAGATGAAAAGATCATTGAGGATGAATCATATTACCATGCACTATTTATCATAGTTTACATTCATAATCATTCTATTTATAGTGTTCTCATAGACAATGGATCTAGTGTGAAAATATGCACTATAACATTATTACAACATTTGGGATATTTAAAGTAGGATATTATCCTAATAGACATAGTTATCAGTAGATTCAATGGGAACATACAAAGTTCATTGGGTAAGATTATACTTCCTCTATATGTTAGTCCAACACACGTGGCCACACCATTTAATATAGTTTCTAGTGTAAGATTTTTTGATATGTTACTTGGTCACTCATGGATTTAGAAACATTGAGTGGTACCTTCTATAGTTCATAAAGGCATGAAATTCAATCATGCTAATTAGGTTTTTATAGTTATTAGAGTTTTATATGAGTTACCACTCCCTACTTCAGAGCCATCTTCTACTTTGTAGTCACTAGTTTTAGCTTCTCCACCATTAATAATTCTTCTTCTAGTTCACATTTAGACATAGTTGAGGCCTTCCTTGCCATCACAAAGAGTTCATATACTTCCATAAAGGCCTTTTTAAATAAATCATAATTTATATATTTGGGATAGCTTCTAGCCATACTGTTCACACCTATGGTAGTTTCATTAAGGTATCATGCATCTACACATAGAGCACATGTTCAAAGAGATTCTTCTACTACCAGTTGGGTCCCTAAGATATCTATAATTTCATCCACTTATTAGAGTTATAAGGGGACGCCATAGTTGGTTTCCACTATAGATATTTTAGAACATTTATAGCATACATAAATTTTAGAGCCACAGTCTCAGCCCTTCCATTGTGCTTCATAATCATGCATGATCGCTCTCCTTGATACAAGATACCATGATAGGGATTTCCCATGAGACTCATCAGTTAGTATCATTAATTTCTTAGTAATACTTGTACATAGTCTCCTTTATTCTTGATTGTCTATAGCTTGAAATATAAAAAATCCTAAAACATTCAAATATCAAAAAAATCTAAAAACATTCAAATAATTTAAAAACACAAAAACATGTTATGTTGATGTACATTATTTACTAGCTTACACAAATTACTCTATCAAAATTTCACTAGCATATAGCACTTATGTATTTATTAACATATACCTAATCTTGTACTAACATGTCTTGCATACTTTCACTTCTTTCTTTGATTAGTTAGATGCGATTATATTTATATTATTTACATGCCTTCCTTTCTTTCTTTATAGAGCTAGATGTGATTGCGTTTCTTAATTCCTATTTATCTCAGATATGTTCCTTAAGACATTTACCAATGTTATTTTCTTATATTCTTGTGTGTGCCTTAGGACATTTACCAATTTTCTTTGTTTTTACTCTTCTATGTGATTGTGGATTTCATGCCAACCTTGCTTGTTTCCAATTATATGTGTATGTATCATTTAAATATACCTTGTATTATTTATTTATAGTTTGAGTGACATGTGTACATGTCCCTTATTTTGTTGGCCCCTTCAGCACTTGTGTATCCTTCTTGATTCTTGCCTTGCATGCTTGTTTGATTATTTGCTTCTCAACTATTTATAATGTCATGATCCACATCATGCATTATCTTACTTTCTTGGATTCCATGATGAAAATCATGCTCCATCCCTCTTTGATAACTAATAACTAACAAATGACTAGACTTCTAGTTGTATTTTACTATATTGCACATGTTATTACATTAATATATCTATCGAGGCATACTTTTGTTGATATAAAAATATCCATTATAAACCATGCTATATCTTGATATATCTTATCAATTATCATTGATATATCATGTATTTTGAAACATAACACACTTATAGGGATTTTTATTTTGAGGTAAGTCATTACAAGGTCTTCATTCCTACCCTAAAATTTGGGGGAAATAAATAGGGGTTTTGTTACAGAGATCAGAGCTTCTAATGGTCAAAAGAATTAGTTTTCAAAACACTGAGAATAACAACTAGACTTCAAACTAGGCAAAATAGACCAAGTAGACAATGACAATTACAAAATAGTCATCAAAATCAAACCAAAATAAGAGTGCCAAGATTAGAATATATTACTAAACAACAAGGTTTCCATTTTTGGTGATTCTATCCAAATAGAAAAAATATCAAGATAGAAATGTATATATAGGTACAATTTTATCAACAATAGTTTCATTTAGAATCAATAGTTTTAGTATAGTTTTTCTCAAAAAATATAGATATGGAGGCATCATCTACGGTATTATGGCTCTCACTTTCAATTTTAGATATGACAATTCATATGACTTTCAGATCATAATCCATATTATAGACACTAGTGATTAGGGGCAAAGTGCGTGACACATTTGCTTTCTCTTCTTTATAGTTTATGGCATTACCTAGGCATTCTCAGTAATTGTATGCCTTATTCCATCTATAGGTGGTTGAAATAATTCTTATGTGGATTCCACATAATCCTATTACCTAGTTTCAGAGTGGATTTCATACAAGACTAATCTCCACCTTTCCCAAGTGGCCAAGAGTGGCCTAGTTTCTAGCATACATTTAGATATAGAATGCCAACATTGGTAGATTATAAAAAATTCATGGGCTTCATGAACCATCTCATACGACACACATTCAGTTCATAGATTCAATTTATAGTGTAAAAAAGGAGCCAAAGGACTAGATAGCCTTTGTATTCCTTAGTCACCTATTTAGAGAGATTGGACACATAGTCCAAACATCGATTAGCATATGCATGATCATAGAGCTTCACTCAATAGGTGATAATGGATCCAAAGGGACAACCTTTACATTCTTGAGCCACTCTTGGGGAATTAATCACTCAGCTCTATTTCCAATATCAATTTTGGTATAACACATACCTAATATATCCAGCATCATCTAGCACCACTCAAAATCACAATAAGTTTTATATTGATTCATGTACCTAGTGAGGAGTATTCATTCCTTTTTCTTCCTCTCTCTTTTACCCATGTTTTGTATGTTCTTATTTTAAATATAGAATATCTAGTAAGAACTGATCTACTCTTTATTTTCTCTTGTAGATTTACACTTCAAAACATGTTCTCTCTATGCACACTCAACATCTCATAGCTTCATGGGCTTCACCCTTGTAGGTGAGTTTAGGTATTCTTTCTAATTTCTTTTATCCTAGTATCTCACTTTAATACAGCACTATAATAAAGGTGAGGGGAAAATTTAGTCATATAAAATGTGAATATTAGTAGCTTGAGTGTGGATTATGATACCCAACCAAGGTCCCTCTTGTTTACTCTCATGACCCTTATAGGCACATTTTCACTAATTTTCAGTCATCCATAGCCTTTTAGATAGTGATTCCACCTCCTCCAGGTAGTATTTCCTTTGAAAATTTGATCCCCTTAGGTCCAATACCCTTAGGACAATAGTTCCCAACTTGGATTATAGCACTGGACACTAGGGTGTCCATTTTTAATGCTCCTATCTAATTGAATTTTTACCTCCAATGATCACTTCCTATCCTCCTTCTTATCATCCTAACATGAATATGTTCAACTCATGACTGATAGATCTCTATAAAATCCCATTCAAAGTTTATTTATAAGGGGTTGATAATTATTACACAATAAGTAAGAATACAAGCAAAACCACTGAGGCAATATTCCCTATTTTCTACATTTAGCTAGCCAATACAACTATAATCTTATTCAAATCCTCACACCAGTCCTTAGCCACCTTAAGCACACCTAGTCTAGCATTTTCACATCTTCATAACACTTTTACACAAATCACATCAAGTGGGAGAACTACATATGGCTTGATCCCTCTTCAGAGTATTGGTATGTAGGCAATGTGTCCACATAAGGGGTGTGGATATACATTCATTGTATCTTACATACACTAACCCCACTCTTTCCAAAATTTTGTCAAAGCACAATGTAGTCTGGGGTTTGAATACTAAATCATCTTTATAAAGAGTTCTATAGAAATCCAGCATCCAAAATTTCATAGGCAAGCTCATACAAGGAC
Source organism: Torreya grandis (assembly GCA_037957365.1). NCBI lineage: Eukaryota > Viridiplantae > Streptophyta > Pinopsida > Cupressales > Taxaceae > Torreya > Torreya grandis. The sequence continues at coordinate 1,378,462 of JARHVA010003603.1, read as the reverse complement.
AATGAATAAAACATAGAAATTTTAGATCTCTTAGATAATAGTGGAAGAAGATGACTATAGTTTTGGACCCCAGGGTGTCTTATTTTGGCACTCCTATCATTTCATAAAACATAAACTAGATCCTAATTTGTGACACTATCCTAGTCTTGTAAATATATTTCAAACCTTACAACAGTTGTCTCAGTCTATTTCTAGTTAAGTCTTATTTTCTTCAAATTTATTGTTATTTATAGAAAGGTTTAAAATATAATTAAATTATACAAATAAGTAGCTTAATTATTGAATTATATTTTTTGATTCAATTATTCCATACCCTTAACTAAATTAAGAATAATACTCTAATATTCCCAAAGTTGTTAAATCAGTTTTTCAGCATACACTCAGGTGTTGGTAAATAGGGAAGATAGAATGAAGATAACATTTACAACTAAGTGGGGCACCTTTGCCTATAAGAGAATTCCTTTTGGACTGATCAACATAGGATCTACATTCTAGAGAGCCATGGACCATGCCTTCTAAGGTTTGATTTGTAAATGCATCATAGTTTACATGGATGATCTAATTATTTTCACTAAGAATAGGGGGGATCACTTCATGCATTTAAAATAGGTGTTTGAAAGGTGCAAAAGTTATGGAGTTTCTCTCAACCCTAAGAAAAGAATTTTTTGTGTCACTAAGGGAAATGTTTTAGGCCATGTTATTACTAAAGATGGGATTCTTATAGATCTTGAAAGAATAGAATCTATATCAAAGATATAACCTCCCAATAGTATAAAATAATTAAAATCATTTTTTGGCAAGATAGATTTTGTGAGAAAATCCAATTCTAGCATTATAAAAATTATCAAACTATTAAATGATATTTTTAATAAGGATGTTAAAGTCTCATGGAAAGAGGAATCAAAGAAGGCCTTTGGAGACATCAAAAAGGCAATCAATCAAGCCCTAGTCTTGATAAGTCCAAAATTTTCAAAGGATTTTTTCCTTTACTATTGTGCCTCTGAGCTTATTATTGTTTTTATTTTAACTTAAAAAATGGATGGGTGTGACCATCTAATTGATTGCATGAACACTATCTTGAAAAATGATAAATTAAATTATTCTTTAATTGATAAACAAGATTTTCCATTAGTCAAAGCCATAAAGAAATTATGAAACTACATTCTTAGGAATAAAGTACATGTCATTCTACCAAACTCGACCACTAAGTTAATGCTAAGACAATGTGAACTTGGAGAGTGAAGAGATAATTGGATATCTATTCTTCAATAATATGACATAGAGATGAAGATTATTAAATTAGTAAGGTGTCAAGTTCTAATCCGAATAATTTATAATACTAACCCCAAACTGAGTATTACAAGTTGATTAAAAAAAAATTAACATAATGACTGGTATGCTCCCATAATTCACTGACTAATTAATGGCACTTATCTTTTGGGACTAACCTTGGAGTATAAAAATCCCTAAGGCTCAAAATAGCTCACTATCTAATTAGGAATGGAATCCTATACCAAAATAACTTTGAAGGTGTGTACTTAAGATGTGTATCTAAGGAAGAGGCATTTACAAGGGTAAGCATGTTTCATGAAAATTTTGGAAGTGAAGATGCATCTCTAAAAACCACAACTCAAAACATCCTCAGGGTTGGCTACTATTGGCCCACCATTTTTAAAGATGCTCATAAACATATAAGAGAATGTCATTCAAGCTAGATTTTTAGCATAAATGAACCAAAAGCAACAATGCTATTGCAACTAGTAATAGTTGATAAACCTTTTGGATAATGGGGGATAGATTTTGTTAGATTCATCAATCCTAACTCATCAGAAGGTCACAAATATGTTTTGATAGCAACTTACTATTGTAATATATGGACTGAAGAAATAGCTACCAAATAATGCAAAACTAAAGAAGTGATCATGTTTTTAGAAGAAAACATATGCACTAGATTTGGGGCTCTACTCTCTTTGGTATGTGACAATGGGTCTCCATTCACATCCATATAAAAGAAAGAATGGAAATATGATAATGGTATTATCCTAAATTTTTAATCCAACCATTACCCTCAAGGTAATGGAGTGTCTGAATCAATGAACAAGAACTTCATGAAAGAACTTAAGAAGTTTTCTACAATCAAACCTAGAACATGACATAAGTTCCTTAAATATGCCATTTAGGTAGATAGAACAAGAATAAAATAGGACCTTAAAGCATATACCTTATTATTAGTATATGTCCTAGAGCCCATATTCCCCATCACACTTAAGCTACCAACTTATAAGTTTATGTAAGAGTATATGGAGGAAAACCAACAATTTTTAAACTCAAGGCTACTTGACATTGTTTAGATGGAGGATTATTGAGAAGAAGCTTTTGATAACTTTATCAGGTACTAGACCATAGTGAAAAGGTGGTTTGACAAGTGATCAAATTTTAGGATGTTTAGACAAGGAGACTTAGTTCTTCTTTAGGACAAGGCATCTGAGCCCATGAGAAAACATGGTAGATTCACACCTTTATGGATTGGATCCTATCAGATTATAAAAACACTTAGAGATAACACCTTGAAATTAAAATATCTACAAGGAGCAGAGTTCACACTACCCACCAATGGGCAATATCTCAAGCACTAATTTTCTACTACTCCACCTGGATCTTCATAGAGTAAATATATAAGGGTGGTTAGAATCAATGTAGGTAGGCTAGTTTAGTTTCCATTTTTTCCTTTTCCTTCTTGTCTCTTATTTGTACATAAGTTTGTTTATATTTACTTGCTTCTCCTTGGCTTCCTATTTTGTTGATTTTTGTTACATGTTTGCTTCTTATTGTTGTGTTCCTTGATTCTAATAATTTATTTTAGATAGACCTCAACTCAAATCTCACTTAATTTTTGAAAGAAATCCACAATTTTATAAATTCATGTATGGATATTAAGCATGTGATGACCATGGACTAGAAATATGATCTTGATGTTATAATTTAATGGAACTAGTAAGGACTAGTGGATAGGTTAATTTTTTCAAAGGTAATTAAACATTATTTTGATATAAAATTAGTTTTAATAAGAATTGTACATGTAGAATGAAAGCTTAAATTATTAAGGCATAGTCATGTTTGCACTTAATAAATATCCTTTCCTAGGACAAATGTTATAACCATAGGTTATTTTTTGAAGATCAAATGCTTGACCGAATCCTAAAACTTAGCTATCCTAGTTCCCAAACTTTATTAAAAATACCAAAAGATATAAAAATATAAAAATAAGATATCATTTTAAAAAATAAAGCTTTTCAAGCAAAGGTTATTATGGTAACCTCCATCAGGGCTATGGGCACCTAGTTGGCAATGGAGTAAGGCTATGAGTGGAGCTAAAGGCATATTTGTCAGGGCTATGGATGCTTGGCTAGTATTAGATTAATGACCAAGCCTTCTCCAAACTAAGAGTGTGATACTTAATCATTATCCAAGCATGATCCAAGCCAAGGTTAATGATTAAATACTTGAAACCTAAAAGTTGTCCCCTGAATCTCATGAAAGAAATTAAGTGGAATCAAATCACACACACAACGTGGATACATTTTGATGTTTAACCTTAATTGTATAGATGCAAGGTTTATTTCAACCATGAACTGATCTTAATAATGGCATTAGTCAAATGGAATCAGTGACCTAGTTATTTGTCTAAACCAAAGTCTCTATGTTCTGACATATTGATATGTTTCCCTTAGAAGTCACCATTTGTTGAGGTCAACATATTACCATTTATAAAAAATAGGGATCCTTGTGAAATTTTAAACCTTAACACTAAAAAATTGACATGTTTTACATTTGAAGATCATCCATGCATGACAAAGGTGGCCTTTTGTTGATGATCCTACTTTAAATTTTGCCTAATGTTGCTAATATTGGATCTTCATGATTCATTTAGAGGTTTCATGGGAACCTCATTGAGTGGATTACACTCAAGTTTTATATATTAATCTTCATTTAGGATTTCACTAGCTTTTGGTCTATATGGACTTAAGATAAATCCATGTTCTAAGTGCCTTGAAACCTTCCTTCAAAAACCATTGCTTAGATTCTTCAGTTTAAATTCAATTTTCATGAGAGAAAAATTGGTGGGAACAATTTGAAAAATGTAATGAACTAAGTTTAATTTTTGTGATAAGACTTAATCTTGTTTTTAAACACAACTAGGCCCTAGCCTAAAAATCATGTTTGTTCCCTTATATTTCACCCTTATTTGTTCCCTTTTATTTTAAATTTAGGTCTAATTTTCATATGTACAGGGTCCTTTACTTTCCTAGCTCAGCCTCAATTTATGTTTCATGGTCCCTTTTGGTAATTAGATTAACATATTATAACTAAGGCCCCATTCATGTTTTCTCAACATAAATGAGACCTTATCCCTAAGACTTTAGCCTAATTCTATACATTTTTATGAGATCTAACTTAAATGTCATGATTCTTTATAGGATTGACATTTTGTGCTTCATTAGGAAACATTGATTAGACAAAGTTGAAGGTGATCCAATGTAAGAGGCTTTAATACTTTGAACTAGTCTTACTCGATCATTCATATCATAATCGATGGCTCACAAGAGCCCATATGAGGATCGAAACTCTACAAACTCTTCATAAGGTCAATAGAGTCAAAAGCTTAGGAACCCAATAGGGTCACCATGTGGCACTCCCACATTTGAGTTCAATATCAAAAGAGCCTTGGGATAAGATGTTGCATTTTAATTTTTAAAAATTAAATGGGTCATCACTTTATTATGTTTCAAGGACTTAGACATATCATTTAGCCTAATTTTATATATGTTTGCAAGATAACTTGATCCACTTTATGACTATAGGAACTAATGGTGTGTGTCTATTTCGATCATGATCTACAATTTGTGATTACTTGCATGAAGATCTGATGGAGCATATTAAACCCAAATTTCTATGGGACCAACTATGTTGGGACATAAATTTGACTCCACACCCATCATTTGATGATTTTAAGGTCATCATTAACATTCGAAAGGCCATAAATTTTGGCCCCATATGAAGAAGTTATTATAGCTTAATTTGTCATTCACATGAATGTCAATGATGTCTATGAGGACATCAATTACATCCATAAGACTATAAAAAATTATCTCAAGATTCCATTTTACCTAGGAAACAAATATGCTTAAGTCTTACTTCTCAATGTCAAAATTGGTCTTCCATACATTAATCTAGTTTATTCAAAGCCATGTCTAAACTCAAGATCCTTATAACTAGGTTTAGATTTACATGATAGAATCTAATATTATTTTAAACATTGACCTGAAACTTATATACCCCATGGTATTCTTAGCATAATAGGCTTAGTTTTAAAAAAGGTCCCATTACGATAAAACTTAGCTTAGGACTTTTGATCTAAATTTTTATCAAGTTTATTAACATGATAAAACCCTAGGTTAAAACCTTGCATTAAATCCTTTTATTATTCAAGACCCCCTTATAATTTTTTTAAACATATCCTAAAGTATTTATCTTGAGTTACTTTTAGACCCCTATTTCTAATTAAAGTTCGCGTGCTTTTGCAAGATTGATAGTTCACACTTCAGCGGGCAATGAAAATCGGATGACACAAAACCAAGATGGAATTTCAAACAAAGATATAGGGAAGAACAAGACTTACACATGGTTTAATTATTATAATATATATATTGGTAATTTGTAGAGTTCCAAAGGCTCATGGAACTAATAGGTGGCATGACCATGAAGCCTGATGTAGACATGAACTAATAACATACAAGTCCTAGGATTGTAATCAGCATACCACATTGATCCATGCATGAATATTAGATGGTGTGAAATTTAAGTTTATTTTTAAAAAATAAAATGGCTATTTATTCAAAGACATTATGAAAAGTGTTAAAAAATCTACTAGCAAGATGCCATATAGATGCCATATGGGCACAAGATGACAAAACTAGAGATTTTATAGGCTTAAAAAGGCAAATGTATAAATGAAAAGGTCTAAATCAAATAAAAACATGAATTTTCCTAATTATAATCAAACCATCACCATTAAAAGTTGAAAAAAGTCTCTATCCTCTACTTAAAGCCCTAATTTGATCCTAGATTAACTATAGGCGAACCAAAAGAGCCTAATTGTTATTTAAGTAAGTGTAAACTGATCCAAAGATAATTTATAGACTAGTGATAAATAATTTGAAAAAATCATAGTCATGGTAGCCCAAAGGCAACATGAAGAAGACACTAAGATATATTTGACCATAGACTTTAAAGGAAGGGTTTTGAAAGACATAGTACTCAACATTGTGTCCTTCAACACTAGGGAAACTAATTGGTCCAAGATGTTTTGGATAATTGAGGAGTTGAAACCAATAAACAAATAAGAAGAGTATATAATGTCCTTCAATACAAGGTTTAATGACCTAGTTGCAATGGCTAAACTAGAAGTACTCCACTATATTAACATCATTTTTCCTATTTTTAAAGAATGTAAATTTGAAAAGGGCATGATAATTAATGATCATACTCATAAATTCATGTCATGTGTATCACCCATCACATTTTAGAGATACTAAAATATACCCAAGCCCTAGGTATATGTTCCCACACTTTTTGAATGGGTAAATAAAAATGACCTCAAGGCCATCCTCACACCATGGTTGTATTTTAGAAGCCATATGTTTCTTGAACCTAGTGGGAACATTCCCATTAGCTAATTCTAACCTAGAATTAGAGTGATAATGAACCTAATGAATAAACTCTCTAAAATCCCCATAAGCACTTATGTTGATAACATATGAGTGACCTTAGTCTATTACATGATTGAAAAGGAGCTAACTCCCCCTATTGGTGAGCTTATCATCACATGCTTATGTAGATAGATCTTCACAATCAATAAAGAGACTAGGAGAGAATTATATATGATGTCCTACCTCCTATATTCCCTACTTACCATAATTGAGATCCCTAACTTTAGGGGATGGTCTATTGAAAGGACATAGATACTGTCCTAATTTTACTCCAAGTTGCATATCTTCAAATGCAAATAACATATTTATTTTATATGTGATTTCATCTATCCTCATTTGAATGAAGCCTTAATAAGCATTGATATGCCAAGAATAATCCAATTGGCAAATAAATCCATTAAATCCATTAGAGACATATGGTTTTACTTGGACTACAAAGTCATTCGAATTGAGGGAACAAAATTCACTAGATTGAGGTTACCATTCCATGTCCCAAATAAATTAGCTAAACAAAAAGTTGGATTTCAAATATGAAATGGTATATATGGTGTTTTTAGAGAAAAAATAAAGGGTTGTTGCATATTATACCCTTGGCCATTGGTAGGATTGTCTTCCAGTATTAGAACAACATTGAATAGGTTACTAGAAATAGAGCCTCCTTCAAATTGCATCTTAATTACTTAAGGCAATGGGACACAAATGATAGGGTCACAAAGCATTTGAAATCCAAAGATATAAATGTGCCTTATGAGCATCACCTAAGTGCATATGATAACATGTACACAAAAGCTTCATCTTTTAATAAGGTCCTAACAAGGTTGAATAAATTCAACATCAACCTAGAATCAAGGTTGATGAGAGATCTAAATGGAAGTGATGACATTTGGAAAATTAATCCAAGATAGTACCAATTATTTGGAGGTTAGTCTTTTGGACTTACTACAACACAACTAAATACAGAAACATAATACTCCAAAGAAAAAGTTACACAATAACCTAAACTATAGATTAAAAATAGGCCTAAGGAAAATAGACCTATTGAAGGGCCATCATCTTCAGTCAAACCTAAAAGGGCATAATCCCTTGTTGAATACATAGATATAATTGTATTAGATCTAAGAGAAATAGTAGAAGATGCATTGCAAACATTGGATAGTGCCTATGAGTTAGATAAAGAAGGGGGAAAAGTGGAGGAACCTCAATCTCAGACTCAAGAGAAATTAGAGATAGAAAAGGATAAAGGCAAGGAGGTATCACTAGACCTACTTCCCATTTATCCCCCTCAAAAAGGAAAAGTTGAATTGGTAGTGGTTTTGGTAGGACAAAACAAACCTAGAGTGACCTTCACTCATTCATTAAGTGAGGTCAATATATTTAGTGATGAGAACCTAATTTATGGACCCACTATTCTTCAGTGGTTTCTATATGGGAAATTACAAAATATACCAACCATGCACCACTAGTGGGAAATCACAAAGTCAGTGAAAATTTATGTTCATGAAGATTTCAAACCTTGGATTATAGAATTGTAGCAACAAGAGGAGATAAAGATGACTACCCTTAGAGGATTCGGTGGCATTCAAATGGATTGTCCCAAAACTTCAAGTAAAGTACATGTTGAGATACCTACTCCAAAAGTGACTAAATCGTTAGTAGGAGTCATGTTTAATCCGTATTCTACTAGCATGGAATGAGTGATTGAGAAGAAGGCAATGGTAGGAGGTGAAGAGTTCACCTTCTAGAAGGTTGAACCATTTATCTATTTAATTCCAGTGGCTAGATAAATGCCAAGACAGGATAAGATATTTGAAGAAAAGATTCTCAAAGTATCCTAGGTCCAAAGTGATTAATTACAAATAATGATCAAAGGCCTACTCTAGCAAAATAATAATTTAAAGGAGGTTATTGTATTATCTATTCATGAAGGCATGTTTAATAAATTTGAAGAGGTCATGATGGGACTATTCAACCTTTTAAAATAGCTAGATCAAGACAAAAGAAAATAAGGATATAAATCACTGAAGCAACAGACCAATTTGGCCAATGGTAGGTTATGAGATTTCAAATAAAGGAACTGATTAAGGCCTTGTCTAATAATCTAGTCCCTAGTTTTAGAACTATTAGCAAGGCACATCTGAATATGGCTATAGCTATATTAGTTGACAAGATTGATGCCTTGGATAACTTGTCTAAGGATATGGAAAACCTTGCAAAAATATTCAAATAGTTTGAAGATGAAATTTCTTACATTTTGGGCAGCTTGATAAAAGAGCCAACAACACTCAACCCACTAGGTCTCATTGGAGATGAAGAGTCAAGAAAAGGACCTTAAATTTCATGCAAGAAGTGAGAAAACAAGGAGATAACCAAATAATTAAAGTTAATACAAATCTCATGGGTATACTTCTCTCCTCTAAAAATAAAATAAGAGATGTCAGGGGCATCAAAAAAACCATGGACAAGGTTGAGAAGTACCTCAAGGACTTAGAGTACCACGGACAAGATCTTTTCTTGAAACTAGTAATTGATCTTCAGTTTATCAATGAACAACACTATAGGTTGAAGATACTTCAAAAAAACCAAGTAGTAGCATCAACACAAGGCCCACCAGCAAGCTAAAAACATTTTGTTTTGTATGAATTTTTTAATATTTAAAAATGGAATATTCTTTATAAAGGTACATACATTTTTTAGTACATTGCCTAAAGGTCAATTTATTTTGGAAAGATTAGTGTATTTTAAGGAATATTGTAAAAAAGGTGAGAATTTTCCTTAATTTTTACACTTTTTAGTTAATACAACTAACTGACATGTTTCCATGAACCTATAAAAATACAATTGTCCATTGAAAGAGCATAGAGTTCTAAGATCTAAAAACTACTTTGAAACTTTTGGAGAAATTTGATACAAGTAGGGACTACTGTAAAGTTTGTCTCAATTATTAGTGTGAGTTGTTATCATAGATTCTCTCTCAATTGTTTTTTCTAGGTCTTATATTTGACTAGATTTTTAATACTTCTAGATGTGCATCTTTGATACAGGGTTGCTAATTTCTACAAATGCTAGATTAGTTGAATGTGCTTATGTTTACTTCATTTTATTTTTTCTACATAAGGATGTGCACATGTTATCTGATTATAGTAGTAAATATTTAAATGAAATTAGTTCTTAATTTTATTTATTCATCTTATCCTTAGATACTTGCCTAGTGTTTAAAGGGATTTGAGTATATACTATTTTATATTATTCATTGGTTAAATGCATGTTTAGTTAGAATTTAAGTTTTTTCATGATGTTTGATACAAAGATCAACAATCACATACTTTTTTGCTACCCTATCTTTCCTTTTGCCTCTTTTAAACTAAATCACTATAGCTTGAAATAATTGTAAATATTCATTATATAGTAGTCTTAGATTAGTTTTTGATCATAATTCATTAGTAATAGTATAAATGCTTCATATATTTCAAGGATTATTAAGAACCAAGGTGGCTCTTAACCACCAATAAATATAAATATTATGGAACAGTCTGCTTACTCTATTTCTATTTCACCATATGTGACCAGATCACCACAACCTATAAATCATGATCTAAATTATTAGAATTATAAAATGATAAGTGCTCTCTAAAAGACTAAGAAAACCTTTGATACACATAGAGGCATCAACAGGTAGATAGTGAGAATAGATAATAACTACCAAGTGAGAGGATGATAAGTCCAATTGGGGGTCCTTTTAAGGTATAATTCATGGAATGGAAGGAAATAAGACCCTATAAAAGTTTCATATCGCCTATTCCATGGATTTGGTTGAATAATTGAAAGAAATCTTGATCATAATGTGAAGATAGACCTATAATGCTAGTGATGTTGACTATAGATGGTGAGTGTAAGTGGCATGAAGAAGACTAGTGGTTAGGAAATCATATGATGATTTTTTAAGCTTGTTTATAACCCCTCCTTGATAATTCACATGTGATAATTCTCCCTAGTCTAGTTTCAAATTCTCAAGATATACCTAATGATGAAGGTAGTTTCAAGAAGGAATTTGAATGTCTCTACACCAAGTTTGGAGAGTTATCATGCTTCAGGTGGGAATTTGTCTAAGAGGACCTTCCAAACCTCTTTTCTCCACTTTATCCTTCTTTAGTGTAACTAATTTTCAAGCCTTAACATTTGGCATTGTGACCCTTGATCTCCACTTTCTTCTCTCTTTTCTTACATCTTATAAATGCAAGTCATTTTGAATCTTGTATTATAATTCCACACCTAGTATGGTGAAGCCTTGCTAGTTTAATTTTATAATTTGTATTCAAAATAAGATATATAATCTATTTTTTAGTCCAAAACATATCTTTTATAATTATTTTAAGTCATGTATAGTGAGAATTCAAGTGATTGACATTTATCCTTGCTTTTTCTCAATCCTTCCATGTTTTATGCAAGTTGTTCTACTCTAAGCATTCAAAGATGAATCTAGGGAGCTAGCCCTTAAACCTAGAGATCTACCTCTATCATAGGCAACCCACAAGCTTAGAGGTATTAAAATTTTACCCAAATATTATATTAGGCTTCAAAAACATCCTATAGGGTGAAATATTTGGTGACAATATTTTTATCATGCCCGATGGGATCATTATCCTAAATATAAATTCTCAAGGTGAATGTTCATCTCAACAACATTACTGTTGCATATGGTAATCTAGTCAGTATTCGAAAGCTCCATTAAAGGTAATATCTGGTTAAAGACCATAATTTTATCATATTCCTATGTTCATACTTCATGGACCTTATTAGGTCATCTTCTAGTAGAGATATTAATCCCATAAATTAATTGTTTCAACTTGAACATCCTCTTGAAGTTCAACATCCTTAGTCTATCTTGACCTTTGAAGAATAAGATGAATTTTAAATCTAATAAGATTAAAAAATTTAAGAGGAACTTGAAGACAACATAGATAGGCAATATCCCTTCCTATCCTTTAACACAAAACATTACACACACCTTGATGCATATGATGATATCTCCCCTAATACTACCAAAAGTGTTTCCACATTCAATGGTGAAGATCATGTCACTCCTAGTGAGCATATTAGGAATATCTCCAACTTATATAGTTTTCATAATGTTAATAAAGTCAATATTTTTATTAGACTACTTTCCATGTCCCTTAGAGGGAAATCACTTGATTGATATAGGACATTTCCTGGTGGATGTATCACAACTTGAGATGATTTTGAATAGCTTTTGACCTATAGATATTAAGACAATAATGATCACACATCACTCATCCATCATCTCAATGTGATATAAAGAGGCCCTAAGGACACAATGAATGATTTCAATGAGATATTCTGAAGGACGAGGTATAGGCTTGCCCCTCCCATGAGACCACCTGCAAGCCTTGTGTTTCTTACAAATTTTATTTGTTTAATCTATAATTATTTTAATAAACAACCTACATTTTAAGAGGCTAAATAATTATAAATTTACATTATTTACAAATAAATTATTATAAATTCTAAACTAGATTAGTATCACACATAAATAATGATAAAAACAAACAAACATTCTTCACCTGATATCTAAATCATTAGTGCATTTCTCAACCTCAAAACCTATTATTCTTTTTTGAGAGTCTTAATTCCCTTTTATAGGTATTTCATTCATTTAACAAATTATTTGTACTATCTCATAACTCCCTTTATTATTGTAAATCTCATGGATACTTTTCAATCCCCCTCTCTCTCTTCACACTTCTCTATATAAGCAGCCACTTTTAGATACATTAATAGAATCCACATATGTTATGATAAATCCCTATTGGTTTGAATATTTTTTGTACATTTTAATAAAAGATTTCAAACTAATTTTGAATTTTCAACTTTCTTATCTAAGTGTGTGAAGTAGTGCATATTTTAATGACAAGTGATAATCATCTATCCTTGTGTTCACTTTAGTCTCTCATGTTTTAGGGAAAAAAATTGCTTTCTAATAGGTCACATGAAGTTTAGTTATTATCTTTGTCTATCTCCAAGTGTAAGTAAAATCATTAGTGTCTACAATCATATCTCTTGTTCATCCACTTTGAGAAGTACATTGCATATCACCTTCATGTTTGAAATATTTATTTTAGAACAAACATGATATTGAAGTTACTTGTGTGAATCATCTTTCATAGTGCATGTTCATATTAGTCTAGTGGAGATTAACTTAGTGTATCAACTTATTAGATTAGGTTTATTTCATGTTCTCTCTATCCATTTTCATCTCAATAAGCTAGTAGCATAGGTGATGAAATTCAATATACATATCAAAGGAGATATCCTTTAAATATATATGTCTACCCCTACTATATATAATCTACAGATCTAGGGGAAATCCCTTGTTCTAATCAATTTGGAGAAGCCTTGAAGTACCCCTCCAAGGGTAAAAAAATGAGTGACAATAAGACCCAATCAAGTGAGTTCCAAAACTTCTCATGTCCCTCACAAGTTCCTCAATACTTTCCTACGTTTAAGTCTATTCGAGAGAGTGTACAAAAAATATAAAAAATTATTGTTGTGAGGAATTAATATCATGACTAAAATCAGACTTGGTAGGGCCATTCCCTTTATAATAAGCTTGAGGAGATCTCTATTTAGATGAGATTTGACTTTTAAGATCACATAGCTAGATAAGTTGAACTTGTAAATGAACATTTATATTATTTAATGGTAGTAGCAACAATAATTCAATTAGGATAAGGTTCCTTCATTCATTCCCTAAGTTGTAACACATGTAATAGAATAAGCTCTTGAATACAAGGTTCCAACATAAAAACAAGTAGTGGAGTCATGGGGAAAGGAAGATGAGTAAAACTTGCACCAAGATGTTGAGTGTAAATAGAAATCTTAAATCATTCAATCCCCATCCCTCCATCCTTAAGAGTCAATTCAAGAGAATATGCACAAGGAGAATGAGGTGTTGGTTGTTAGCCTAATGAGAATAATGAAGCATCCATAATAGAACTAATTTTGAACTCTCTTCTAGAATTATTTCAATAATCTTCCATTCCACTTATTTAAAATGATCTTGTCCTTAGAAAGGCAAGTGAAGAAGGTTAAACTATGGTGGTAGTTGATGAAGGTGATCTAAGTGAATTTGAGGAAGAGATTCCCATTGGGATACCTTTTGGTGAGGAAAAACATAAATATATATTCAATAATGCAAGAGATGGTTAACTTCAAGAAGATAAGGGTAAGTAAGATGATCCCAAAAAATAATGCATACCCATTGGCCAAGGAGAATATGAACTTGAAGATTTCCTTGATGACATGACAACTATTTTTTTCCATGATAGTCTTGGGGAGTGTGAGAGTAGACCACCTAATCAGCTTACAAAAACTTTAGAATAAGGAGATAACCTTTAAGAGGTTTAAAATTTTTAGTAAGAGGTATGGGTTGATATTAAGACTCCTAGTTTCATTACAATTGAATAACTCATTACTTGTTTCTAGGAAAAGCTTTTTAATGAACATGAGGTCCCAATAGTGAATGAGAATTTAGAGCATGTCCATGATAATATGGAATGTCAAGAAGATGATGAGGATATTTGGTATTATTACCTAGACATATGAAATTAGTTTGAGGATGTTCAATAATCTACACCTCCTTTTGGCTAGATTGAGAATGTTGTTAAAGATGACTATTTTCCTAAAAAATAATATGTGAGGCCTAAGAGGACAAATAATAAGTGCATGGTCATCATACATAAGGTAGTCATCCATTTAAGGGTTTTCATGATATCAATATGGTTGGTTTAAATATTTAATAAGGACCTCTTAATCCTAAAAGTTAGATAACCCTTCCATCTAGTATTCATCTCTGATAGGTCACCCGAAACTTAAGATATGTTTTCATGTTATATCACATTGAAGGAGGCTAGAGTAGACCTCCTTTAGGGTGGAAATTTGATGCATAACAATTTTGGCATGCTTAGTGGGATAGGTACTTCAATTATTTGAAGAGTTATTTGGTGTTTCTCTTCAATCACCAACCTTTGGAGGCATGACTTCAAACACCAATAGAAAATTTGAGCATATTCATTTACATGTAGCAGTCCAAGTATTCATATTGGTAATAATTCTTACTTTATTGTCATATTAATTAGTTTTCATGTCATTGGTTTGGGAAAATATTTATTTTAACCAAGTTGGTGAGTCCTATATTAACCCCTATCAACCTCAACATGATCATCGTTAGACCTATAATGAATATTATGAGTCCTATTATGATCCATACCAACCTTATGTTGAGTGTTATCAATCTAATTATCATTCATATATGTCACATCTCACCCCAAGTCCACCTTCTTGGTAAACTTATTATCCTTCTAAGTACTTTTGGCAAGATCATCATGCTCCAAATTAGTTGATTCCAAGCCTTAAAAACTCTCTCTTAGGCTATTACAAATATATGATAGGGATTCGTATATAAAGGGAGTATGGTCAATAGGTGTCTATTCATCCCATTAAGAATGTGAGGGATAATTTTAGTAAATTAAGAGAGAATGGACATCTATTATGAGAGAGAATCATTCAATACTCAATAGTGACATGTTAGACATAGATGGCCTAATTTCAAGCATAAAAGAGAAGCTAGTGGTTAATGAGGGGAAACAAGTCCAATATTACCACCCTCATGTGCCCTCCCCTAATATATATTATTCCTTTATTTAGAAACACATCCTTACTCAAATAACCCAAGCAAGTGAGTTACAAACCTTCTCAATTCCCTCACAAGTTCCTCAAGCCTTTCTTACTTAGAAGTCTATTCAAGAGAGTATGAAAAAAATGGAATAAGTTCTTGTTTGGATGACTAAATATCATGGCCCAAATGAAATGTGGTAGGGTCATTTCATTCTTGATCATCCTAAGGAGATCTTTGATTAAATAAGACTTGACTTTGAAGCTCACCTAGCTAGATAAGTTCATCTTGTAAATGAAAATTTATCTCAATCAATGGTAGTAGTAAAAATAATGCAATATCAATAGAATGTTCCTTCATTCATTACATAATTTACAAAAAATACAATTGAATAAGATTATAATTTAATGTTCTAACTTGGAAACAATTAGTGGAGTCATAGGAAAGGAAGATGAGTCAAGCCTACACCATGATGTTGAAGCTAAAGAGAAATATGAAACCATTCAATCCCCATTCCTCCCTCTTCAAGAGTTTAAAACATTCCCATTATGGAGGTCCATTTAAGAGAATATGTAAAAGGATAATGAGGTGTTGGTTCTCAAAAGTGAGAATATAATGAAAAGAATGAATCACCCATAACACAATTAAATTTGAACTCTCTTCAACAATTATTGCAAGAATCTTCCATTCTATTTGTTGAAAAAGAAATGTCCTTGGCGAGGTAAGTGAAGAAGGTCAAGCTGTGGTGGTAGTTGATGAAGGTGATTGAAATGGTGTTAAGGAAGATATTTCCATTGGGACACCTCTTGGTGAGGAGAAACAAAAATCAATCTTCAATATTACAATATATGGTGAACTTCAAGGATATCAAGGTAAGAAAGATGACCCCAAAGAAAAATGCATACCCATTGGCTAAGGAGAAGATGACCTTGATGACATGACAACTACTTTCTTTCATGATAGTCTTGAGGAGTGTGAGAATGGAGCACTTATTTAACTTACAGTAGCTATAGAATAAAGAAACAACCTTCAAGAGGTTTCAAAAGTTCAAGAAGAGGTATGGGTTGATATCGAGGATCCTAGTTTCATTACAATTGAAAAAATCATTCATTTTTTCCAAGAAAAGTTTGTTAATGAACATGAGGTCCCAATAGTGGATAATACTTTATAGCATGGTAATGATCACATAAAATGTCAATATAATGACAATGATCTTTGGTAATAGTACCTAAACATATGCAATGTGTTTGAGGCTATTCAATAATTTACACCTCCTTTTGGGAAGATTGAGAATGTTGTTAAAGATAACTCCTTTCCAAAATAAAAAATATATGAGGACTGAAAATCATGAAGAAGGAAGCACTTGGTCAGCCTGTAGTAGGTAGTCATCCATTTAAGGGTCTTCAAGAGATAAATATGGTTTGTTTAGATTTTGAAGAAGGGCCTCTTTATCCTAAAAGGGTTCTAGCCCTTGAATCTAGAGACTCATCTCTCCCATAGGTCACCCATAACCTAAGAGATGTTTTCATGTTATATCAAATTGAAGGAGGCTGGAGTATACCTTCTTTAGGGTGAAAATTTGAACATAAATTTGTATTTCATTATATCAACATTATCTTGTAGTTTCTGTGAAAAAGCTTTCACGATCTCCACATCACACCAACCTAAATTTTATAATATAATAAAAAACATGAGTTATTTCTCAGCACAATGTGGTACTCTAATCTTATGAACTCCCATTATGTTTTACTCCTTTTTATTAACAACTAACACTTCAAATTTTATACTTAAAAGCACTAACGATTTGAAAGTATCTTATTTCTTTCAAGAATAGAGAGGTTGTGTTTTAGTGGTAGGGACAGTGGAATTGTATATGGTATGTTATAATTTTGGAAAATAGCAATAATATATGAGTTATTTCTTAGTACATTGGGTTTGTAAAGTTTTAATCTAATCTCTTCACCTCCCATTATATTCTACTCATTTTCCTTAACAATTAAAATTTCAAATTTAATAGTTTAAAATTACTCTTATCATAATTTGAAAATATATTATTTCTTTAGAGAATGGAGAACTTGAGTTTTGGTGATAGGGATAGTGGAATGGTATATACATGCTAACTCCTACAACAACTAGGTATCATAGTATACAACTCATTATTTGTTATATACCCATTCATTTATATAATAATTCTAATACCAATAAAGGATATCTCAGTACATATATTAATGCTTGAGTCATTATAAATCACAATCAATAAATTAATTTCTTCTCCATATTTACTTATGAAAGCTATTAAAGAGTATTTTAATTCTCTAAAAATTCCTTTAAGTGGTTCATTTTGGATAAATTAAATTCATTCATTAATTCAATCAATTGACATTTTTCAATTTTTAACTAATGGAGGTTTATTTGGATGCTAATATGATTCTATTCTAACTTCATTTTTTCTATAAATATACACATTTTCTAGTTCACATAGATGTAAAAATAAATCTAAATATTTCAAATATTTTTAAAAATAACACATATTCTATAGAAGATTAATCATTCATTCCAATATTTATTAAAATATTCAATTTTGTGTGTTACCTTTTATATTTTTAGTTTTAAAGGTATGAAAAAAGTAACAAATTATTACTATTCTCTCATTTAACACAAGTACCAAAATAGATTTTTCCCTTACTATTTGCAGGTATTCCTTCTCTATTATCTTTAAAGGAAAAAAAATACTTAATAATTAATTGGAGTGAATGCACAAGATTATGAGAATGAATTTTGAAAAGTAGAGTTAAGAGAACACTGACATTAAAGAAGTTTTAGACTTGTCAACATTTTGTATTGTCTACAATCATCTAAAGAATACACAATTCTATAAAAAATTATCTAGTTGACATGATTTTCCCAGAAAAAATGTCTCACATTTAAAAGTGAATGTTCATTTTCAAATGTTCATTTAATTTTTATATACTCAAAATGCAAACAAAACTCATGATATTTAAAATATATATTTAAACTTTAAATATCACCTCCTTTTTCTAGTTATAAAAATACTTAATTTAATTTAATTATATATATATATATATATATAATTTAATCTATGTAAGTATTAATAAATATTTTTTTATAATTATATTAAAAAAATAATGATAGTCTAATTATTTTTATATGTGAGTCATAAAAACATGAAATGCTCTTTCATTTGAATCTTTAAGTAACATGTACAAAAATCATTTACAAATGCAATAATATTTTAAATAGTAAAGAAATATAATGTTTGTGAAACTTAGTATTCGCTAATACAATGTTTTTTTAATTCCATTTTAGAGAGATAAATTTCATATTCCAATTCTCACTAAAAGGTGAAAGAGATTATTTTTATATAAAGTTATATTGTTATTAAAAATATGTTACTTTCAATAAATCTACATAAAAATATATATGAGCATCATGCTTTCATTTATCACAAAATTTATAGTAGTTATCAATGATAAACATACCTTTATTATACCTTATTTATATATTATGAAAATATTTAATCCCTTTACTACATAGGAAAATAACAAATGTTGAAACAATTATGGGCATTTTTAATTGGATATGATGTTTGCATGGCAATCCCACAGTTCCCATATGGACTCCCAGTATTTAATCAAACTCTGGCCTACCCATTTTCACCCCAATCTATACCCCATGAGTTCATTAAAATCTAATAACCATCACCACTAGTTGAATAACCAACTAACATCACTGCATGGTTGAATTCAGTTCCACATGCACCATTGTACACACCCTATTATCCACAAAATAATTTCATGATAATTATTTAGTAAAAAATATAGGATAATTATTTGTTACATATAAATAATTTTATTTTGTAAATTATTTCTACATAAATCAAAAATAAACTTACACTTTTATAAAACTGAACATCTTTTGCAGAAGCCTCAATAATAACAATAATTGGTTGATTTGATGTAGCCTTCGCCAGAGAGTTGATATCATTACTCGGTAAAAAATTGTATCCATCAATTGTTACTACTTTTCTTTGCATAAATAAAGAAATTAATTTTCTATCAACATGATATAATTATTATTAAAATTTTGTGAAAAAAAAAAAAAAGATTAATAGGGTTTTTTTGAAAGGAAAAATTGATCTTCTAACTCTAAAATTTCTTGAATATTGCAATCAAATTTTGTAGAGAGTTTTGTTTCAAAATGGCATTTAAAATAAGAGTAGTTAATATTAGTATATCAATTTTTAATTTTATTCTTTAATAAAAAGGTTGGTTTTGATTTTCATCTAATAACTTCTAACATTTGTTAAGAACAATTTTATTCCAAGAAATAAATAAACATGGTTTGATAAACTACTTAGAGATATTTAAAAATATAATATACAAATAAAACCTCAAAATCAATGTAAAATTGATTGAAATGAGAAAATTGAGTGGTTAATAACCCTTGGTTTACATAGCAATAACCCATTTGACCTCGGTAAAGGTAATTGACATCTATATCAAGACCACAATTATCCACAATATATTTAAATGATTGAGATGGAAAATTTCCATTACAGGTCATGTTAACATGAGTTTCACAGTCCACTAGTTATTGCTCAAATAATGATATCAATTTTCTAGTAACAATTTTATTAATTCCTTTAGTTGTTGCACCTACTGAAAAATACCAACAAGAACCTAAAAAACATAAAACATAATCCACTTGACTAAAATATAGCTTAATTTTATATCAACATGATATAATTATTATTAAAATTTTGTGAAAAAAAATAGAAAAGAGTAATAGGGTTTTTTGGAAAGGCAAAATTGATCTACTAACTTTGAAATTTATTGAATATCGCGATAAAATTTTGTAGAAAGTTTTGTTTCAAAATGGCATTTAAAATAAGAGTAGTTAATATTAGTATATCATTTTTTAATTGGATTCTTTAATAAAAAGGTTGGTTTTGATTTTCATCTAATAACTTCTAACATTTGTTAAGAATAATTTTATTCTAGGAAATAAATAAATAAACATGGTTTGATAAACTACTTAAAGAAATTAAAAAATATAATATACAAATAAAACCTCAAAATCAATGTAAAATTGATTGAAATGAGAAATTGAGTGGTTAATAACCCTTGGTTTACATAGCAATAACCCATTTGACCTCGGTAAAGGTAATTAACATCTGTATCAAGACCACAATTATCCACAATATATTTAAATGATTGAGATGGAAAATTTCCATTACAGGTCATGTTAACATGAGTTTCACAGTCCACTAGTTATTGATCAAATAATGATATCAGTTTTCTAGTAACAATTTTATTAATTCCTTTAGTTGCTACACCTACTGAAAAGTCCCAACAAGAACCTGTAAAACATAAAACATAATCCACTTGACTAAAATAGAACTTTCAAAAAATATTTTTTATTGAAAATAATGGTATGATGCTTACCACATTTGCCTTGATATTTAACACCTGTTACAGCCCTATTTTTCCTCTAGTCTACATATGTTGGTAATTTTTTACCATTTATGTATATATAACGAGAGCTAATATGAAGCCTTATTTTTGTAGAATAAGTAGGCAACAAGGTACAAACATACATACTCTTGAATTCATCATTGGTGAGGTCTGCAAACTTGTTAAGGCCAAGAGAATATGACTGATTTCTTCTGTTATGGGCATCAATGTAAAGCAAATTATCTTTGAATATGTGGAAGTGGGCTTGTTTCCAATCAGGGTTATTTTCATTCTAAACCTTACCATGCTCGACCAATCAACATTCATAAATTAGGAAGATTGTTTCATCAGAGGCCAAGTTGGTAATGTCATATCCTATCAAAGAAGAGTTACTCAAGGAGCATGATCTCCCAATACACATTAGAAACAGTAGCGCAAATAACATTTGAACAAATGTTAAACTCCCCATGCTGAAATCTAATGTAAAAATGTTAATCTAAATTTTTTAACCCAGAGTTAATTTTTCACACATCCAATAAAACAAAGTTTAATGAAATGTTTACAATATGTAAAACTATACAAAAATAACATTTCTATATTTTAAATTAAATATATTTTTAGACATCTATATATTCTCATTGGAATTGAGACATTTCAATCAAAAATATGTGCACATCTCAATTTTGTTTTGTTTCATTTTTTAATATAAAGAAGAAAATTATTTATTTTATAATAATTAATAAAGTACAATTACATCAAAAAATAATCATATATTTTTTATAAAAAAATATCAACTAAATTATTATAAATTTTATTTATCAAATTTATAATTATACTAATTTAATAAAACCTAATAAAAAAACTAGTATATGTATTATAAATATATACAAATAAATTATTATCAATTCTATTTATTAAATCTACAATTATTTTAACAAATAACCTACATTTTAAAATAAAAATAAAGGGTCAAAGGTCAAGGGTTAAGGAATTTTAAGCCTATAAAAATGATACAAACTTACTCTAAGTTAAAAGAAATATTAAATTTTATCACTTATTCTTTTAATGGATTTAGAGGGAATGCAAGTGTCTTAGTCTTGTTCATGTGAGATTTCAATGGGTAATAGGAAACAAAACAAACTAAGCATTTAGATTATGTCTATAAATAGAAATCAACATTTACAGTTTTTTAATCAAATGAAATAAGGCTGATTTTTAGGATTTCTTTGTAATAATAAATTCAATAATGCATAATGAAAAAATGAAAAAAAAAATATATAAATCAAGATAAAGCAATATAAACATATTGCATTCAAAACCTATTCTAACCCTAGTAATAAATTCAATAAAAAAATGCAAATGAAATTGGGGGAAGATAGAAAAACCATGATCTCATGATGATAAATGTAATACACTTGTAGAACTGATCACTTGCCTAGCCAGTGTTCACATAACCACATACAAGGATGGTAAAAGAGTAGAAGGAATGTAAGCAGAGAAATAAATAAACACATTACCATATAAATGAGGAGGAGGTGAAAATAAACTTCCACAAATTCAACTAAAAGTCTAAACCTCTCAGATTGATACAAACAAACTTTCTTTACCTAATTTAGAAACAAAAGTAAATGAATGATAAAAACAAACATGCATTCTTTACCTGATCTCTAAATCACTATTGTGCTTCTAGTCTTGTTACTCCATTATGGGAGTCTAGGCTCTTTTATATAATCTTGTCAAGTAAGACACGGAGGAGTCCTATCATTCTTGCCACATACAACCAATAGGAGATACCATTGTTTTAAAAAAAAAATTACATCAGCCAATAGCTACACAGTTATGGAGATAAAGTGATTATTGTCATTTTCTTAAAATAATAAAGATAGAATTTACAAGTGTGCAGTTGCATTGTACATCATGATAGTAGGCTTCAATCATGAACGTGCCATAATAATATCTTAAAAGACTTAACTTACTTCTGAATCATACTCAACTTCTTACAAATGTAGTAGTTTCTTCATTATATACTCCTCTTGTAGATTAGGTAAAGAATCCCAAAAGGACGTATTTTTTATAATTCTTAGAGGGTTGATTAATGATTTTATTTATTTACTCAATTTACTAAATTTATTTTTATAATTATGTTTATTTGAATGCTATTTTAATATAATCATATTCATAGAGTCCTCAATTCCATGTCATATTGAATCCTTTAATTTGTATTTGTTTGACGATTTATATTTGAATTTGGATTTGATTTGTGACATGATTTGGTATAGTCATATAATAATCCCTAAGGGTGGTTGGTGGTGATGTATTACCCTACAAATGAACATTGGATAGATATGAAAATTATCTCTAGAGGTCACTAAATTTAGTTAATAACATTTATTGTGAAAAAGTTATTCTTGAGGGGTTTCCACACAAGGAACACTTATTTTAATTATTCAACATGATAACAAAGGCTTAACTGTTTAATTATGCTACTATATACATAAATAATATATTAGAAATACAACCATTATGAGGTGGGTTAAGCATGAATTAGTTTCTCTACAATGATGTGACAAGAATATTTTGTGTGTTTGTATAATTTATCATTGGCACTATGTAAGTATAGACAATTGGTGGGCTAAAAGGGGGCCTTAAGTGGGAATATTTGACCTATAAAATGCCAAACCTCAACTTCTATAGATTATTTGAGATGGTTACAATCAATATTTTAAGATGATATAAAAATGTGAATTGTAGCATTTCGAGTCTAGTTTCTATTTTTTTCTCTTAAATGTTCATGTTTAAATAGGTCAAACCTCTAAAATTCAAAAAGGAAGTCATATTTTTTATTAAAAACATAGTATATAGTCACTCATTCCCTGACACCCAAATTTTTTTAGGGTCATTTAGAAATTTTTGAAATATGAAAGTGGAATGTTAGATAGGATCAACTAGTTTGTAACATTTTTTAGCATCGTTTACTACTTTTTGAATCTAGTGGTGGATTGTTGAATAAGTTAGAAAAGGTCCTATTGTGAAAATAACAAAAAATGGAAAGTCTATAGAAAAATATTCCTGAGTATTTTTAAATTAATAAAACATATCTAAAAACATGGATCTAATTCAAGGCCTTGCTCTACTATTGGCCAAAGATCCATAACCCCAATAGAGGTTACTTGAATCACATAAGAATTGAGTTTTTCATAAATTAATTTTTTTTCTCATTTTTGTTTCTTTATTTATTTTTTATTGTCTCAATTCTAAGTTGGGGACCACCATGGAAAATTAAAAGTATAACTACATATTTCTCACCTTAGATAATAAATTTAAAAGGTTCGTCTAAGTGATTGAAATTATATTATGTGTCGTTTTGAGAGACTATATTTAGAGGTCAAATTATTTACCCAAACTCACCCATAAATGATCAAATTTAGAATGTACACAATGGTACAATATAAAAATATTGATTCAAAAACATAATTTGAAGATAAAAAATACTCTAAGTACTTATGCACTAGAACTTCACTTGTGCTACTTATGTACAAACCATTGTTCCCGATTCATTAATCAACAAGGAACTTGCATGGAAAAATGAATAGGTTGAACCAAAAATAAAAAAAATAATGAGGCTATACTAATGATGAATAACTAGTAAAACAACAAACAAAATTAGGTAAGGAAAGCATGAAAGCAAAGAGAATACATTTAGAGGAGCTTTCCTGGAAAACCCATGCCTAGAGGTAGAGTTTGAGGAGTCACCCATGGATGGGCCATTGAAAATCCTCACTAGTTAAACACATGGGATGGAATGTATTAATGTTTAAGATTTTGAGATGTTTTTGCAGGGATCCTACCCAAATGAAATTCGTATTTATGATAAAGTTTATTTTTTATTCATACACACTATCCCAAAGAGTCTTACCTATGATGTTTTCATGCAAATTAAGAAAATTATCATTATTAAATTTGAAAACATGTGTTTATGTTTAATTTATAAAAATCACTTTGGATGGGATTTGAGAAATACCCTTGAGCATACAATGAAATGTGATGAGGGATAGGGTTTTTTATCAACACATACTAGAGATATTGGATCACCGAACTTGGGAAATATATGTTTTGCATGACATTTATGGAAAATCAATTATTGGCTACTACTTTTCTAACATGAATATTTAGGCATAATATTTCTTATTAATTTAATCATCCAGAAGGCATATACTATGTTCTTCCCATGTTAATGACTGAGAGGATCCTCCTATAAAAATTAATAAAAATATATGAAATAATAGGTTTATATTATTAACAGAACACTTGAAAAGATTATATTGATTGCATGCCACTTCAAGGGGGAAACATCCTTTGAGCAAGATCAATACAATAAATTCATGTATCCCTTCATTTGCCTCAACACTTACTTATATAGTAATTCTAATCTAAGAAACTACTACTTCCCATGAATGTGGGATAAAACAAAATGCTCATGAGAGGACTTACAAATCATATGAATCATCCATAACAACTAATATATTAAAAAATTAAAGAGAAGGGGTCACATGGGTTCTTAACATCTCTTACCTTTTCAAAAAATATTTGTACTCAAAGATTCAGATGTTGGAATTGGGGATAAATTTGAAAGAATGGTTCCCATGATTTATCCTCTTGTTTCATTCTGTATCACTGAATTAATACCTCTATGATGGAGTGGGAGAGAATTTACCATGTGGGCTTGTCCAATATTGCCTCTTTGTTAAGAAGAATGGATCTTTCTTTATTAAGTTTTGGTAAAATAGTCTGCACTCTGATGTTTGTCCCAAGAACTTTATTCATATAAGAGACATGAAATACTAGATGAACTTGGGAAGAAGGTGGGATATCTAACTTATAATTAACCAATCCAATCTTATGGAGAACCTTATATGGCTCATAGAACTTGGGAGACAACTTATGATTCCCTTTGAGTTTTAGGGAGGATTTCTTGTATGGATGTAAGCAAAGAAAAACCATGTCACCTACTTGAAAGGTGTGCTTAGAATGGTGTTGATTAGCCTATTGTTTCATTATAATTTGTGCCATATGAATATTGTCCCATAGGGTGCTGAGGATCTGATCTTGGGTTTAAAAAAGTGTGTCAACCACTTGAATTAGTAAACTACTAGGCGTATACATAAGCAACACTATTATTGCTTTACCATAGACTACTTCATATAGAGTCATTTTAATTGAAGTGTGGTAGGAGGTATTATACCACCATTTAGTGAGAGGGAGCCACTTTTCCACTTATATTGTTATTTTGAGGTGAAGAAATAAAGGAAAATTTCCAAGCATTTGTTGACAATTTTAGTTTGGCCATCCATTTGTGGATGATACCCTAAACTCATATTTAGTTGGATGCCAGTGCATTGAAATAGTTCTATCCAAAAATGACTGGTGAAGGTTGCATCATGATCTAAGATAATGGAAGAGGGAATTCCATGAAGACTAAAAATCCAATCCAAGAAAAATTGTGTGACTATGGAGGTGGTATAGGTATGGTTGAGGGCACCAAAGTGACTATATTTGGGGATGTGATCAACCAAAACCAAGATCATTATTTTCCCTCTATATTTAGGGAACACCTTAATTAAATCCATATAAATATTTATCCAAATCTTGATAGGGATGGGCAAGGGTTTTAGTAACCCAAGGATGAGTGTTTTTGACCCTTATTATGTTGGCAGATATCAAATTCAACCACCATCTATTGAATTTCCTTTGTCATTACCTTCCAAAATAAGTTGCAACATGCCCACTCATAATTTTTGAGAAACCCTAAGTTCCCTATGGATAGAGAAACATGGATTTCATAAAAGACAACCTGCTAAATATTTGTGCTCTAGGATAGCACTAGATGAACCTTGTATTGCAGAGAAGCACCATCCCAAGAATATGTAGACACCAATATTATGTCAGCCCCCCCTTGGTCCACTTCTAAACATTTACACACCTTATTAATTTAAAATAAACAACTTATTTTAAATTATGACCTCACCTTGGACACCTCACCATGACACCTCACGTAGACACCTCACCCTAAGACCATTTCTTACCCTATGAGTCACCCTAAGACTAGGTCATCTACCCATGACCTATTCTCACTCCATTCCAACCTCCTAACTAACTCTCATGCCTAATAAAATCATCCTTCGACCATTCTCCAATGACAAATGCACTTGGCAGATGGAGAACAGGCAAAGGGCTAAAAAATATCCCTTTTACCCATTCTCTAGCCACTGATGTCGGTCAAATATTGGCTAACGTTGGTAGGATAGCCAACGTCAGTTACTTAAATTGAGTTCTAACCTTGAACTAGTCTAATCACTAATCCTGAATTCTTCCTCCTAGACTCTGAGACATCGACGCACACACTCTGAGACCAAACATCAGACTTCAACTAATGCTCTCCTAGCTACAGAAAATCTGCACAAGTGACTCCAGATTAGATTAGAACATTGCACGAGGGCTTTGACATTAAGATGTTGATGGATAAGATGTCTAACCTTGAGACATCTATTTCAAGTTCGAAGAATGTTCTTTCATACGAACAAATCTATAATGAACCCATCCACCCTTTAGTCCCTATTAGACAATACCCTAGCTAGTGGGAACTCCCAAAATTTACTTGCTTTCAGAATAAAGAGGACCCACAGCAACATCTACAAGCATTTAGACACGCTTGCTACCTTATAGCACACGATGATGCGTTATTACTTCACACATTTCCCATGTAACTTTCTGGTGATGCCCTTGATTGGTATAGTTCTATTACCAATCATTCTCTCTTTACCTTCACTCAACTAGCTCAATTATTCCTCGACCACTTCTCAATTAACATCACCAAGAAGGTCTCCATCACACACCTATATTATATTAGACAATTCAATGATGAGTCAATAGCTGACTTCGTTGCCCATTGGAGAGGTTTGATTAACCAACTCTCCTTTTCTTTACCTCAACTTGAGCTCACTGAGCTCTTTTCAAGAGCATGTGCCAAGCACATCTCATCTACTTTACGAGTCTAAACATTCCGCACATTTGACAAAGCTTTCACCATGGCCCGAAAGCTTGAACTCCATGCGGTTGAAGAAGATAAAGTCAAATTGCATAGTAAAAATACCAATGCAAAATCCAATGACCCTTCTTCCAAATCTTTTTCTTCCCATTCCAAGTCCAAGGGATTGACAAATGCTATGGTACTTAGATCAGCATCTTCTACCACAACTAATCAATCTAAACCTTCCACATCACAAAGCATCACAAAACAATTCTAACAATGGTATATATAGCATCAATACACTCCAATAGAAGAGTCATACGCTTCTATGTTGGATAAACTAGTAAAGCAGGGTTCCTTAATCTCCCTCAAATCTGACCACCTCAATTTGACCCCTCAAAAGCCATGCCTGCATGGTATAGGGAAAATGAATTTTGTAACTATCACCATGTCAATGGTCATGACACAAACAATTGTAAAACCTTCAAAAACATTGTTCAGGACATGTTAGACAAAGGGGATCTTATTTTGGATAACCTAAATGTGTTGGCTAACCAAAACATAGACATCTTTAGGCAACCATTTCCTAACCATCCCCCAAGTCAAAACAATGTTTAGACCATGGCCGATGACCTTCAAGAACACAACATATGCACGGTTAACACAGTTTCTCCTTTTATTCCTAACCAACCTCTTCCATAGTCTAAAGAGGTTAGTCAACCCATTCCTCCACCATGGGTAGAAGAGCCTATTCTACCCATATCACCCCCACAACATCAAACACCTCCTTCATACATACTTCTACCTTGTGAGGAACCCATATTACCTGTTCCTCTTGCCCCGACCTTTCCTCTTCTTCTACCATTGGAAGAAGTTACCATTCATACCCCACACCCTCATGTAGAAGAGGTTGTTATCCCTCTACTTAGACCTTTAGAGGAGTCTTCCTCTCTTATTTGTCCTCCATCAGTGGAGGATAGTCCTCCATCCACCCCCCTTTCACATGTAGGAGAGTCTACTTTGACCTCTCCCATATTGGAGGATGCATTAATGGTACCAACACCGGTGACCCAGCCCTCATCCTTCTTATTACCAATGGGGGATCATAATTTTCCTGCTCCTCAACCACAAGTGGAAGGCATGATCATCCCTATGCTCTATCCTCTCGAAGAGCCACATTCTCCAATCCCTTCTCCACCGAGAGAAGAACTTGTCTCTTCACCCACTTCGGTCGAGGAAGATTTGATGACAATTTTCTCTCACCTTTGGCTTGAGATCACTACGTCTAACACATTTCCACTCTCGTGATCACCTAAATCCTCTAAAAGACCGACTGCAAGACCTCACGTGACATCACCTAAACCCTTGTCTCAATTGGTAGAAAACTTAGGATTTCTCCATTTGAGGAACTTAAAACATGAGGCATTATGGGAGTGACTTAAGTCTCCTTATCTTACACATCCCAATTCATCTTACACTACCAAGCCTTTTGTGACTACTCACCCCAAAATCTCTAACAAGAATTAGGCTTCTACTTCCAAATCTTTAGAAGCTCAACCTTCCATATCCAAACCTAAACCCTCACAGGTGTCCACCATGCTGAAACAAATTAAATCTCTCGGTGTTCATCCTGTATCAAACCTCACTCACCCACAAGTGAAGGTATACTTGAACCTCACCCCACATAATAGTGGTCCTCACACCAAACTAAAGAAGGTTGCTAAACCACAGTGGAGAACTCCTCCCCCACCATCACCATTTCCCTCTATTTTGGGCCCACATCTATTTACTTTAATAGGAGTGCTCCCAACTCCAACATCTCATAAAAACAAACTACCTCCATTACTCCCTCTACCCATCAAAAACATACTTCCTCAAAAGAATCCAACACCCCTCACCAAAAAAGTGCCATCTACACTTGTGGCTACACCGCCAACCAAAAAGATGGTACAAAAAACTCCTCCTACAACTCCTAAATAGAAGTTGTCAACCTTTACTGCAATAAAGAGCACATACCCATTAGCAGGTTCCTATGCTTTGCTATTACACCAATTGTTGCAGTCTTCTAGCATCAGTCTCCCACCCCTTAAACCATACCAACCTCTCAGACCAAAACCATCTTGGTTTGATGACACTAAAATCTGTGCATATCATCACACACCTGGGCATGACACTGAGCATTGTTGCACTCTTAAGGTTTTCATTCATCAACACTTGAAAAAAGACACCCTTTTCATTAAGAATCCTCTTAACCACCCCTTCAACAAATCATCGACACCATCCCCTGCCTCCCAAACCTCCTCACCTTCATTGGAATCCCATCATCAAACTATGGTCCCTCTACCACCTTCTCCCCCTATATTCAAAATCAACACCATTAATGTGGCCACCAAGTCACAAACCATGAAGGATAAAGGAAAAGAGAATATTTCTATTCCTTGGACATATCCATTTGTCAAGCCTTCTCAACTACCAAAGCCCAAGATTTCAATCTCGGGCACATCCCATCTAACATCTTTGAAGCCACTTCATGACCCCATGGTGAAACAACTTCACCAAACCCCTATGAAGATATCTTTATATGACTTAATACAAAGCTCTCCACAACATCACCAAACCTTAATCAAAGCTTTATAGACAGTGAAGGTCCAACCTAGAGACCCCCAACCACTAGCTGCTTTAGTCAAAACAATACCCACCATTGCCTCAGTCACCATCAGTGATTCTAAGATTCTTGTCTCCAACCTAGAAGATCAGGATCCTGCCCTCTCAAACTAAGCCTATCAGGCAAAAGCTTCGCAGGATGCATCCTTGCATCACACTCCTTGTCAAAGAGGAGCTTCAATGTCTTCTCTCCATCTCATTTATCCAACCCATTGATTATCCACAATGGGTGTCCAACATTATCCCTACCACAAAAGCAACTGAGGGAATTTGACTTTGTACTGACTATCATGACCTCAACCAAGCATCAACCAACTTCACATACAACATTGACCAAAATGTGCCTACAACCAAAATTTGAAAGATTGAGATTTCAAAATCAGAGATCTCATCCTTAATGAAAACCAACACATGACCAATATGAAAAGAAGAAAATGAGGAAATTTTGCTCCTAATTGGCTCAGACCTTACATAATAATGCACAAGTATGGATTAGGGACTTATCGTTTGTCATCTCTCGAAGGCCAACTAGAACCTGAGCCCCTTAATGCCTTACATCTACGACCATTCTACTATTAATCAAGTAATCATTCACTTGATATTTAACTTGAGCTCATCCCTTAAGCAACCCTTGTCATCCTCATTCCTATTCCCTTCAACCTTTTTTCCCCACAAACATTAGTTAACCCTTTTTGCATTTATGCTTTGTCCTAATAAAAGGGAAACCCCCAAACCTCTATAGTCTTGTCAATGACTAAAAGTTCAGTCAACAAACATATAAAATTGGGATGCCTATTCAAAAGGTCATAAACTATAAATGTAGACTGCTCCCTCAAAAGACAGAAGCATAATTGATGTAATTACTAGACTGCTCCCTTGAAGGATACCTATTCAATGAACTTCAACTATACAAAGCAAAACTATAGACCATTCCCTCAAAGGATGGATATACCTAAATTTTGCTACATACACAATACCATCTTAGAAGCTTCTCGCATCGATCAGCTTCATCATGACCACAAATCAAAACAACATCCTCAAGTAGACTTTCTGCATTGATCAGTCTAAAAAAAATGACTGACAAACTATTAAGTCATGGACTTGCCTATAGTCATTCTCAGGGTCACCTATAAAAGGGGCAAAGTTATCCCTACTAAAAGGGTTACACCATCTTAACATATCACATAATCACACCTATTACCTCAACATACCCAAGGTATTTTGAGCTCACTTAATGTCAAGTGATTCGACTACATCTCTAACACAAACCAATGGTCAATGATGTAATGCATGAACGGGGATTTTGTTTGCAAAAACCTTATCTATGCTATCATTATGGTCCTTGTCAATTAAAGAGCAATGCACCTTTCACTTCTTATACATCTTCGTCACATACAACCAAACCAAACCAAACCAAAACATTTTCTAACCACTAACATAACATCATGATTTATTTAATACAAATACAAATTTGTGTTATATAAATTATCATAGCCCATTCACACTAGTTTCTATGGAAAATAATACACATGGAAACTATCAACCAAACATAATTTATGTCAAGCATATACCATCACCAATATGGAAACTTGCTGAAGCATAAATAAACTCATTTCATTTTTAGCATACACCATCACGAATATGGAAAATTGCTAAGGATGAAAAACCACATAACCTATGTTACAGGATACACCATCACACAATATGGAAAAGGTTGTAACATCACCAAACACAATTTATGTCAAGCATATACCATCACCAATATGGAAACTTGTTGAAGCATAAATACACTCATTTCATTTTTAGCATACACCATCACTAATATGGAAAATTGCTAGGGATGAAAAACCATATAACCAATGTTACAGAATACACCATCACATAATATGGAAAAGACTGTAACATCATCATACTCATTTCATTTTTTGGCATACACCATCACCAATATGGAAATTTCTAGGGATGAAAAACCACATAACCAATGTTACAGAATACATCATCATACATTCATCATTTCAAGCATGAACCATCACACATATGGGAAATGCTAAAAACACTAACCTAACCAAAACAACTATCAACCACCTACTCTTATTCCCTTTTAGGGAGAACTACATTGGCCTGAGGCCCTTCAAACAGGGGCTATGTAGGCAACACTCAATCGACATGGGGTCTTCTGAGGTTAGCTCGGCCATTTGTTTGTTCATCTACCTAATGGACCAACCATATAAACATTAACCATGACTTAACCTAGTCAAACCCAATCCATAACCTATTCTTCTTCCCTTTTGGGGAGATCTACATTGGCCTGAGGCCCTTCGCATGGGCTATGTAGGAAACACTCAGTTGACATGGCATCTTCTGAGGTTAGCTCGGCCATTCATTCATTCATCTACCTAATGGACCAACCATATAACCTTTAACCATGACTTAACCTAGTCAAATACAATCCATAACCTACCCTCTTCTTCCCTTTTGGGGAGAACTACATTGGCTTGAGGCCCTTAAAATAGGGGCTATGTAGGCAACACTCAGTTGACATGGGGTCTTCTGAGGTTAGCTTAGCCATTCATTGGTTCATCTATCTAATGGACCAACTATCTGAACCAGCCCAAAATTATGACCAAACAACCAGCCCTGACACTGTAGAAGTCACTTTAAACTTCTCATGGGGCACATTAGAGATCACATACATCTCCCTGACCACAACAAACTAAACTTGCAATCACTTATATCTCCAACTGACCCCACCAATGACCTTGAAGATTGTGACTATCTCCTCAGACCATGAACACTTTTGAGACAACTTTGCATTAGTTTTTTTGATTGCATATATGGTACCTCACGAATAGATAGTAAATTATATGCAACCCACATTATGACCCTCACACATATTATCGGATCACGACCAAGTTGATCCCCAGTATTTGTGACATTTTCATGTTTTCCAAGAGCACTTCCTAGCCTGGATACTTGGAACATGATGACCATTGGAGCTACAACTTTGATCGATCTAACCTAATCAGCTATGACCAAAAAGCTAGGGACCAGTTACTTTAATTTTAGTGTTCCTCGACCATTGGAGTTACAGCTTTGATCATTTAACCCGATCAGCTATGACCAAAAATTTAGGGATTGGTTACTTCAATTTTAGTGCTCTTCGACCTTGTCTGTGATAATTTGACCTACCTATCACGTGAAGTGGTATATGCACAATCTCCACTATTGCAACATTTACACTCTAACTTCACCTTGCACATCCACTGCCTATCAAATCAGTACTCGATATCAGGTTCCCTTCTCTCGATTCCCACTTTGAGGGGGAATACCTTATCCCATACCTGGGGCAACTTACTCCTATTTTTGTCTTGCAGTTTGTCAGAACGACCAACAAGACAAAAAGGGGCAAATGTAGACACCAATATTGTGTCGACCCCCCCTTTGGTCCACTTCTAAACATTTACACACTTTATTAATTTAAAATAAATTACTTATTTTAAATTAATGACATTACCCTAGACACCTCACCTTAGACACCTCACCCTTCGACCATTTCTCACCCTATGAGTCACCCATGACCTATTCTCACTCCATTCTAAGCTCCTAACTAACTCTCATCCCTAATAAACCCATCTTTTTACTATTCTCCAATGGCAAAAGCACTTGGTGGATGGAGAAATAGGCAAAGGGCTAAAAATAGCCCTTTTACCCATTCTCTAGCCACCGACGTCAGTCAACTATCGACTGATGCCAACGAGATAACTGACATCAGTTATTTAAACTGAGTTCTAACATTGAGCTTAGGCTTGAATCCTAAAATCTCTCTCTTCCAAATTCTTCCTCCCAGACTCTGAGACATCAATGCGCACACTCTGAGACCAAACATCAGACTTTGACTAATGCTCTCCTAGCTATAGAAACTCTGCACAAGTGACTCCATATTGGATTAGAACATTACACAAGGGCTTCGACATTAGCCACAATAGGAATACGCGTTCTAACACCCTTGGTTCTTCTAACATAGCTAAGTATTCTTCTATTTTATTTCAGTAATTTAGAATACATTAGTAATTAGTTTCTATTTACTATTTCTAAATACTATCAACCAGACCCGATTTCCTACGTAGAAAGGCTAAAAAGCCTTCCTTTTATTATTATCCTCTTTTTACACCTATCCCAGACCTTTGCCCCCTCTCAAACCCTATTCACTATCCTATAACCCTGTACAGACCCTTAAACTCACAGACTCCTCTGTCATAACCTAAAACCTATCCAAGGCCCATTGCCCCTACTGACATTAGTAACATAATCAATGTCAGCATATCGACCAATCGACATTGGCAGGACTACCGACATTAGCGACTGTGACAAACTGATTACAGAGAATAGGTA
This sequence comes from Torreya grandis, assembly GCA_037957365.1. Taxonomy (NCBI): domain Eukaryota; kingdom Viridiplantae; phylum Streptophyta; class Pinopsida; order Cupressales; family Taxaceae; genus Torreya; species Torreya grandis. Next base: position 1,343,446 of record JARHVA010003603.1, on the reverse strand, counting down.
CGCATTATCTATATTTCTCTTTCTCAGTCTTTCATCATTTCATTTTGTACAACACTCTTTTTATCAAAAAGTGAACTGTCATCCCTTAAGGAAGTTTTTATGCTTCTAGGACCGAGCGTGTAGCTTGGCAATCCACCCTATCATCTTCTAACACTTTCTTTGTTTAAGTCTTATTCCTATCTATAGGTGTCTTCCTTCACAGCCAAAGAGGAGCTCCTACAATGCTTGGATATGGTGCACAACTTAATCTGGGTAACGTATAAACCCCTAACCATTTATCTTTAGTTTCTTCTTCTTCTAAATGCAATTGTCAAAGACGTAGAGAAACATTTTGGCATGCCCGGTGGGACAAGGTATTGTCAAAAAAAATGACTTACAAACTATTAAGTCATGGACTTGCCTATAGTCATTCTCAAGGTCACCTATAAAAGGGGAAAATTTATCCCTACTAAAAGGGTTACGCCATCTTAAGATATCACATAATCACACCTATTACCCCAACATACTCAAGGGATTTCGAGCTCACTTAATGTCAAGTGATTCGAGTACTTCTCTAACAAAAACTAATGGTCAATGACGTATGCATAACTGGAGCTTTTGTTTACAAAACCCCTATCTATGCTATCATTATGGTCCTTGTCAGTGAAAGAGCAATGCGCCTTTCACTTCTTACTTGACTTCGTCACATGCCCATAATATGACAACCAAAATATGACATCATGATTTATTTAATACAAATACAAATTTGTGTTATATCAATTATCATAGCCCATTCACACTAGTTTCTATGGAAAACAACACACATGGAACTATCAACCCAACACAATTTATGTCAAGCATATACCATCACCAATATGGAAATCTGCGAAACATAAATAAACTCATTTCATTTTTGGCATACACCATCACTAATATGGAAAATTGTTAGGGATGAAAAACAATATAACCAATGTTATAGAATACACCATCACACAATATGGAAAAGGCTATAACATCATTATTCATTTCATTCTTAGCATACACCATCACTAATATGGAAAATTGCTAGGGATGAAAAGCCACATCACCAATGTTACAAAATACACCATCACATAATATGGAAAAGGCTGTAACATCATCATGCATTCATCATTTCAAGCATGTACAATCATACATATGGGAAATGCTAACAACACTAACATGACCAATACAACCTATCAACCTACACTCTTCTTCCCTTTTTGGGAGAACTACATTGGCCTGAGGCCCTTACATGGGCTATGTAGGCAGCACTCAATTGACATGGAGTCTTCTGGGGTTAGCTCAGCCATCCGTTTGTTCATCTCCCTAATGGATGAATTATCTAAACCAGCCCAAAATCATGAGCAAACAACTAGCCCTAACACTGTAGAGGTTACCTTAGACTTCTCATGGGGCACATTGGAGATCACATATATCTCCCTAATCTTGACCAATGACCTTGGAGATCGCGACTATCTCCTCAGACCACGACCACTTTCGAGACAACTTTGCCTTGGTTGTTTTGATTGCATATATGCTACCTCATGAATAGTTAACAAATTATATGCACCCCACATTATGACCCTCACACGTATTGACGGATCATGCCCAAGTTTATTCCCAATATTTGTGACATTTTCATGTTTTCCAAGAGCACTTCCTGAGCCTCGAATACTTAGAACATGATGACCATTGGAGATACACCTTTGATCGATCTAACCCAATCAGCTACAACCAAAAAGTTAGGGACTGATTACTTTGATTTTAGTGCTCCTCAACCTTACCTATGACAATTTGACCTACCTATCACATGAAGTGGTATTCATTCAATCTCAACTATTGAAGTGTTCACACTCCAACTTCACCATACCCATCCACTGCCTATCAAATTAGCAATCGATTTTAGATTGCCTTCTCTTGATTCCCGCTTTGAGGGGGAATACCTCATCATCATACCTAGGGCAACTTACACCTTATCTCATACTTGGGGAAACTTAATCCTATTTTTGTCTTGCAATTCATTAGAACAACCAACAAGACAAAAAGGGGCAAATGTAGACACCAATATTGTGTCGACCCCCACTTGCTCCACTTCTAAACACTTACACACCTTTTTAATTTAAAATAAACAAGTTATTTTAAATTATGACCTCACCTAGATACCTCACCTTGGACACCTCACCTAGACACCTCACCCTAAGACCATTTCCTACCCTATGAGTCACCCTGAGACTAGGTCATCTACCCATGACCTATTCTCCCTCCATTCCAACCTCATAACTAACTCTCATGCCTAATAAACCCATCCTTTGACTATTCTCCAATGGCAAATGCACTTGGCAAATGGAGAATGGGAAAAGGGATAAAAATAGCCCTTTTACTCATTATCTAGCCACTGACGTCGGTCAACTGTCGATCGATGCTGGTGGGATAGCCGACGTCAGTTACTTAAACCGAGTTCTAACCTTGAGCTGGTCTAATCACTAATCCTGAATTCTTCCTCCCTGACTCTGAGACATTGATGCGTGCACTCTAAGACCAAACATCAGACTTTGACTAACGCTCTCCTGGCTATAAAAACTCTGCACAAGTGACTCCAGATTGGATTAGAACATTGCACGAGGGCTTCAACATCAATGACAATAGGAATATGCATTCTAAAAAACTTGGTTCTTCTAACAGAGCTAAGTATTCTTCTATTTTATTTCAGTAATCTAGAATACATTAGTAAGTTTCTATTTACTATTTCTAAATACTATCAACCAGAACCGACTTCCTACATAGAAAGGCTGAAAAGCCTTCCTTCTATTCTTATCCTCTTTTTACACCTATCCCCAACCTTTGCCCCCTCTCAGACCCTATTCACTATCCTGCAACCCTGCACAAACCCTTAAACTCCTAGACTCCTCTGTTGTAACCTGAAACCCATCCAAGGCCCATTTCCCCTATCGACATCGATAACATAACTGATGTCGGCATATCGACCAATCGACACCGGTAGGACTATCGACATCGGTGATTGTGATAGACTGATTACAGAGAACAAGTACGCATTATCTATATTTCTCTTTCTTAGTCTTTCACCATTTCATTTTTTACAACACTCTTTTTATCAAAAAGTGAACTATCATCCCTTAAGGAGGTTTTTACACTTTCGAGACCAAGCATGTAGCTTGGCAGTCCACCCTATCATCTTCTAACAATTTTTTTGTTTAAGTCTTATTCATATCTATAGGTGTCTTCCTTCACAACCAAATAGGAGCTCCTACAATGCTTGGATACGATGTGCAACTTAATCTGGGTAACTTACAAACCCCTGACCATTTATCTTTAGTTTCTTCTTCTTCTGAATGCAATTGTCAAAAATGTAGAGAAATAAAATAATTTGGTGATATATAGGGGTTAGTGGCCAATTATTGAATTATTTGAAATAATTAGGAGTTATTAACATACCCTTATTATAAAACATCCAACTAATTTGGAATAGGCATTGAAATAGCTAAAAGGTAAGCTTGGTCTGCAAATATACAAGATAGAGCATCAACCATAATATTATCTCTAGCCTTATTGTAAGTGATCTCATATTCATAACCCATGATTTTATTTAAACATTTATGTTGTGATGGGGTGGAGACCCATTATTACAAGAAATATTTCAAAATCTAGTGATCAATTTTGATGCAAAAATGATTCCCTAATAGGTATGGCCACCACATATGTACTACATGCAAAAAATTTCATCATTTCCTTCTCATAAGTAGAGAGTGCTAAACTATTTTTTGTAAGGTATTTTATGGTGAATGCAATGGGTTATTCTTCTTGGAGGATAAAAACACCAAGACCATTTTCATAAGCATCGTTCTTGATAGTGAAGGTTTTGGCAAATTTTGGCATAACTAGAATAGGTGTAGTACACATAGCTTGTTTCAATTCTTCAAATGCACACTCAGTAGCTTGTATCCATGTAAAATCATCCCTTTTCAACATATATATTATGGGGATTCATTATTCTCTTAATCCTTGACAAACTTAAAATATTATCTAGTCAGTCCAAAAAAATCGTGAAGGCTCTTTAGTGTCTGAGGATGAGGCCAATTTGTCATGGTAGCTATTTTTTTATGATCCACCCAAACCCCTTGGGATGATATAATATACCCAAGATACTCCACTTATTCTTATCCAAAATCACATTTGGATTATTTTTGATAGAGATGATGATCAAAGAGAAGTTACAGTGTAAGATCGAAATTTTGAAGATGCTCGGACCATGTTTTACTATAGATGAGGATATCATCGAAGAATACCAAAATGAATTTACATAGGTAGAGCCAAAATATTTTATTCATCAATGCTTGTAATGTTAAAGGAACATTACTTATGCCAAAGGGAATAACCATAAAATCATAGTGGCGATCATGCATGCGAAAAGCTATCTTCAAGATATCATCCTCATGAAGCTAGATCTAGTGATATCTAGAGTACAAATCCAACTTAGAGAAAAAATGAGTGGCATGAAGCTCATCAAAAATCTCATCAATAATAAGGATTAAGAACATATCTTTTATTTTGATGTGATTGAGTGAATGAAATTCAATGCAAAGGTGCCATGACCCATCTTTTTTCTAAACAAGGAGAACTAGGGAAGAATATAGGCTAGTACTGAGGTGAATAATGTCTTGCTTAAATCTTGAATGAGCATCTCAATCTCAGTATTTTATTGAAATGGGTAGTGATAAGGCTTGATTTTGGGAGGAACACTTCTAAGAAGGAGTTGAATATGGTGGTCCTCTAGTTATGAAGGTATAAATCCCACTGGTTTGGCAAAGACACATGCATACCTCTACAAAATGGTTTGTAGATTATAAGGATCAGTGGAGACTATTGATCGATGCATTTAAATGGAATGGAACTGTGAAATGATGTATATGAATTATTCTTAATAATATTTTCCATGTGATGTGAACTTATGATGATGAGAGACCCCAATTGTAAGCCCTCCAATGTGTGGTTTTCCCCATTATCTTGAAGATACTCTACATATAGTGTTCTAAAATTGATATCTTGAAGATAGATTTCTATAGGCATGATGGCCACTATGATTTGTTGGTCATGCCCTTTGGCCTCACTAATGCTCATTCAACATTCCAAGCATTGATGAATAAAATATTCTAGATCAACAAGGCTACAGATGGAGAGATATTACAAAAAAATGAAAACAAATTATTTTTTTAGTTTTTATTTTCTATTTTCTATCTACCTACATGTCTGTCGGGAGTCCTTTGATAATCTACAGATAGTGTTCTAAAATTGATAAGATGAATATTTTATAGTTTTTTATTTTTGTCAAATATCTAGCTATAAGTCCTTTGACAATCTTTTGATTCTCTATGGATAGTTTTTAGGACGAAGATTTGTCAGTTTATGGTTTCTATAGAATGTCTAGCTGCAAGTCCTCTGAAAGTATATGGATGTTCTAATGATTAATTTTTTGATATTTGACTAGATATATTTTGAAATTGATAGAAATAGGCCCTAAGTTTCAATGGTTACCTAAGGGTTTAAAGATATTAATCTAGCCATCAATGCCATCTAAGTGAGTACCACTCTTCAAAAAAAAATTGGCTATGGATTTACCTCTATGTGATAGCTCTTGGTTTTTTTCATGGATAGGAACTACTCAATTAAGAAGGGGTTATTATTCATTTCACTATAAATTCCTCTCAATGAAATAACTACTTTGGGGTTCATGTGGTACTCATCATAATGCTTTTAGGGCTTTCACCCAAGCACTTCCCATAGTTATGTGATTAGGTTTTTACCCTAATCCAAAATAGATTAATGTGATATAGAAATATACTTAAATTATGCAATATAATAGATTGAAGACTTTCTAAAAACATACTAAAATGAATTATGCAGTAAAATAGAGTTAAGACTTTCTCAAAGCAAAAAAAGTTGGCCCTGGAAAGCACTCTGATACTAGATGAGAGGATCCTCCTACAATAATTAATAAAAATGCATGAAAAAATAGGTTTATATAATTAGTAGAACACTTGAAAAGATTCTTTTTTTGACAACAAATCAACTTTGAGCGGGCAACCTCCTTTGAACAAGCTCAATATAATAAATTTGTGGATGCCTTCATTGGCCTCAACACTTACTTATATAATACGTCTAATATAAGAAACTACTACTTCATATGAATGAGATAAAACAAAATTCTCATGAGATGACTTACAAAGCATATGCATCTATAGTAACTAGTATACTAACAAAGTAAAGAGAAGGGGTCACACATGTTCCTAACAATGACCTTCTCATTTTATCATCAATGGCTGAGATACATAATGAGTTATATATTAGATCAAGGTATTTTAAGCTCTGACTCCCACCTATCTCATTTATTCACTTAGGCCACCATGATCATGATTGCTTACTTTTACTTTAGATCCATCCATTTATTCTAAAAGTATTAGATTGTTGAAATCAAACTATATAGGCTTCCCCAAATGATCTAAAATTTCAAGTGTAATATAAATAACATCATCTTGATCCTCTTTCCAATTATCATTTATTATGTACAAATTTTTCTATTTAGTGATGAAAACTCTTATGCATACATTATTGAAGCATATTCTAATTGGATCAAAAGGCTTCCCTGGAATGGGATATCATTAATATTAAGCTCATTTAATTAATCTTCCTCATAGAGGTAATAAATCATAACCTTATTTTATACTAGGTCATCCTTCTCTAGTGATGAGATAGGAGCTAAATTAATGCAATTGAGCCATGATATTCTTGAGTCATTTTCCCAAATATAGGAATAATAATGCATTATAGGCTTGTTTAATATTTATTAAATGCATCTTCTTCATCTAGTTTATTCAATTATTATACTTACTCTTCATTTTGATTACATGAGGATTCTGATACTTATTCTTGTTTAAGCCACTCCTTGCTACTCTATATTTCATCCATGAAGTCAGCTAAAAAGGCTACAACTATTTCTTTATCATTTACTCATCTTCATCACTATTCTCTTAGATTAGTTTTTACCTACTGAATAAAACATTTTCATTCAAATTGATCACTTCAACACTTGTCTCATTTCCACATCTGTAGACCCGAAATTGTGAGTGTGGGAACATGGTCCCATAGGTCAACCTAGGAATTGATTTTTGTAAATCTCTTGCTAAAAATGGCACATGATTAGTATCAACATCAAAAGATGCTATATTACTAAAAAAATGTAAAACAACATGATATTTAAATGATAAATTATCTTAATTACATGTGTTAAATATATATTTAGGTTTCGTATTTGTACAAGGAGGTTTCGTTGATTGTATGCTTGATTTAATGTTTGAGTATGAGGCACAATGTTTTTTATGGGATGACTTGTAGGAAAGTAAATCATAGGATTTTGGGCATAAACACCTGATTGTCATAACAGATAAAACAAGTCAACACCTTAACCATGCAACATTTATAATGGTGAAGACTTAAGTAAATGCCAATGATGTTAGATAATATAGAGTCCTCAGAATAAACATGGAAATCAAGTGATCCAAAATTTACATTTTCACACACACACACACACACACACACACACACACACACACACACACACACACACACAAATATATATATATATATATATATATATATATATATATATATATATATATAGAAACCGCTTTCATTTTTAGGAATGGGTCTTTCAACCTCCTCTATAACTAGTGAAAATGAACGTTGAATGTGCTTATGGGATCATTAGACTCTATATGGCCTATATAAAATTAATTTTATAGGGCATCATGGTTAGTGGGCATACTAAAATGGATAAAAAAATAATTTTAAAAGGTAACCTATGAGGTTTTATACACATCCATAAGTTAATATACTATATGTAGGAAACCTCATCTAAAGATTAAGGAAACAAGTGGCATGCAATATCTTCATGATGGATTTTAGTCTCAATGATGGCATCTCAGAATGTCTGAATGTTTTATTTTTGATTTAGAATCCCACCATGTATATATTTAGGATATAATTTATTGGGATTCCTATGTAAGTCATGAGTAGGACATGGAGTGTTCACAAGGAAACCACCTCCACTAAGCTAGGCAAAATTTATAGTTAGGTTTAAAATTTAAGTTATCTAGTTTTAATACCTAGAATGTCAGATTTGGCAATGCCTAAAAATGACAAAGTTAAATTTTTTGTTAAATTATAGTTCAAGCCCCCTTCTAGTGGCAATCTATTGATGTTCATTTCAAGAAGCTAATAGGGTGGGGAAAGCATAAAGGATGGCCAAAATACCAAAATAAATACTAAGTTATATAATATTCCAATTAAACCCTCATTCTTCCACCATTGTGTTGATGTGCATTCTATGCAACCAAAAGGTTAGGAAAATCATTAAAAATGGTTGAAACAACAAAATGAGTTATAATTTCTAGAATATTCCAATCAATCCCTCCTTCTAGTGCCAATGTATTGATGGGTTATTTGACACACCAATTTAGGTGGGATGGTCACCCATTCAACCTCTCTAAAAGGGAGGCCCATAAGATCTCCCAAGGGTCTTTTATTATTCGGTCATGTCATACTAGGTGACCTAGTTGGGCTATGTATAATTGTTCTATTTCAAGGGACATGTTGGGTTGGAATATTAAACATAGCTTTAACATTTTTTTTATCTTTAAACAGATTTAGAGGGAATGCAAGTGACTTAGTATTGTTCATTTGGGTTTTCAATGGGTTTTAGGGAAAGAAATTAATTAAGCATTGAGATTATGCTCATAAAGAGAAATCAACGTTTACATGTTTTAAATCAAATGAAATACAGTTGATTTTTTCAAGTTCTTTGAAATAATCCTTTCAATAATGCATAATAAAAATAGAAATGAAACATAGATAGAAATTAAAATAAAGCAATAGAATCATATTGCATTCATAACCCACCCTAACCCTAGTTAATAAATTCAATAAAAAGGTGCAAAATAAATTGGGTAAAGAGAGAAAAAACATGTTATCATGATGACAAATTTAATACAATTATAGAACTGATCTCTTACCTAGACAGTATTCACACAACCACATACGAGGATAGTGAAAGTGTCTAAGGAATTCAAGAAGAGTAATAAAGAAACAAATTACCATATACATGAGGAGTTGAAAACAAACTTTCATAACTTCAACTAAAATGTATATTCCCTTGAATAGTCAACATTGTATTGATTAAAATTAAATGAGCCTAAAATTCACTAGCATGATGATAGTGAAATAAGATAGAAAGATAAATTAAACTATGAAAAAATAAAAAATGTGATTGATCTATTTTTTTTCCTATTAACAATAAAGAACTATCCCCTATAATGTCTCTAATCTGGTAATATATAGAAACTTGTGATCTCCAAAGTAAAATGTTTTCGCTCTAAAATGTAGCTGCATCCATTTATGCTCTCACCAACTAGATTATCCTTTTAAATGTTATACATTTTTACCTTTTTGTAAAACAAACAAAAATACAATTCAAAATTGGCAATTAAAATAACCTTTTATCGAGTAACATATGAAAACACAAACATATTTTACTATTCACAAAATTTCCAAAAATAGAAAACACCAAAATATCTAGGTTAAAACGAGATTTCTATTGATGTAAATAGTTAAAAAAGGACAACTAAGTGATAAATTATGGGAAAAAAACCAAAATTAGATTGAAAAAGGCCTCCCAAACCTAATCATGATTCTCAAAGGAACATGAATGTTTAAATTTTCACTTTTTAAAACTTAGAATTTTGTTAATCAATCTTTGAAATCCTAATTAAAAAATGGATTTGTGATTTGAAAGGTTTAAGCTGTAATAAGGGGATCGAGTCTCGATTAGGTCTACATTTGAATGTTTAATTGAGTGGGGGTCCCATATACCCAATTGGCCTTGGGAACCCCAAATTCCATTATGTTATACCAACCATAGGCCTTTTGTTGTGTTCAGGGCTCTAATCCAACTTAGAAAACAATGGTGGGTGGATAGGTTTCATGACCTATGTGGTAATTGAATCCTACATAACACTTCAATAATGATGAGGGTGGATTCTTATAACCAATCGTAGTCTACCCAAATTTAATATTAAATGATAGGGGAATTATTATGTTGATCTAGTTAGGGATTGTTCCCTGATTAACAAGGGATGGGCCTTGGCCCTACCAACATACTTGGTCAGGTTTTAAACTTGAACCACTAAGGGATTTGTTCCATATAACTAATGATAAATTTATGTAGATCAAAATCCATGATTATTACATAGACCCAATAAACAATGAGATCATAGAAATAATAGGACCTTGAAGTACAATTTGGTCTAGAATACTTAAACAAAATTCAGAAAAGACCTACCTAGAGAAAAAAATTAAAATTAGCATTATAAAGTGAAAAAATGAACACCAAATATGCAAGTGGGGGATGGAAACCCTATTAGGTCTAGGAACTCATATTTTCCAAAACAACCAAAATCAGATCTAACTAGAGAAAAAAGTAAGTTCTTAGAGAAATTTATAGTTTTTAGAGAAATTTACAAGTGTGATAATGGGATCATAAATTATTTTTAGGACTAATTTTAAAACATGAAACTTTTTCAAACAAGCTTGGTCATAATGATGGAGTGGGTTTCATAAGGCAATTTGGTATGTAAATGAAAATGACCCCTAGAGTGGTTTAAGAGAGCTAACAAAGATATATTTTCAAATACAAACTAGGAGGTCAAGACTTTGATTTCAATATAATTTCCTTATATAAATTTTTACCATAAGGACTCAATTTATCACACAAATTGAGATGGGCCGCCAAGGCAACTTGAAAGTGTTAATACTAACTAGGCACGAGTATAAGTAGAAACCAAGTAAGAGATAAAAAAAGGTTCCCTAATTTTGAAGGAATGAGGGTGTGTTATGAAAGAAACATAAAGTAAGTTTGATCAATTTGTTGGTCAAAAAGTGGATATTTGTTTCATGAAAAATGAGAATCCTCAACTTTTGTAGATTATTTGAGATGGCCACACTCAAAAGTTGAATAAGATATTAAAACATGAATTGTAACATTTTAAGTCTAGTTTCTTAACTACTATTTCTTTTTATGAAAATGGCCAAAATTATAAATACATGGAACATTTGAAATTATAAAAGGGACTTCATTTTTTTAGAAAAATATAAGAGTCACCCCCTCATTTGTTGAACATCACTTAGATTATTTTGAAACCCTTTAGTGGAAAGTTAGAAAAGATCATCTAGTTTGAAACCTATAATTTTTTTAATTTTTAATTAGTATTTATTATTTTATTAATTTTGAAATTAAATAGACACTTAAAATGATTTTAAAAATGGACAACCGACTAGCCCCCTAGTCCCCTGTCCCAATTATGTGTGCACAAAATTGGGCCTAGTTTTCAACAATATAATTTTTCTGTGTTTGGATGAATGAAAGAAAAGATACATAAACAAATGTGTGTGTGTGTGTGTGTGTGTGTGTGTGGGGCATATAGTGGCATAAAAAGTATATTTAAACCTTAAAATAATCAAAAAGTTGAAAAATATATATATTTAGAAAAAAAGAGTGTGTTCAAGATCTTAATAATATTTTTAGGAAACATCTAGATCAAATTTATAGTGTTTATCATAACACAAGTTGGATTTTTTTATTTTAAATCCAAAACACATAATTGCCTCTGTGTATTCATGTCAATGTTTTATGCTCAATAATTCAAGACATTTTGAGCTTCTAGGTATGTTTTTGAAATTATATAAAGCCAAAGTACATATGCAAAAAAGAGTGTATGCTTAAAAACATTTATGTGCTTGTATTTTTATTGAATTCATGTCAATTTTTACCACTAAAAACATACAATATATTGATTTCATGAGATTTTTGATTTTCATAGTGCATATATGTAAGTAGATATTGTCCTTAAAGCTGAAATATATGCCATGAGGGAAGTAAATGTGAAGAAGAAGGTGTCATTTTTTTTTAATTATACACACACACACACACACACACACACACACACACACACACACACACACACACACACACACACACACACACACACACACACACACACACACACACACACACACACACACACACACACACACACACACACACACACACACACACACACACACACACACACACACACACACACACACACACACACGCACGCACGCACGCACACACACGCACACACACATATACACACACACACACACACACACACACACACACACACACACACACACACACACACACACACACACACACACACACACACACACACACACACACACACACACACACACACACACACACACACACACACACACACACACACACACACACACACACATGTATTTATGAAAGTGGTGGGTGTCACTATATACACTATCATACATAGGACATAGTCAATGTAGTGATACAATTTCGACCAAATTGAGCTCATGAACCAAATTATGACTATATAAGATTTGATTTCAGTTTTGAATAGCCCCAATTTCACCATATAATGAACCAAATATTAAATTATTTTAATAATGAAGGTAATTAGTGCTAATTTTAACCCCTTGAACCTAATTGTGACTATAGGATGTGATTTGGGGATAAATTCATGTTGACATAAAATCTTAATTGGTTGGCTACAGATAGTTTTATATTGAAATAGGTTAACTATAGTTATATTAATGTACTACAAGGGTTAGTATTGATTAAAATTCTTTATATTCACTTTAAAAAAAAAGTAGTGCTGATATTCATTGTAACTCATACATAGTACATAGAACATAGTATTTCCTATTCTAACTCTTCTTTTTATATATATTTATTATCGCCACTTAATATAATTTTTTGTATAATATTTACTATTTAACTCCTTAATTAATTTCATATGTTAATTTGCTCTATAATATCTTATAATTCCTCTCTATATATTATATCTTCTATCCTATCTATATTCTATTACAATTATGCAATATAAAAACCAAGCCAATATCACACAACTCAATGGTCATGTTTGTGTGAGACATGTACTTTCCTTAATCAATTTATCCTATCTTTGTAAATATTTATTTCTTACCACAACACCCAATTGGTATAATCCTATATTTTGTCAACTCGAAGAAGTATTATGTTCCTTTGGTAACAAAATCAATTCTATAGTACTTATAGTTTGGTCATTCACTAATTAAGAATCCTACCAACATTTGCCCAAAGTTTAGATAGTTGTCTCATCCTTGAGACATTCCAAAATTATTTATAGGTAAAACAACTCCATAATTAACCTAAGTGTAAAAAATATTGAAGACTATTATAAAACTCTATTGGAGATTATGAAGCTGATGTCCCTTATTTGGGAAGATGTTGATTGTAATTTATTGCCATAGTCTTAGCAAAATTCTCCCAATCTAGTATAATATTATTTTCATCCACAATCATGTTCACTATGGACACTCTTTTTCATTGTCATGACTATGTAGTTCTAAAGTGGAGATTTTTCTAGTGAGTCCAAATAATTTGTATGTGTCTTGATTCGAATCTCCTTTTTATCCATATGGTTTCTTAATAACTCACCATAATCTTCCATTGCTCATAGATGGGCATACACTCTCTTTATTTATCCTTATATTTCTCATGCAAGGATACAATATTCATGCATTAGATTATCGAAGGTATGTGTTGAGGCCTAAAGTTGGTTGAGGCTACAAAACTATTTTTCTATTTCCTCCTTTCCAATTTATTATCATTTGTATATAAAGGCAAAATGACTTATGCTTTATATTGTATTATACTAGCCTGATTTTCTATTATAAGTATCTCTAATATTCCTCCTTATACTATTCTATTTCCTCTAATTTTATGAATAATTTATCTACAATAGTTCTTACATGGTTGGTCATGTAGTGGATAGGGAAGATGGACTTTTCTTAATACCCTCCTCTAAATCGATACACCTTACCAGGATCAGAGTCTCTCCCATAATTTATTTTTATATAGGGGTTATCTTCTAGTAAATCCACCATAATATGTGATATATTAATATGTCAAATGATGTTTTATGGAACTAGAATGGTGGAAGCCATTTTCTTAAGTTTTGCCAATTCTACCTTGGTTCATGTTTATGGATTGATAGGAATTCTTATGATGCTCTTCCCTACCTCCATTGTACATATAGTGTTTGGTGGAAAATTTTTGGATGGTGTCCTTAGAACTTGAACTGCCTTATTTTTCTTTTCATTTCTCCTGTTGAGCCACTTTCTCTTATGTTTGCCTTTTCTTTTCTAGCTCTTGTTTTTGTTCATCTTCTTCCTCTTTTTTGTTTTATTTCTGTAAACTTTTTATTATTTAACTCTTATAGTTCACATTTGTTTTATTCTTATTTTTTATCTCCTACTCCTTTTCCTTTTTTGTTCTTATTATATTATTTTCTTTTGTTCTTTAATTTTTTTTCCTAATCCTATGTAAGTTTTTTAATGTCTTGCTTCTTATGCTCTTCTATCCTCTTTTACATGCCTTCTTCTCTCCTCAACTCTAATTCACTGGATTTCTTCTTCCTATAAATTGATTTCTTTTTCTTTTTCTTTCTCTATTATATGCTTTTCTACATCTTCCTTCTCCAATTTTTCTTTCTATAATAATTGTTTAGCATTTTGAATGGCTCTCTATAATTTATAGGATGTTATTCATTTTTATTCTACTTTTTATTATAGTATCCAAAAAAATTGGATAATTTATTCTTATAGTGATTTGGATTTTCCTAATTTTGTCCTCTTGTTTAGGGCCTCTGTAACTAAATTTGTCTCGTGCTTAGAACTAACTCTATTTTTAAGATTTTTCTTAGTCTCTCCTAGTGTGTAGGAGACATTTGTGATTCCATGACAATCTATCCTAGGGCCTCTTTATATTTATCAATGGTAATCTCAACCTCTTTTCTTTTTTCATTCATATGTATTATAATATTTTGTAGATATTGTGTAAGGTTGCATTTATCATCATCTAGTTCATAAGGACTAATGTCAATAGACTCCAAACTTACTCTAATTTTCCTATTATTCACTATGGTATCTAATTTTATAAGTATGATACCTACCTTATCTATCCCACCTTTGTTATTACATATACCTAATAGAGTGTTTATGTCATGTAACTTTGTGGTTACCTTTTCTTCTTCCTCAACCTCTCTTATAAATCTCTTGGTTTAGAAAATAGAGTCTCTAATTATGTCACTAAGGTTTTTCCATGGGTCTTTAGTTTTACTAATTTATAATTCTCATTACCCTTAGAGTATAGGTGTGGTTATGAACTTTTACATATTTTACCTCTACTCATTTGTAACAAGGTTTGGCCTACTACCAAAGATTTTTCACGTGACCCTTCTTGATCCTCTATGATTTGAATTTTTATTTTGGTTCTTGGTGATAACCCTTCAATATGTGAAATTTTTATTTTGGTTCTTGGTGATAATCCTTCACTAGGTGAAATTTTCGTTTTCCTCAATGAGAAAGGAGTCCCTTTTTAAACCATCTCTTCTTCCCCCAACTCCTTAACATTATCAGAATCCTTGACTACAAATGTAGTTGTGTCCTCCTCTTCTTATTCATGGAGCATTTTTAAATTTTTTACTTGTATGTGTGTTCTTTAGGATCTACTTGTATTGGTTTTGGGTTGAAATTATTTTAACACTTCTTGAGTGTCATATTTTGGGTCCTCATATTCTTTCCCCTTCCATTGGGGGCTCATATCTAGTTCACTGAAAAACTATTGTGCCCTAGGATTTATGGTAGACCAATGGTTGTAATAATGACTTCCTCAAAGATTTTTTATCTAAGATCATAAGGTAGAGGGTGAAGGAGTGCCACTTTTATATAATATGGATCAATAAATATGTTTTCT